>NC_061168.1:15728293-15863293 GCF_022113875.1 Hydra vulgaris
TGACATACAATGACGATTGTAAAAGAAGCTCAATAGTTTCATAAACTTTCATCTTTTAAGGCGAGTTTAAGTTAATGATTAAAACAGTCATTTACAACATCAAACATTTTCAACATGAAACTTTCCTTAAGTAATGTAGCTAAACTGGCATAAGCTCTTAGGTTCATGATTTCCCCATCAAGATTTACATCTAACAGATGTTAATAAATATTGGCAATGCCAACTTTTGCAAAAGTGTTATACATTTTTTCAATCCAACTACATTAAAATTATCTGCTGTTTCATTAAATAAATGTTAGACTTTTAGACTTTCTTTTTTAAAGTAAGTCAATTAAATTAAAAAAGATTTTTTTTTAAATGGATTGCTATTAAAATTTTTTTTTTTATTTGACATTACTATATATATTAATGAAAATATGAAATTGCTATATATATTACAAAAATTATGAAAAAATTGAGTCGTGTTTTTCAATAGGTTATTTAATTTGAAATTTATTGCTAAAATGATTTTTAGTTAAAAAAACTGTTGTTAACCACAACAAAAGTTAGCATTAGCGCTGTTTTATTGTGATTACTAACTTTCTAAGCTTAATTCAAACTTTTTATAATTAAGGTCATAATTTTTTATGTGCTTACTTGTGAGTAGAACAAAAAATGTTTTAATTTTAAATAAAATTTAAATTTTAAAATTTAATAAAATTAGAATTTTTTATTTTTTAATGGTTTTAATAAAAATATTAATTGCTATTATTTTATTGACTGCATAAAACATACTAACTAGTTAGCCACTTACAATAAACATAATAATGTTGAATAAACAATAATAATGTTGAATAATTATTATATTATTCGATAGTTTAGAAAATAAAAAAAGTACTTTTAAATTGTTTTTAGCAAAAGGTGAGTTGGTTGGTTGTTTTGGTTTAACGGAGCCAAATTTTGGAAGCGATCCTGCTGGGATGGCCACAAATGCAAAATATGTTCCTGAAAAAAAATGTTTTATACTGAATGGCAGTAAGCAATGGTATGGAATTTTTTTTTAAGTAATCAACATGAGAATAAAAAAGGCAATTATGACATCATAATAAAAGTCATATGTTTAGACAGTACATTAACTTAGTTACAACAACTTAGACTTCAGTACATCAACTTAGTTACATCAACTAAGGGTTTGGGTTATTGTTTATGTATAAAAGATATTTATTATATATAAATTATATAAAGATATTTATTAAGGCCAAAAAATTCTTTATTCTTATTCTTTTTTGATATAATTTTTTTTTGTTTAAAAAATGTCTGGATTAATGTCAACATTTTAAAAATTGAAGCAGATTATGTTAGAGAAGTAGTTGGGTGGTAATTTGTAAATTTTTATTTATATTTTGTCAATTTTTAACAAACTTTTAAATATCTGAAATCATTTCTTTGTTTTTTTATTTTTTCAAAACTTTAATGTAAATTAGTTTTTTGGTTCATGATCAAAAATTTTTTTTGAACTTTTTGTTTTTTTAATTTTCTGCAGAACAAGAAAAAAAGAAGGTTTTTTTTTATTTTTAAAGAGTTCGAATATGCGTAGCATTGTTTGCAGCAATGCGTAGCATTGTTTGCATTAATTGCAGGGGTTTGCATTAGATATTTCTTAACCAATTGGTTAAGAAATATCTAATGCAAACGCCTGCAATTAAAAAAAATTTTAAACAGCTATGAGCTAAGTTACCAGTGGAGAAGAAGTTGTTGAACTCGGTGTGAGTTTAACAAAGTTTGAAAATGGAGGATCAGTATCTATTTTAGCAACAAGATTTTATCTTAGCAACATGATTTAATCTTAGCAAGAAGATTGAGTGTTATAAAAATAACTGTTATAAAAAGTATATAAATTAAAAAAAAACTTTTAAAATTTTTTGTGTAAAATAAATCAGCAGATCCTAATCTAATTTATGATTTTTGAAACAAGCACGAGACAGTCACTCTATGAAGCAGAGAGAATGTCAACCACTCTGTGAAGCAGAGAGACTGTCAGTCATTCTGTGAAGCAGAGAGACCGTCAGCCACTCTGTGAAGCAGAGAGACCGTCAGGTTTTATGCTGTGTTAAAAAATAAAAATCTTTATTAGTTTAGTTTTAGCTTTTATATTCATCATAAAAATTACTTTTGAATATTTTGAATTTGATATTGTTAAGAAGTGAAAAATGATGGTTAATAAGCCTTGAACATAAATTACTTAAAAATTAATGTAAAAAAAAAGTTGTAAAAAAAAAGCCTTTTCTTTTTGATCTTAAATAAAATCTAAGATGCAAAGTTGTTTTCTTTTGACAAAAACCTCTGTTTTTTGGGTTCAATTTTTTATGTATATTTGTAGTTATGTAATGAGTAATGTGATTTTTATGCAGTATATATTATTAAATAATAAATTTAAATTTATTAAAATTACTAATATATGAATAAAGATGATTCAACATGTTGAATATGCAGGATATCTTTTCTTGATCCAAACCTCGACATGTTGAATATGAAGAATATCTTGATCCAAATACACTTCAATAATTTTTTTTCATTTTTTATCTCTTCAAGGCTCCTAGAGGCCAATAAATTTAAATTGTTTAAAGTTGTTTAGTTAGAGCTTTTAAAAATCTTTTTTTTTTTTTTCTTAACAAAATGTAATTTTTATCATTTAGAACTAAAACACAATTCAAGCCAGGAAAACACTATCACCAACAGAAGTTGTAAAAATCATTTATAAAAGTTAACTCAGTTAAATCAGTTAACAGTTAACATAAAACAGTTAAATCAGTTAACAGACCATGTTATTTTTGAGAACTTTTAAAATTGTAAAATAAATAAAGTTTATTTCTTTACCATCTACTAGAAAAATATGACATCTTAAAATAACTGAAAGTTAATGTTTGAATTAATAATTGCAGCTTATGCAGTTTAGTTTTCAACTTTACAATTTTCAAGTCTCAAAATATTTAAATCAATTTAAAAAATGTTTTAATTAAAACCATTAAAACAAATCATATTACAAAATACATGAATTACATGGTGTAAAAAAATATATTACTCATTATTTTTTGTTTTTTTATTTTGGTTTGATTAGTTCAGACTGTCATCTAACATAAAATAAAGTTACTAATAAAGTAATTACAAAAATCATATATATTAATGTTATGAAATTATGTTAAAAATACATTAAAAAGGTTTATTGCTGTCACTCGAAAACATTTTTTTTTAATTTTCACAATATTTTTTGCCTGACTTGATTGTAATCAAAAATTATTTTAGTAAAATTGTTGAAAAGTTCTTGAAATAAAAAAATGAAAAGTTTTTGAAAAGAAAAATGAAAATTTAAAAATTTTTTTAATTGTAAACTAGTAGTTTTATAAAGTTTCTTTTATTCATTTTTTTTTTTTTTTTTTTTCATTAAAAATTATTATTTTTTTTTTGATTTCATTAAAAATTTTGTAAATAATAATTTAGAAAATAATATTGTAATAAGCAATTTTAGTCTTTTAAAAGTATTTTTATCATTAAAATTTTAAATATTGGACTTACAACCATTAAAAAAAATCAAATTATAGCAAATATAAAAACTAATAAAATATTTAAAAAGATATGAAACGATATAAAACAAATGAAATATTAAAAAAAGTATATAAAAAGAAATGAAATATTTAAAAAGTAATATAAAAACATATGAAATATTTAAAAAAATAAAAACAAATGTTTTGATATTTCAAAGATTTTGATTAGTGAATTTCGATTCCAACAAAATCTTTTATAAATTCAAATGATGTCATTTTAACATAAATGCTTTACACAATTTTCTGTAATTTGGTCAACTGTGTTGGTTTCTAAATATAACATAGTAATTTGGTCAACTGTGTTGGTTTCTAAATATAACATAGTAATTTGGTCAACTGTGTTGGTTTCTAAATATAACATAGTAATTTGGTCAACTGTGTTGGTTTCTAAACATAGTAATGTGATTCTTCTAGAACTAGTTTGACTGTTTGTTCTGCACCCTGGTAATGAGATGAGAAATCTAGTTTATTATTATTATCTACTAGTGTTTTAACTGAAAAATGTTGCACCACATGAGCAGTAAGGTCAATTAACTAGTGATTGGTGTTAAAGTTTGTTGCAGTTTTTGTAGACTGAACATGTTTTATAGACTGGACATGTTTTGTAGGCTGGACATGTTTTGTAGTTTTGAAAACTTTTTTTCAAGACAAAGTTATTATGGAACTATATATTAAAGTCAATTGAATAGTTTTGAATATTTTCTGAGTTCTATTAATGATTTTTAAGAAGTACCATTGTTAGAAACTCACTTTGTTAAATTGTACCATGTACTTTGTACAATTGTTAGAAATTCAAATTTCACTTCTTTTTTGTTTAGTAACCTTAACATTTAACTCTACAACAGTTAACCAATAATTTTTTTGTTTCTTAAAAAAAAAAATTTTAGTTTTATGAATCCTATATTTAATGTAATATATTATTAAAGTTTTATAAGAATTATGATTAATGAATTATTAAACAATTATTAATTTATGATAACATTAATAAAAAAAATTTGGTTATAAAAAGATATTAAAATGATATCAATAAAATGATATCAGTAGTACATATGATAAAATAATTCAATTTTAACAATAGTAAATAAAAATTTTTATATCAAATAAATAAAAATCACTAAAGATTGTTAAAGAATCATTAAAGTTATTGAAAATATAATTAAAAATCAATAATACATATAAATATAAATTTTAAAAGTTTTATTGAGTTCTTACAAAATATTTATCAACTCCTTACAAAATATTCATTGACTTCGTACAAAATATTTATCGACTTCTTACAAAATAGTAATTGATATCTTAAAAACATTTTATTGACTTCTTACAAAAAATGTATCAATTTAGTCAATAAATTTATTAATTTCTTGCAAATAATTTTTTGACTTAGTTGTAAAATTTGACAGCAAACACTTTATTGGCAAAATGATATGCTTTGGCAGTAAACATTTATATTCTCATAATGATATACTCTGGAAAAAAAAACAAACTTTGATACAATTTTAAAATTTAAAGTTTCATTAATTTGAAACAATAGAAAAAATAAGAAATAGAAATTTAAAAGTAAATTATAAAAATCATGTAAAGGAATTATTCAAAAAATATAAAAATGGTAGAGAATTTCAATGCACTGATGTTTGTAAAAGAAAAAATAGATAAAAAAAACTTTTTTGAGCTTGAAGAAACAGTTACAGTAAAAGGATGTGACTTATCTGAATTACTAGTCAAACTTTGTTTTGTTTGTTAGAGTAATATCAGAGGTGATGGGACCATGTGACCATGGTTCATGGTATATGTGGTATATGGTATATGAGGTGATGTGACCATGGTAGATGTGATGCGACCATTGTAGTATTTATTAATAAGGCAAAGATTATTAAGACAAAGTGAGAAAACTCAGATGCTAACTCTGAAATGGATTATATATAGGGTTTCCATCAGAGGGCAATGTAAAGATGTAAAGTATGTTTTAGCCTTTGTCTCAAGTTGTATAATTTATTAAAGAAGTATTGGTTCATCATTAAAATTCATTGTTGTGGAAAAATTATTTATTAAAACTTTCAGAAATTTTTTTTGTGTCAAATAATTAGTGTTGATTCATCATATAATCAGTAGATTAAAAAATTATCTGCAATTTGGGGATTAATGTTGGCACTATATTAATATATTATTACTTTAATTTTTAAAATTAGAGTTGTTAAATTAAAATATAAGCGTATTTCAATTAAATTTATTTTAAACACTATTTCAAAACAAGTCAGACAAAAATAAAAATCACAAAAATAGTTTTTTGTTTTAATAATTATTATTGATCTTTATCTTTAGGATTACAAATTCTCCAATTGCTGATGTTTTTATTATTTTAGGATTACAAATTCTCCAATTGCTGATGTTTTTATTATTTGGGCAAACTGTGAAGATAAAGAAATCAGAGGATTTATTTTAGAGAAAGTATGTTTTAATCTTTTCAAGCCTCTTCTTTAGTCTAGGAATTTTATACTTTTGTAAAAATTTTATTTTTATTTTTTCAAACTCTTGCTATTGCTCTTCTCTTCGCTACTCGCTACTTCTCTTCGCTACTTCGCTTACCTCGCTACTGCTCTTTTCTTCGCTACTTCACTACTGCTCTTCTCTTTGCTACTTCGCTTACCTCGCTACTGCTCTTCTCTTCGCTACTTCACTACTGCTCTTCGCTACTTCGCTTACCTCGCTACTGCTCTTCTCTTCGCTACTTCACTACTGCTCTTCTCTTCGCTACTTCACTACTGCTCTTCTCTTCGCTACTTCACTACTGCTCTTCTCTTTGCTACTTCGCTTACCTCGCTACTGCTCTTCTCTTCGCTACTTCACTACTGCTCTTCGCTACTTCGCTACTTCGCTTACCTCGCTACTGCTCTTCTCTTTGCTACTTCACTACTGCTCTTCTCTTCGCTACTTCACTACTGCTCTCTTTAAATAGAAAACTTATTATTACTCTCTACCTTTTCAACTTTTAAATTTTTTTAAAAATATTTGCTGTTATAAATACCTTTAGTTGAATTGGGTTTTTTTTGGTTCTCTTTTTATGCTCTGTTGTTTGTTTGTTCTGTTGTATATTTCTGTTGTTTATTTGTTTTGTTCTTGTTTATAAACTATTATAACTTATATTTTATTTAATAAACTTTAAATTTAAATCAAAATGCAAGCTTTTATTTAATGGTATTTATGATAAAAAAAAAAGTTTAAAACATGTCATTAAATTTTCTGAATGATCACAATGATTTTGAGTGCAAAATGAATAAGACTTAGATTAAAGAGAATTATTTTTCAAAATTATTTTGACAGTTGTATGTAATATAAAGATTAAAAATAGATTAATTATATTTATTTAATAATAATAATAATAATTAAAATACAGACAAATTGCACAAACAACACTGGTCTTTTTTTTTTTTTTATAGGGTATGAAAGGTCTAACTGCTCCAAACATTGAAGGAAAGTTTTCTTTAAGAGCATCAAAAACAGGTTCAATATTTATGGAGGATGTAGTTGTGCCTGAACAAAATTTGCTTCCATATGTCACTGGTTTAAAGGTTAGTTTTTACAGTTTGTTTTTTTTCAACTAAATTTTAAAATTTTTAATAAATAATTTGATTTGATATTTAGGGACCATTTGGATGTTTGACTAATGCAAGGTACGGAATTGCCTGGGGTGTCTTAGGTGCTGCAGAGTTTTGTCTTCATATGGCAAGAAATTACACTTTAGAAAGGTAGATTTTTTATTATTTTTTTCGGCAAACATTTTATAAGAATTTTATGTTTTTCAAAAAACTTATGATAAAATTTTTAACCAGAAATAAGAAAAATTGTTAGACTCATCAGCATATAAACGTATATGACATTAGTTAATGCAGGTTTTAAAGCAGACTTTTCTGCTGGATTTTTGATTTTTTTATATTTGTTACAAAATAAAACTAAAAATATTCTAGGATTAAAAACTGAAATTATTACCTTTTGGAATAAAGTTTTTTAATTCCAAAACTTAATAATTTCAGTTTTTAATTCTAGAATGAAAAAAAAATAGTTTTGTCATCTTTTTTCTTTTGCTGTTAACAACTGCTTGCTGTTGCTGTTAACAACTGCTTTCTGTTAACAACTGCTTTCTGTTGCTGTTAACTGCTTGCTGTTGCTATTAACTGCTTGCTGTTTCTGTTAACAACTGCTTGCTGTTGCTGTTAACTGCTTGCTGTTTCTGTTAACAACTGCTTGCTCTTAATAACTTCTTGCTGTTATAGTCAACAACTGTTATAGTCATTTTTATAAAACAAAAGTGAATTTTTTTACAACTTTCTCCTCCTCTATTTATTATATTTCTTAAACCATCTTCAATTGTTCAATTGTATAAACAAAAAAAAAAACAGTTTTTTTCTTTTTTTTTTTTACTTAGACATCAATTTGGTCGCCCTCTTGCTCAAAATCAACTTATTCAAAAAAAGCTGGCTGATATATTAACAGAGGTAAAAAGCTTTTATTATAAGTTTTATTATTTTGATAAAATCTTTTTACTTTTTATTTAATTTATTATTTTAATTATAAAATTTAAATTTTTGTTTTAATTATAAATTTTTAATTATAAACTTTTATTTTATAAATCTTTATTTAAATTCAATGACTAAACAAGTTAGAAATTACAGAATTGTTTCATATATATATTTATATATATTTGAAATTAAAGAGTTGTTACAGTACTAATAGTTGTAGGTTATTTTGGCCATCTCTTTCAAGAATTTTTTAGATTAAACTATTTTTGTAGGCTTTAAATTTGTTTTTGGTTTTCATTTGTAGCAAATAGCTTGGGTCATGTAGAATTTGTTTTAAGATTTTTTCTTCAATGTTTATGTACACTTCTGTATGTTTGATGTTCTATTTTTTATAGATAATATCTTACTGATAAACTAAATTTCAATATTCTCAACTATATTTCCTGTATTTTATGCTTAATTTTGACACATGGATCAAGGATCATACTATGGATCAGTTGGCTTAGTGCAATGCTTCAGTAGATTATAATAAGTATTTCTTTGTGAAGTCTAGTTTTTTGTGTCTTTTAATTAGGTATTAAGCTGAAGAGAATTTAGGATTAATATACCCAATTGTTAACTGGTGTTTATTTCTAAACTTTAGTCCAATCTTGGTAATAATATGAGGTTACCAAGGAGGTTACAATATTTACATATTATTCAGATGCATTAGAGAAAATTTATTTTTGATGAAACTGTTAACTTTATTACTAATTTCTTGAGGTCGGGTCAAGTAGTGCGGTAGTGGTGTAGTGGTGTAGTATGCGGTAGTGGTGTAGTGGTAGAGCGCTCGCTTCATAAACGAGTGGTTCCGAGTTCGATCCCCACCACGACCCTGGTAGTACCGCGCTCAACTCGTTTCTCCGCGCAGCGGCCTTGTTCGTCAAAGTTCGTGTTTCTGAGTTATAGAGTTGAGAGAGGGTTATAGCCACAAAATAAGTAGCCTCCTTGTCTGTAGTGGCCTTCTCGGCCTTGAGGAGGTGAAGTAAAATAAAAAAAAAAGTGGGCCAAGTCTAACAATTCTGATGAGGATGTCATCATTGTGAAGTTCAGCAGTGAAATGTTTAGGATGAGAGTATGAAAAAGAAGAGTCTGAGTGGAGTAGAGTGAAGTGCACTGCTTTGGCTGACTCCAGCTTTTACAAGTTTTCATGTCATAGATATAATCTCGACCTTGATTACAGGTATGATGCAATCTAAGAAACCAAATTTTTACCATAATTAAGCATTAATGTAAATAATATATTATTGTTATATAAAAATATATAATAAAAATATACAAAAAAGTTTTCTTTCCATTTTTTTTCAATATTTTAGGTTCCATTTATAATATTTTCTTTTTTTTGGTTGAGTGTTCACTTAATATAAATTTTATTGAAGGGTAGAAAAGCATGTTAATTCTGAAGTGTTTGCTAACTATTCTTTATTCTATATTAACACATAGAAACTACTATTGACTTGTGAACAACCAAGGACATTTCAGGGCCAATCAAAAAGTCCATGGCCAGATGTGAATAATTACCTTTTATTTTGTTTGAGAAAATTGAAGTAGATTTTCTTAAATAAAATAATTTTAGAACTGATCAATAGCACTTCCTTGACATTAGTGTAGTGGTGATAACAGAATGCTATTATCAATATTTGGCTAGGCATCATCCAGGTGCTATATCACATTCCTGGTGGTTAACCACAGCAAATCATATCCTGCAATTTCTATCCAAATTCTGTACATTGGAAGACCTGACAGACCATTTCAAAACATTACAACGTTTGTGGTTAGACTTCATGTGAGTTTATATCAAAATAAAACTATTGTGCAAAGATAGTTTTGTTCATCTATGGTATATAATTTCAATCATACCAAAAGTCTTTAAATTGAATGTTATTGACATAGAAGTTTTGAGAGTCACAGCTCTAAAAACTTCTTCATTGTTCACTAAACCAGTTTCGTAAATTGCAGTAACTATTGCAACTATGATTTTAATGATGTTATTAATATTTTAATGATGTTATTGTATTTTGTTAGTTTATATTTTAAGTTAAAATGTTTTGCTTTTAGCATTTGAAATAAAAAAATTTAGCATTTAAAATGAGTGAAAGGAACACATATGAGTCTCTGTTCAACATGACATTGGAATGTAAAACATTCTGGGGTTCTAAATTCTAGCAGTATGTTTTAAAAATTTTGAGCAATGAAATAAAAAACATCAAAAGATCTAGAAAAAAGTACCACCTTCAAAGTGTTTATAAAATTTCAAGTTTAGGTGGTACCCAAAAAGTAATAATAAAAAAGGATACATAGCAACAAAAGAAAATGTTATTGAAATAATTTAAAGTATACATTTGTCTACTGAACATACACACACAAAAAAAACAAATAACAGAAACAAAAATCAAATATTTCAAGGGGACTTGATTATGACTTTATCAAGCAATA
The DNA here is from genome assembly GCF_022113875.1 of Hydra vulgaris. NCBI lineage: Eukaryota > Metazoa > Cnidaria > Hydrozoa > Anthoathecata > Hydridae > Hydra > Hydra vulgaris. The sequence continues at coordinate 15,738,864 of NC_061168.1, forward strand.
CTAAAGATGTAATGAAAAATTAAAGAGAAAAGAAATTGCATATGGAGTAGTTGTTATAGTAACAGTAAATGATTTGAATCAATGAGGGCAAGTTAATTGTATGAACTTAAAAAAGTTTACCTGTTAATAAGTTTATTCATTTTCCTTGAATATGGCGCTCCACATATCTTGCAATTTGATAATGGGAGAGAATTTACTGGTAGAATTATATAAGAACTCTCTACTTTGTGGCCTGATTTAATCTTGCTTAATGAAACCTAGGCATTCTCAGTCACAAGGCTTAGTTGAAAAAAGTAATGCTACTCTAAAAGATTTTCCTTGGACGAGCAATAATAAGTCATCTTTATGGAGAATAAAATTTATTCAATGGAATATGAACACTACATTTCATGACACAATAAAAATGGATGTAAAGGTTCTTTTTGCAATCAAAAATTGGATTAGGTACAAATATTCCAATAGAGTTTCTCATTCTATCAGAATGAAGATGATCTTAAAAGAATTCTAAGCCAAACAGGGGTATTTAAAATTTCACATTCAATATTTGAAAATGATCAAAATTCATCAAAACTATTAAAAATATTGAAGTGGTTCAAGATAATTTTAACAATTATGAAAATCAGGATATTGTGTTTGACTGTTTTGCAGTTCCTCAAGAAAACACCAAGTTAAATGAAGTAGTTGATGTTTTTAATACAGAGTGTGATAAAAATCTCCATCCAGCTATTAATATAAGGCCAGTGAAAAATATAAGTCTAAATTGAGTAAATCGGGCCTATGCCAACACGGGACTTTTTTACTTTTGAATAATCTTTAAAAAAAAAAATATTTTAATTTATGATTAATAGCCAATGATCTAGTAGCCTTTGTACTAGTACAAATGTATAAATCTTATTTAACACTTTTATTTTGTATTCTTCGCTGGAATTTGTAATTCATTTTTCCTATATTATGCTTTCTTATGGTCTTATAAATGCATATGTTACAATAGGTGCATATACAGACACAGTTTTTCTAATAGAAGTTATAATTTTGACAAAATTTAACTTGTATAAAAAAAAAATTTTTTCTGGTTTTAGATAACCATTGTGTTTTAGATATCCATTTTTTTTAGGTAGCCATTGGGCTCCAATCATGTTTACAAGTTGGTAGGCTTATGGATAAAAAAAAGTAAAATTATGAATACTTTAATTTAGTGCTTAGACTCCTTTAAATAAGTTAAAAAAATGTTTTTCTGTTTCTTTTTTTCAGAGTTGCTCCAGAGATGGTCTCTTTAATTAAAAGAAATTCATGTGGCAAGGCATTAGATGCTGCAAGATTAGCTCGTGACATGTTAGGAGGTATTGTTTTGTTCTTAAAAAAAAAATTTCCTAATGTATTAGGTTAGACATCGATATTCACAAAAGTTAACTTTGTTGATGGCATTGTAAAAGTTATGATATTAACATTGAAGAAAATAAAATTTCAATGTAACCTTTTGAAAGTTAAATTAAAGTTGTTGTTTTTCGATATTAGGTAATGGTGTGTCAGATGAATATCATGTTATCAGGCATTGTATGAATTTGGAAGCAGTTAATACTTATGAAGGTTAGTTGAAACATATTTAAAAAAAAATTTTTGACTCGATAATAGAAAACAGATTTTATATACCCATTTATAATCAGGTTTGACTGCTAATCTATAGATCTAAAGGTAACTTTTTAGTTCTAAAAAGGGTCATCGATGATTTTTTTTTTTAAATTTTTACTTTTATCTATACAGATTGAAATACAAATATGTTGTTTATATGTTGATGTTATATATATGATATGTTGATTCAAAAATTAGGTCATGGAAAAATTTTCACTAACAAATAGGCATTTTTTGCGGACTATAATAAAAAAATGAAAAGCTTTTTTTCGTTTTTTTTTTTTAATAACTTTTTTAGCTCGCGCTGCCAATTTTCAAAAAAATTTTTTTTTTATAAATTGCATAATATACTGGGAAAAAAACAAAAAAACTGAATTATAACAAAAACTTAAACAAATGAATGTTTATATTATTTTAAAAACATATATACCAAAAATTATCGTTGTAAGTTCTTTTTCATGATTTGCGCCAGACTGTAAGATTGTTGGCACTTTTTACTGGTTGCAACCAATCAATCAATGAAATCCAGGTTTTTCTGGCGGTGGGAACTCTGATTTTTTTTTTATGTATGCTTAAATAATTTATAGAAATAAAATAATCAGCAGTGTATTTTGATTTACCACCTGAAAAAAAATGATGCAATCATGTTTTTTCTGGTTAATAATAATGAAATCTTGAAGTCATAAAAAAAATAAAAATAGATAAGATTTGTTTAGTAATAATAGAAGATTTGTAGAGTTTTTTATTGTAGAGAATTGTAAGTTTTAGTTGTAAGAAATTAAATATAAAAAGCAAAATTTTTTTCTGTGATTTAGCTATTTTGTATTTTTCTTTATTTAGTTGTAATAGTATTTTATAAAACTTTTTTAAATCAAATGGCAATTATGTAAGATATTCAATGTAAATCATTTAAATTATTAATATAATTAAAAAATGAAAACAAGAAAGAGAGAATTAGAGCCTGTTGACAGTGGTAGTGGTTGTTCCAGCTCTCACAAGCCCAAAATAAGCCGATCATAACAACAAAGAAATTGTACTTTTATTATATCAACTAATTAACTTGCTTTACTTTTTATAGGACTATTTTGAGCAAAAATTGACCACAAGAATTTGACCACAAGACACTCATTAAAGCTATCACAATGGATAAGTTTATATTCAAGGAAGACAAAGCAAATGACATTGTCTTCATCAGAGATCAGATAGCAGATCACAAGATGTGTATCAAAGATCTGGACAAAGCCAGAGCTGACTATTCAAAACAGATCTGGATAAGAGAGATCTTGAAAGAGTGACTAATTGAATACCTTCTATTGTAGATGCTCAGGAATCAGTACTTAAAACTTCAAATTCATCTGACACACTCAGTTCAAGTGGCAGTGAATATCAGCCTAGTCCTGCCAAGAAAAAACACATCAAATTCTCAATCTCAACATATTGATATTAGGAATGACACCATACATAACAAAATGAGAACAGCTCTGACAGCCAACATATCTGCCAATAAAATCACTGCTACTCTAATAAAGTTGATTATTGAAGAGGGAGGTAATCCAGATAAGCTGCCTTTTTCATATTCAAGTGTATATAGAATGAAAAATAAGATACTTGACGACTAAAATGTAATTAGTGATTGATTACATCAACCACAAGAATGGCAAGCATGAATTACATTTTGATGGCAAAATATTAAAAAATTTAATACCTGAGCATTGTGATAAAGCGAAGGACAGGATCTGTGTATCTGTAAGCTTTGATGGCAAAAATTGTCTTCTAGGTGCACCAGGCACCAGTTTAGTGCAATCAGTGACCCTTTGAAGGTGTTGGATATAGCTGACAATGTGCACTCTATATGCTTTAATAATACCAGCAGCAATACTGGTAAACTGCGTGGAACTATATACAGGTGAATAAAAATAAGAATTTTTTTTCAAATCTTATTACTAACTTTGTTGTTTGAATTTTTAAAGTACTATAGCAGTTATGTAAGGCTACCGTATATTGATCATGATTTAACTGAGGTAAGTATAAAATGAAAGAACGCTATGTACTTTTAAGACCAAGATCTGACCTTGGTAAGCCCTTACTGATGTGTTGAACTGCCATTACCATGTAGAAGAGGTCCACATCAATCATTTTGAAAAGGCTATTGGTTGAAAAGCCACTGTTGGTCCTGAAAATCCTCTTTTTAGTTTGCTTCATAAACAATGGCATTCCAATGAAACTAAAAGTTGCAGCAGAATAGGTTTGAATGGAAATCTGTTTGTGGAACTTGACAAGAAGCTCAAGCCATTGAAACAAAGAACCAACTTATGGAAATAGAAAAAATCAAAGCTTTTAAGAACTCAGAGGTTAATTTAAAATTATTGTAAACAGAAATTTATTAAAACTCTAAATAATCATTTTTAGTAGCATTTTTTTGATTGCGTTATAGTATCTAAATTTAGGAAACATTCAATAAAAACATAATAAAATTTTAGACTGGTAGGAAAAGAGATGGCTACCATGAGCTAGCAGAGTTATGCCTTATGTACCTGGGCCCAAGCTATATCTGCAAGTTTAAGAAACCTGGTGCTATGCACCATGCCAGATTCATGGCCAAAGGTACTTATTACCTGAAAATTCTCCTTCTTAAAGATTCTGTACAAAAGTATATAGATCTGGATTCAACTCTCATCACCAGAATGGGCAAGTTTATTGCTATCTTCTATGCACCCAAGTTTCTGACTAATGAGAAACCAGGCATTGTTCCGTTACAGGTATTCAAACAAAACGTAAATATTAAGTTTAAAGATAAATTGTCTATTACTAAATTCCATGCATTAAAACTATATATTTGTAAAGTTATAAAAATGTATCATTTTTTCTTAATCAGGACTTGAATTCTATTTAGAAGATGTCCAGGTATGTTGAGAATGAACCTGCTGCAAGTGCAGTGTTCGAATTATGGGGAAACCATAGCTGTTACCTGGATCCAACTGTTGTTCCCATTGTGCTGGCAAATTCAGATGATTCAATCACTGAACAAGAAAAGGAGATGATCACCAAAAAGCTCTATAACATACCCATTCCAAATGACTATGATATGGATAGACATCACAATCACAATAAAGGTTTTTTACCTGAAAAAAAAAGACATGTCTGTACATTCGGCCAGAATTGGTTGACTTCATCACTGCTGATTAATGACTAATTTAAGATTTTATGACAAAAATCCAAATGGATGGTTTATCCAGCTAGCTCCTGGAATATCGATTTTGATTATTTGGAGTTGCAGTCGTGCATCAAAACTTGGCTGTCGTTAATCATTGTAGCAAGAGGGCTGTAAAGCTGGTACAGGAAACAGTGTGTCAAGTTTAGTCTGAGCATAAACTACAAAAGCTGCTCAAATTCAAAAACAACTGGAACGTGCTTTCCTCAAAGACCAAAGTTGCCTACCGCAAATAAGCCAAACAGAAAACGCCAGCTCAACTTTTGAAAGAATTTCCTGTCATAGAAGATGTAAATGTATTCAGCTTCTGTGAAATGGACACTGAATCAGATAGCAGCACTGATTTGCTTCCTGATGTTAATTTTGTAGAACAACTGTTTGGTGGCCATGACGCTACTAATGACAGTTAGTCAATTATTTTTGTAATTTTTGTTCAATACATTTTTACCATTGTTTATTATTTAAAAGAGATTAAACCCTTTTTTTTAGGCGTTTAATCAAAATACACTGCTGATTATTTGTTTCTATAAATTATTTGAGCATAAATAAAAAAATCAGATTTATTCAAATTTGTATTCAGAAAACATTTAAAAAATAAAAAATTCTGGATAACCCTTAAACTCTGGTTGTGTAACAACGCTGATAAATTTCGTTATATAGACAAGGTTTAAACGCTGTTATGTTCCTGTTAGGTTGTTATGTTGCTATTATGTTCCTGTTAGGTTGTTATGTTGCTATTATGTTCCTGTTAGGTTGTTATGTTGCTGTTATGTTCCTGTTAGGTTGTTATGTTGCGCGTTCCGGTATTTTAACTGGTTTTGGTATGTATTATGACATTGAAATTCTTGCTGATTTTTTTAACGAATTTGCTAATTTTTTATAGGAACTCACGATATTCATGCTTTGATACTTGGCAGACAGATAACTGGATTGCAAGCATTCAACTGATTTTTTAAAACTTGGTTACACTTTAGTGATATATCTAAAATATTTATCATCTTACATATTCAAATATTGTTACGAAATTGCATTTATTTAGCAAGTAAAATTTTTTTTAAACGTCAAAACTTTAGATAATATAAAATATAAAATTTGTACAATTTGTTAAAAATTATATTTGATATGTTTTAAAATTTAATGATTGTATTAAATTTTATACGAAATGTATTAAATTTTATACTGTCCGAATATTTATTCTTATATTTTGATCAATACACAGATTAGATAAACTTTTCCTCTTAGCTAACCAATAAGCTGCCAACACATGAACCATCAAGCGGTAAAAAATCTTGTACTACTGAGCGTTTACTTGTACTACTGAAAATTTTCCTAACAGTAAAGTGTTCCGACCGTATTAAAATAAGCCACTACCCACCAAACATTCTATTTCTAAATTTCAGTTAACCTATATAGGAATTCTGAGCGGTTATTCATCGGTTATTTAGTGGACAAGTAATCGAAGCCTCCAAAAGTGGCTAGCCGATGACTAGCCATTATTAACTTGTCGGAAAATTATTAACTGACCATTCATAGCAGCTGCAACTAATGGTGTACTAAGTAACCAATGAGTAAAACTCCAATAAACTGCTCAAAAATGCCTAAATAGGTACATTGCAAATCCACTAAAACTATGTTTTCTTGGTAGGGGAGAGTTAGCATTATGAAACATTGAAATGTTTCATGGTGCTTACTCTAAAAACAAACTCCGTGCGGGGCCCAAGATTTGTCGTGGTCCCCTATGTTCTCACAAAATACGTAAAATATACTTTTTCAACAAAATCAGTAATATTACTTTGTTGTTTTTTCACCACAAATATTTCAAAAACTCTCAGAAGAATTTATCGGGTGGACTAGGAAAAATCCGTTCACCTTTAAATTGAGATTTCTCTAAAACCACAAATGCTTTTTATTTCTTTTATTTTTTTAGTTAAACGTTATTCCTTATCTTTAGTTATGTTGATAAACTTTTGTTTACAAATCAATGATTTGCAAAATGTTTCGGAAATGAGTTGAGGTGCGTAAAAAAATAAACTTATAATATCTATGACTGAAGATTTTGGGACATTTGTACGTTTTGCAATCAAGAGATAAATGAATTTTGTAAAAAAAAATAGACACTATTTTTTTATCATGAACACATTGTATTTTTTTTTTTTTCATAGATATCATAATAATAAGTTTATAACTACTCAATGCTTCGAAAGAAAATCTGGAAGTGGAAGAAAGAAAACTTTTCATAAATTTAAAAAAATTAAAGTTGGTTCTCAGTTCAATATCAAGAAATCCCAACCAGTCACGGCAAGATCTAGCAAGAAAACTCAAAATTTTTTTATAAAAATTTTTATATAAAAAAAGTACTTAAAAATGTTAAAACTAAAGTATTTCATAAGAAAAGTTCACTTATAAGAAGCTGAAATGGTAAAATTAAAGGAATTTGACGCACAAAGAAGTTGGTTAAAATAATAGGGGATAAAAGTATGTGCGTAATTGAAGACTACAAAACATATTGCAAGGTGGACTTTTCACAATTTCCCGGTCAACAATTTTTCTATGAGAACAAAGATAAATCTGTCGATGATCAATTTAAATATATTCGACGAGAATAATTTGCATCCAAGTTCCTTGTGTGGGAAACGATTTGTAGATGTGATATGCAGTTCTCTTGTTTTGTCACTAAGACGACCTTGACTACCGATCTCTACATCAAAGGATGCCTCCAAAAAAGACTTTTGCTATTTATGAAAAAACACAAACACCAATGTTTCTTTTAGCCAGATCTTTTAGCTTCTGACTATTTTAAAAAAGTTCTACAGTGGTGCAAAGATAATAATGTGAAAACTGTTCTTAAATATTCGAATCCTCTAAATCGTCCTGAAGAGCGCAAGATTGAGGATTTTTGGGAATAGTTAATGGAGTTCTTCTTAAGGCAGTTGGAGTAACAAAAAATAAAAAGGACTTTCAAAAAAATTGGATTAATGCCACCAATAAGGTAAAAAAAGAAAATATTTGCGAAATGATGGCATCAACTAATAAATTTGATCTCTTGCCAAACAGCCCATCAAGTCTCTTAAAATTATTTTGAAACCCTAATTGATGTAAACACATATAATAAAAAAATTGAAATGAAAAACATTTATAATTTTAGATAAATCTCAATTTAAAGTTGACCGGATTTTTCTGTTGCCCACCCGATACACAACTTCTTGAAGTTAAGTCTACAAAAATTTGAACAGAAATAAATAAATGAAAGGGCATGGAACTAAGTTTGAAAATTCTTTGGGAATAAACCTTGGGAAGTCGTGAGCAATAATACTTTCTCAGTATGTTTATGTTATTAAATTGATTCATTGCCTACATGAATTTTTAGTTTGCAAATACAAAAATTTGAAATAAATATTAAAATAAAAAGTTCATAAATTTGTCATCTGGTCACGTGACCCGAGCAAGATGACTTATTATCGAATTTTTGCCTCCAATTTTATAAAATCTTAAAAACTACCAATAACTTTAACTAAAGTAACACAGAATAAACACAAAACTACTTCTAAAGAAATTAAACTTGAAGGACACCATCCATTATGAGCAACCGAAACTGAGGAACTTTTTGTTAAGCGCTAAAAGTAAACTTATGCGTATAAAACTGTATTAATAATATTTAAAAAAACCATTAGTTTTTTAAAATACAAGATGCATGTACAGTTTTGTTTTCACCCAACTTTAGGATTTTTTGTTGAGTTGTTATATGAAAACCCATCTTGCCCCATTCGCCATGTTGCCCGCTTTCTCCTATATATATTATATATATAAATGTATTTAATGCTCATCATAAAGTACACGATAAACATGTACTTTTTTAGATTTAATTTAAACAAATACAAGATGCCTGACTAAAAAATATAATCAGAAAAAAAAATTTTCCTTATTTAAAATTTTTTTCTCTTTTTAAATTTGTTATTATATATTTTTTATTATACATTAGTTATTATATATTTGTATTTTAAATATTGTAACAAAATGCTACTTTAAAATATAATAAAAAGAACAACAATAAAAATATATTTCTTATAAGTTTGATAAAAAAGTAAAAATACTTTTAAATAAAATCACAATACATAGCACAATTTCTGATAACTTCTTCTCATAATATAGTGTGATTACCTATGATTTATGACACCCGATTCCACCATTTTAAATATGAGGGATTTGTAAATTTTACACGGCCATAACTTTAATGCCTTTATTTTTCAATATATATTTTATATATATATATATATATATATATATATATATATATATATATATATATACATATATATATATATATATATATATATATATATATATATATATATATATATATATATATATATATATATATATATATATATATATATATATATATATATATATATATATATATATATATATATATATATATATATATATATAAATATATATATATATGCTCCATATTACATATCTAATACAAGTATTGTATATCTAGTCTGTTGCTCATGTGAATATTGTCAAAGTATTTCAAGAAAACGATAATAACGTTATTATTAATTAGTGATTTATATTTTAAGATCAGTATAAAAGATAAACGCGACAACTAAGAAATAAAACTTGAAATTTAATGAGACGTTTACATAATTTAAAATATGTAATAAAAATTAATTTTAAACACTAATGCTGTTAATTTCTAAATAATAAGATATATGAAACTTCAAAGATTTTCTCTTTAAAACCCATGGGACTTATTTGTGAATTTTGTTTTGATTCAACCAGCAGTTATTGCATACAGCACGGTCGTTTAGATATTAGTAAAAAGCGCTATGTTTAGGTACGGATGCGTAAGAAAATACAAAAAACTTTTGAACTTTTAAAATGGCTACCGTTCTTAACTACAGAAAATATTTTATATGGCAACAGTTTATTTGTTAATTAATTTCTGAAAAGCCGATGATATAGCCTTATTTTTAATGTAAATCAATAAAATAATACAAAAATTTCACAAAAATATAAATCAATAGAGGTAACAAAAATCTTTGCGCGCTAAAACTGTATTTTTACTTAATACTTTTTTAGTGTAAATCATAGATTTGTTTATTTATTTGAAATCAATTTTCTAAAAATCTGACTGTAGGATTTCAATAATTTTTTTTTAAAACTTCATATTAAAATGTTCTTTATGTATGATTTTTTTCTGGTCATTGCTTCAACTTTTTTTCCATATAAAAATTTGTTTTTACTGTTATGACTATTTCCTTATATATCTGACTTATATATATGACTATTTCCTTATATACTGTTATGACTATTTCCTTATATAAGAGCAATTTCATTAATTATTTTGTTATTTACTATTTTTTTGACTATATATATATATATATATATTAGGGCTGGCCGAATTTCGGCTCCGGCCGAAATTCGGCCATTTTTACAAATCCGGCTCCGGCAAAATGTTAGCAAATCCGGCATAATTTTGGCCGGATTTCTGAATTTTGGTCAGATATTTATTACATCTTTCTTGCCCGTGATAACATGTATACATATTACTTAATTTTTGAACTTCATGTTTGTTTTGGTATCTGTATTAACATTTCTTTACAATTTAATTAGCTAAGCCTAATTTCAAACAACAACGCAACAAAAAATTCTGAAGAAAAGACACACGATATTCTGCAATAATGCAGGTGTAAAGACTATGAAGTCAATCCTAATCAAGTCATTAGATGAGCGATTCAAAGGCATTGAGGAGAAACCTTTTTAGATTGAAAAAACTAAAAAAAATCCAGCAAAACAACCCCGGCTGGATAATTTTTATACATTATCATCATTACAATGGCAATATATATATAGATGAAATTATTCAGTCTATGCCCGCTTGTGGCACAGCAGATGAACAACAATTACAAACAGGCATTGACACACAGCTAAGCCAATATCTGGAAGAATCAGAAAACACGCTGATTCACTACAGCGGCGGAGTGACAACATCCCGGGAAAAAAAAATCTATGGAATTTCTCTAAATTTTTGAAACATATGGCCTATAGAAACTATAAAATTTATATAAAATGTCTATTAATTTCTATAGAAATTGCTATAAAACTTTTAAACAACAAAAATGATGTTTAATAGAAAACAACTGTCACTTGGTGATCTAAATAGTCAACATTGTTGACCATTTTCAGCAAAAAGTAGGGATGTACAGGATTTTGGTTCCTGTCGAAATCTGGCTCCGGCTCCGATTCCGGCCGGATCTGTTAGTAGAAATCCGGCAAATCTGGCTTCGGCCGGATTTGTAAAAATTAAATCCGGTACAGCCCTAATATATATATATATATATATATATATATATATATATATATATATATATATATATATATATATATATATATATATATATATATTAGGGCTGTACCGAATATATATATATATATATATATATATATATATATATATATATATATATATATATATATATATATATATATATATATATATATATATATATATATATATATATGTATATGTATATAAAACATATTTATCTAAAGTTAAAAAAAATATTATCATTTAGTAGGATTTTCCCAAAAAAAACTTTTTTGAACAGTATACGCTTAATGTGTTTCATATAATAAAAAAACAATTGGTTTTTAAAAAATTTTGAAAAAAAAAATATTTTGATGACTTCCATTTTTTTTATAATTATTAGGAACATAACAAGTTCCAAATAATTATTAAAAAAAATTATATAAGTGTATTATGTATAAATTATATCATAATGGTTATATCATAAGTATTATTTATAAATTATATCATAATGGGTCTCAGGTGAAGCAAAATTATATGAAAATTTCAAAAAAAAATACTGTCAAAAATTAGTAATAAGGGATATTTTTCTTTTTTAGTTAATAAAATTCATTTTTTATGGTGTTAAATCTAACATATTTTTTAACCTATTTATAAGTATAAATATGCAAATATATGCATTTAAACAGTTTATATATGCAAATATATGCAGTTAAAAAAAAAAAATACTTGCATCATAACAAGCAGGTCTTTAATTACTTATTTTTTTATATTACTTGCAAAGAATTTTACTGCGAAAAAATATTTGCATTTCAGGTAAAAAAAACTGTTTTTTAAAATTTTTTGAATAAAAAATATTTTGATGACTCTCTCATAATCCTTAGGAACTTGTTATGTTTTATTTATTTAGGAACTTATTATGTTTTATTTGAGTGTATCATGTTGAGTCTTAAATGAAGCAAAATTATATCAAAATTTCAATGTTAGATTTAACACCATAAAAAATGAATTTTATTAACTAAAAAAGAAAAATGTCAGTTTTTACCAATTTTTGGCAATATTTTATTCATATTTGAAATTTTCATGATTTCGCTTAATTTGAGCCGAAATGTCAAGATACACTTTTTTGATTTTTTTAATTGATAATAATAGGAACTCTTTATATGTTTAAGGGACTCCAAAAATGATTTTTCTTCAAAAAATTTTTAAAACCAGTGTTTTTTTATCATATAAAACACATTAGGAGGTGGCAGCTATATATATAATATATATATATATATATATATATATATATATATATATATATATATATATATATATATTAAATATAGCTGCCAAAAACTTAAAAATTTAAAAAAATATATTAATTATAAATAAGCGTTTGTAATATATATATATATATATATATATATATATATATATATATATATATATATATATATATATATATATATATATATATATATATATATATATATATATATATATATTACAAAATAAAAAACGAAATGTCTTTGTTTTGCTTTTTATTTCTTCTGCACTATGTATGGTGTTGCAGAAATAAAAAACATAATAACTCGCAAAATTTTTTCCATAAAATTTCACATGCTCATGTCTAAAATGTTTTGTTTGATTGCTGGCTCTTAATGTTATATTCCAATCATAGCATTTGTGATCTCCCAGAAACATCATTTTCATCAATTGTTGTTCACAAACAATAGTTGGTAATTTTTAAAATAGTTTCAATACAAGATTTGCATAATTCTTTAACATAAGTTGTGCAAAGAATGGTTGCAGATGAAACTTTTGCTCTGTATACTTTAGTAAAAATGATGTAACAAAAATATTATACAAATAATGATCAAACTGCAAATATAATGAACAACTACTTTTAGAACTGTTACTGTTTCCTTTATTAGTTAATGTGTTGAAGATGTTCCAGACTTAACGCCATTCCTTTCGAAAAGTTATTTATAATTTGCCCTTTGCAGTTTTTGTTTAACTGTAAATAAGTAAGTCAGATAAATCAAATCAATATTAACATAACTAAAAACTAAAATTATTATTAAAAAAATTATCCTACAAGTAAAATTGCATTGAGATTATTATTAAATGACAATATTTTATTATACTTTGTAATAAAGTTTGTTGAATATTGCAACAAAAAAGTAAAAAATGCAGTAAAAAAGAATACTCTTATGCTATGACTTTCCCTATTTTTTAAGTATAAATATGCAAATATATGCATTTAAACAGTTTATATATGCAAATATATGCACTTATACATTTAAAAAATGCATACTTGAATTATAACAATGTATATATATATATATATATATATATATATATATATATATATATATATATATATAAGTTGTGCAATATATGTTATATAATATATAAGTTGTGCAATATATAAGATGTGCAATATATATATATATATATATATATATATATATATATATATATATATATATATATATATATATATATATATATATATATATATATATATATATATATATATAAGTTGTGCAATATATGTTATATAATATATAAGTTGTGCAATATATAAGATGTGCAATATATATATATATATATATATATATATATATATATATATATATATATATATATATATATATATATATATATATATATATATATATATATATATATATATATATATATATATATATATATATATATATATATATATATATATATATATATATATATATATAATATATATATAATATATATATATATATATATATATATATATATATGTAGGTACGTGAGTAAAAATTTCAAATTGTTTAAATATTCTACTGTTATATATTATTATAAAGAGGACCAATACAGTATTTTAAAGGTGAAAAAATTATCAAAAACGAGCAATTGGTTTAAAAGTTGTGACAGTTTAAGTACCCATTTTTCGATATATGGAATTGTTGAAAAAAATGTGGTCAAAATTATGTTTTTCTTCACTTAAATTGTCATAACTTTATTAATTCTAATCAAAATACAAATACCTTGGTGTCAAAAGATAGGTGTAAGAGTGGGCTACAAATTTTTGTTAAACTCTAACCACCGGGTGTATCGGATAGACAGAGGGGGCACCAAACCACCACCTCATCTGTATGAAACTAAACATTTTTTCTTGAAAAAAGACTTTTTTCACGCAAAAAAGTCTTTTTTCAAGACATAAGTATTTTAAATATACAAAAACATAGTTATAAAATTATATTTAACCACCAGAGCATTTGAGAGGCGTATGTTAACGTTGGAGGTAGGTGTGGTGGTGATGGTTTGATACACCCTAGTATCAAAAAAGACTTGTTTTCATAAATATTTTTATCTTTACTAAAATGAATTCAATTAGTATACAATATAAAATTATGTTCTACAAGAATTTACGTGATGGTATTATTACGAATTTAAATCGTGTTTACATCGATGTATGGGAGGGGCGAATAACTTTCTCCCCCCCCCAACCTAAAAAAAAAATTAAAAAGAATTAAAATGACACAACTACTGTTTCCTAAAGTTCCAAAACAAAGTTTTTTTCTGTATAAAAAAGGTTCTATAAATTAATACTGGACAACCACCAAACATTGAAGGTAAGTGTAAAACTCATATTAAATGTGTTGACCATGTTTTAACACACCCTAATATTGCAAAAAAATTTTAATTATGAAATATTTGATTGGTTATTTAAAGAACAACAACAAAGAAGTAAAAAATATATCTTACCCAGTAAAAGTTACATTTAAAAAAAAAAAAAAAAAAAAAGCATTTTTGATTAATTGGATAATTTTTGGTTAAAATATTCTCATTCAAAGTGACTTCTATTATCAGTCAATAGTGGTAAAAAGGTAACCAAAACAAGGTATTTACCAACCTTAGTTAGGCTGTTTCAAACTAAAAAATAAATAAAATGTTATTAACACTAAATAATGTTTGATTATTTTAATGATGCTTTATTTTATAAAGTTTTTTCTTAGCTTTTAGTGAATGATTACAATGATAAATTATACTTATGAAATTATTTTATAATCATTTTTAACAATAGACACTGCGTGAAGGTTAGCCAGAGCCGTCTATCAAAAATACATAGCAAGTTACAACACTTGCAGTACTTTTGTTTAGCAAGTCACAACACTTGCAGTATTATTTTTAGCAAGTCACAGCACATGCAGTACTTTTTTTTAGCAAGTCACAACACTTAAAGTACTTTTGTTTAGCAAATCACAACACTTGCAGTACTCTTTTTTAGCAAGTCACAACACTTTCGCTACTTTTTTTTAGCAAGTCACAACACTAGCAGTACTTTTTTTAAAAACAAGTCACAGTACTTGCAGTTTTTTAATCTATAAATTTCAAATTTATATATTTGCAGTGTTTTAACAAAATAATATCTAGTCAACTCTCTGGAAACAATATCTGCAACAAGCTGAAACTTTTTCATGCAATGTTCTACAGTTTTGATATCCATTTTATTCTCCAACCTTTAATAATTTTTAAATCTTTCAAATAGCACTTTGGCTGTTTCAAACTAAAAAACAAATAAAATGTTATTAAAAAGAAATAATAATGGTTTGTTTATTTTTTATCTCATATAGTTTTGTCTTGGCTTTTAGTGAATGATTACAATAATAAATTTCTTTTAGCTAGCATAGGTTATCCTAGTCATATTTTAAATATCCGGAAAATTGTTTGAATAAAATATCCGGAATTTGTTTCCCTTATTTTCTTTTTAATTTCGCTTTTAGCTAAGTGATGCTAATTTTTTTAAATACTTTTCATAATTTTTCTACGAGTGATGAGTGAAAAAGCTTAAAAAACAAATATATTACAAAAATATATACCTCAACTTGCATTTATTGAAAATGTTTTGGATATCCTGAAAAATTATGAGTTGAAAAAAATATCCGGAATTCCGGAAATATCCGGAAAAAGATAATCCCTGAGCTAGTCACAACACTGGTAGTATTTTTCAGCAATTCATTTGTAGTACTTTTTTAGCTTAAATTTCAAACTTGTACTTTCACAGTGTTTTATTAATATAATATAAAATTAATAAAATTGTAACTCTTCTGAAATAACATCTGCAACAAGCTGGATCTTTTTCATGCAATGGTCAACAGCTTCCATATACGTTTCATCATCTTTCCAGTAAGAATTAGTGTAAACTAAGTCTTTTTTTCAACTAAATACTTTTTCTACTCTGCCATTATACAAAACAGGTTTGGATATTTAGGATCATATCATTCATGATATAGTTTTTTGCCTACAATTCTTCAATACATGACATCTTCTAAATTATAAAGTTGGTCATTAGACAAATTTTTGTATGAACCTATAATTTCATCATAACTCAATTTCGATAGCTAACGCTCTAACTTTTTTTGCTCTAACTTTTTTCTTTTTTATCGATTTTTTGGCACTTGGATGCCTGTCTTTGGGAAATATTGGCTCTAATTTTAGCCTGATGCAATCGATTGCTAACTCTAGTTATACGCGTTACATAAACTTGCATTTAATTACTTTATCTCTCAAATTAATAATATAGAAACCTTACCAGTTGCAACAGATGACAAGGATATTAAGGATTACAATGACACAAAAGATTAAATGGTACATGTAAATATTACATATTAAATATACATATATAGTACATATTAAATATACAATAACATAGTACATATTAAATAGTATAATACTGCATAATCCACAAAATCAGACTATATTTCTCAATACATACACATAAAAATACACATTAATCTCTTACCAATTAATGAAGTAAGTGTTGCTAAAGAATTAAAAAGAAATAAGTAATAACAATAGTAATATAATGTTTACTAAAATAAACTTAATTTCAAGTTACAATTTTTGCTACAATATCTTTAGTTAGTGTGTATCAATAAATTAAACACCTTTAGCTTGTGTATCAATTAAGTAAAAATCTTTAGTTAGCATGTATCATTAAACTATACTATTGAAATTATTAAAATTTACTAAAATTACAAATCTGCTATCTAAATTCACTTAAAAGCCAACTTTAAATTATTTACTTTATTATAAGATTAATTTATAACACTAACATTACAAAAAAAAAAAGTTTAAATGACTAAATAACTAAAATATTTCAAACTTTACTTACTAATAATTTGTTCTAAATTGCCTGTAGAAAAAAAATAACAATGATTCAATAAAAAGTATGAAACAATCAGGAACAAATGAAAAACTTTTTTTAACAAAATAATAAAAACATTTGTCTAGACGAAATCTATTGATCTTAAGTTAAAAAAAACTAATGAATATTGAATGTGTAAAATAACTAACTGATATATATCAGTATATATATATATATATATATATATATATATATATATATATATATATATATATATATATATATATATATATATATATATATATATCAGCGCTCGAAATAATTATTTGAAGGTTGCCGATTAACACTGATCGGCAGAAATAATAAAAGTGATAAAGTAGACGATCAAAAAATTATCCAGACGATCAAATTTTTCTTAACTTTTTCTTTAATAGCGTACAGTTTAGGTGACGTCAAATTGTTTGTTTTACCGCTATCAACCTACAATAAATTGCGTTTTTAGAAAATTCTATTGATTTTGTGCAATTTTCTAAAATATCTTTACCTTAATGCCTTTTAGTACTAAAAAAATCTATTTTTAGAACACTAGCTGAACGCTATTGGTTTTTGAATACAACAGCGTACGTCCGCGTTATCGTTTATAGTTTTTACTTTTAAACTTAGCTCTTAATTCACTTTTTCACTTCAACGCGTTGCCTTTTAAGTGACGTAAAAATATTTTTTGTGACTCGAACAATTGTTTTTTATATAATGATCGTTTTTTAACAAAAATGACACAATAAAAAGGTAATGAACTTTTTAACCAATATTTGATTATTAAAACTTTTTTAAACTAAAAAAAGGTGAGAAAAAATAATCTCGTTTTGCGCTATTCATTACTTGATTCGTTAGATGATGAATCCAAGTCGATTAATGTTTTTAATCCTGCTTTTTTTGCTCTTTTGGAATAGCATTTTCTTACTGATTGTTTTGGCCTTCGCACGGCATCATTGGTCCATAACTCGATAGCAGAACTTAAATCAAATAAATTGGAATCTTTTTCATCGAAACTTACTCGAATTAAATTTTCTAAACGTTTCTCTTTCAGAGAGTTTCTTGTATCCGTTTTTACTCTATTCATTAGTGAAAAAAGGCGTTCAACTTTCGCATTAGAAACAGGCAAAGTAAATAATAGTTCGACAATAAGTAAAACCGGAACCCATTCATTTTTCATTGAGCTAGAAAAAATTTGATGCCATAACTTACGATAACCGGTATTATGTGGTGCTAAATATTTTACAGTGTAGTTTACCAAGCTATGCCAAGCATCCAAAACATCATTTACAGTTCCTGCAAAACCAGCATGTCGCAACGGCGCTCTATAAAAGTCAAAAAGATTTTCTATTCCTTTATCCAGGAATGTTTCATTTTCCATACTTTGAAGCCAACCTTCTGTATTTAAAACTTTTGTACCATACATATCAGTAATAGTATCGCTTGTTTCCAAACGCTCTATGATTGAATTTGTTACCAACTCGATATGAATAGATTTAGACTTTTTTACTAAATGTTTAGCATTTACAAAGTCGTTAAGTGCAACACCCTGGAAATAAAACTTTCCTTCTTTTTCAGTCACTTTGGCGAGAAAACGTTTTACTGTTGGCAAATTAATAAACTTTGTTTTTTGAATACGATTTAAATGGCTTTTAGCTTGTTGAACAAACCCTGATGAAGCCAACACATCTATCTCATCACTTTGAAAACATTTTGACAACATCTTTGCTGGTGCTAAAATCTCAATAAACAACGCGATATAAAGGGGCATTCTAGCATGAATCCACTTTTTGTGGTATCCTTTAAACTTAGCTCTTTCAGCATTGGTAAATGTTATATCTTCAGTCATATTTTCCAGATGTGTTAAATAAACACCGTATTTATCTAAAATCATTTCTAAAGCCTGAACTTTATGTGAAATCCATCGTGTACCTAAAAATGAAACAAGATTATACAATTTATAATTTACTTTATACTTGCAAAAACTAAAAATATATGCGTCACGCATAACTGTAATGGTAATAAATATAAGATAAATAAATCAAGCAAAAAAAAGAAAATACCGGAGGCTTTCTTAGGTCGGTAACCACCAATGTTATATTCATCATCTTCTAAAATAGAAACGAGTTCACCCAACTGTCTTAACTTTTTGGGGGATTTTTTGTAAATGTAATGCATTTTTAAAATCATGTAATCAACGTCATTGAATGAGGCTGTTTTTCCTAATTTTTCTTTTAATGATAACTCAAGACGATGTGCTACACACCAGCCAAACGTGATCCAGGGGACTTCAGCCTTGAGCAACATTTTAACGCCCGACTTGCTCCCTCTGTTAACGGATGCGCCATCCGCACCAAATCCAACTAGTTTTTTATTGCAATTTACGACTTCTATATTCTCGAGTGACTTTTTTATGGTGTTGAAAACTCCGTGCGAAGTTCCATACTCAACATCCAAAAGTGAAAGAAAATCACATTCAACGTTTACTTCAGATTTTCCAGTTGGAGCCGGATTAAAAGTAACGGCAAATATAGCTTCTTTTTCCTTAATTGAAACGTCGTTAGAACCGTCAATTAAAATAGTGAAAAAATTTCGAGTATTTAGTTTATTTTTGAGATCTATCGCTAAACTAAGAGCAATGTAGTCAATAAATACTCCGCATGTGTTTTCGTTTTTATAAGCCTGACCAAAAACTACACCATGTTTCTTTTCTAATTGAATTATTTTTGGGTATAGGCAATGCGATAGTTCTTCTTTTGCTATAAAGTAAGCGACCTCAGATTTTTTTTTGTCAAATCCAAGTCTTTACTATTCATGGTTTGAATACCGGATAAAATGTCTGTTTGCCGCATTTCCTGCTGCAACTCGTTTAGTTTTTCAATTCGATCGCACAATTTCATGCCTCTCGTTTTCATAAAAATCTCAAAAGCCTTCTGATGAGACATTCCCTCTGAATGCGTGATTGCAGAACTATGTTGCAATCGACTACATCTTTTTCCACAGCTCCATTCCGGAGTGTAGCCTTTTAAAATCTGAATTTGCGATGCGTATTCTCGGCATACTTTGGATTTTAGCGCTGTAACTATTCCGTCAACGCTTTCAATTTCAAGCCAATCATTAGCATTATATTTTGCAAGCGTAGAGACTTTCCATTTATTAGCTGTTTGTAATTGTAGCTTTCTGTCATAAGTTTTTAGTTTTTTCTCAGCGGGTGTTCCAGATACTAAGTTTCTTTTAAAAGAAATAAATGTTTGACGCTTTTTGTATGCTTCCATTTTAAGATTATTTTTAAACTTACCATTTAATTTCTAAAACTTTAAAACAAAAACTGTTTCTTTCAATTTAAATTGTCACGATGATTTCAAAATGAAGTTTTCCAACGAATCACAAACTTGCTTTGTTCATTATTTTTCAGACAATCAAAGAAATGTTAACCTTTCTTTATTCGCTTTATTAAAATAATTCTTTTACAGTTAATAAACTTTCGAACTGAAGACTGTTACGAAATCAACGCTATGTTTATTCCACCAATCAAAAGCATTATTAAGTTATTTACAATAAACTTTGCGCTTCTTTTTAATTACCATTTTTAATGTGAACTAAAAGATTATTATTGGTCTAAAAACTTGTTTAATTCAGCAATAATGAACATATTTTTTTTAATGCTAATTTAATAAATTTAAAATTCTTTTTTAAATGTTAAAATTTTTTTTATTCTAATGTGTGACATGCAATGTAGACGATCAAATTTGATCGGCCATAATTAATTTTGGGAGTTCAAAATTTCATTTTTTCCAAAAGTCGACGATCATTGATCGTTGATCGGCCGTTATTTCGAGCGCTGATATATATATATATATATATATATATATATATATATATATATATATATATATATATATACATATATATATATATATATATATATATATATATATATATATATATATATATATATATATATATATATATATATATATATATATATATATATATATATATATATATATATATATATATATATATATATACTTATATATATGTATATATATCGATTGATGTTAAATTTGTATTACAATAGTAATACAAAACTCTATTTCGGTTAAGAGTGCTCAATAATAAAGAAAGTAAACAACTTTCTAACTAGAGCGGTATATATATATATATTTATTTTTATTTACATATAGAAAAAACAACTTTTCATGGGACTAATAGTTTCATGCCTATACGGCAATCATCAGCCATGTACTATATCAAAAACAAACAAACCGTTAATAAAATTACAAAATCCAGTGGAGCGACATCTGACGTCTCTATAGAGACAAAAAAAGAAAACGTCAAAGAAAATCTTATATAAATCAGCTAATCGCCAGTATCATAAAACGAAAGAAGGAATTTATTTTTATGCCTACAATTTGAAACCAACTCGTTCCTTTTGTTCAACAGGTTTCCCCCTGTATGCGTTAAAATAAAATACTTTTCATTAAGACAAAGATTGCAAATTTTGGACGAAGGATTATATGTTTGGCAGCGCTTGATAATTTTCCATTTAATAACAAACAAAAAGTTTTCTTCTTTAGGTTTCCGAATTTCTTTAGATAACTCCGTATCATTGCTGTACTTAATTAAATTAAAAGATTTTAAATGGTTTGCATACCTTAACTTGAAAGGGGTCTCGCTAATACCAATATAAATTTTATCTGTGTAATCTGGTTTATTGGATGAAACAGTAGCTTGATACACAATGTTCTTACTTAGACACTGGTTGTTCATAACGCAGGTAGATTTATTGATGCAGTTGCAAGTTTTTGTTGTTGTTTTTTCATGATTGTATAAAATATTTTGATTATGCGAATTAATGACTGATTTAACGTTCGGCATACACGAATAGCTAATTTTAATGGTGTTTCTGTTAAAAATCTTGTGTAATAAATGACCAACAGGAAAGCTTGCATCAATTATTTTTAAAAAAAGATTACCAATTTTTGTTGCAACATTTTTACTATACGGGGGATTATACCAAATAATGTTTCGTTTGTGATTCTTGTTTTTAGTGGGAACTATATCTGACTGATATTTGAGCTTGGATGAAAAACCCGATTTTATTAATGCATCCTGATAAGGAGAAACAGCTTTTTCAAAAAATTTTTTGTTTGAAGATGCAGTAGACAATCTTAGTTCAATTGTTCGCGGTATACTTTTTAATATGCATGGAGGGTGGTTAGAGTCGGCGTGAATATAATTAAGAGTGTTATCGGGCTTTGAGTAAGGTTGAAAGGTACTGCTGTTAAGATTTAGTGTTAAGTCGAGGTAATTGACAATTTTAAAATTACAGCTAATAGATAAATGGAGACCATTGCTTTTAAAAATTTTAACAAAATGTTTCTTTATTTTTTCCATTTATTGGCCACTATGATTTTTAAATATAGCTAGACCGTCATCTCAGTATAAACCTAATTCCTTCCCGTTGTAATATTGAGATAGTTGGTACAAGATAAAAATTCCCACTAATTTGCATACTTCTGCACCATCATAAGCACCCATAGTTACATCAAATAATTCTCCGTTTTTTTTAATCCAAGAATCGCCATTGGTAAAGATTAAAGATTTTCTCGCGTGCATAATAAATATGTAAATTTCCTATCTTCTTGATTTATAACTAGGTGCTGCCCAGCAAACTCTATTGCGTCGCTAAGTAGCTTTACATTAATCGATGAGTAAAAGTCAGTTCTATCGAAAATTAAAAATGTGTATGCCGAACTACTCGTGTATGCCGAACGTTAAATCAGTCATTAATTCGCATAATCAAAATATTTTATACAATCATGAAAAAACAACAACAAAAACTTGCAACTGCATCAATAAATCTACCTGCGTTATGAACAACCAGTGTCTAAGTAAGAACATTGTGTATCAAGCTACTGTTTCATCCAATAAACCAGATTACACAGATAAAATTTATATTGGTATTAGCGAGACCCCTTTCAAGTTAAGGTATGCAAACCATTTAAAATCTTTTAATTTAATTAAGTACAGCAATGATACGGAGTTATCTAAAGAAATTTGGAAACCTAAAGAAGAAAACTTTTTGTTTGTTATTAAATGGAAAATTATCAAGCGCTGCCAAACATAATCGTCGTCCAAAATTTGCAATCTTTGTCTTAATGAAAAGTATTTTATTTTAACGCATACAGGGGAAAACCTGTTGAACAAAAGGAACGAGTTGGTTTCAAATTGTAGGCATAAAAATAAATTCCTTCTTTCGTTTTATGATACTGGCGATTAGCTGATTTATATAAGATTTTCTTTGACGTTTTCTTTTTTTGTCTCTATAGAGACGTCAGATGTCGCTCCACTGGATTTTGTAATTTTATTAACGGTTTGTTTGTTTTTGATATAGTACATGGCTGATGATTACCGTATAGGCATGAAACTATTAGTCCCATGAAAAGTTGTTTTTTCTATATGTAAATAAATATATATATATATATATATATATATATATATATATATATATATATATATATATATATATATATATATATATATATATATATATATATATATATATATATATATATATATATATATGTATATATATATATATATATATATATATATATATATATATATATATATATATATATGTGTATATATATATATATATATATATACATATATATATATATATATATATATATATATATATATATATATATATATATATATACATATATATATATATATACATATATATATATATATATATACATATATATATTATACATAAAAGTTGAATAAGGTTGCTAACATATATTAGTTATATATGACCATATTATAACTGTATCAAATATAATAAATAATATAAATATTATTTATTACAGTTGAAAGATTAACAGTTAATCATTAAAAAAAAAAGTCTAGTTTTTACCTAGACTTTTTTAGAAAAAGATGCATGATACAACAAGTAGTAGCATATTGCAATTGTTATTGGAGAGACATTACAACTTTACATTGAAGGCAAATTTATAAATAGTTTAATAAATAGGAAATAATATTAAAAACTTTTATCAATATCTCTACTTTCCATTTTATTTAATCTAAAAAAATTACTGAAAATTTTATTTAATCAAAATCAAATATAAACAATGTTTATTTAAACCCTCTGTCTCCTGCGACCACTTCAGCAAAGTGAAAATTAGGTACCAAAAGTGCAACAAAAAATAGACACCCTGCTACAACTTTTTTTTCAATGAAATTTTCCAGGTGCATAGATAAATAAAAAACTTAAAAAAAAAAATAGTATAGAAAAAAAAAAAAAGCATATCTTCGACATTAATTTCATGCCCAAAGTACAACAAAGTTTTAGACATCAAAAAACTCAATAAAAAAACCATCTAGTAAAATAATAAACCTCACAGTAATAAAGTTTAACTACTCTAGTTTCTAAAAATAATCTATACTAATATCAAATTCTAAAAAGTTTTTTAACTAAACACGTCTTCCCTACGCTAGCTAAAAAAAAATGTTAGTAAATAGTCATAACAGTTAAAACAAATTTTTATATTGAAAAAAAGTTGAAGCAACCACCAGAAAAATATCATAAATATAAAACATATTTATCTAAAGCTTAAAAAAAAATTATTAAAATCCTACAGTCAGATTTTAAGAAAATTGATTTCAAATAAATAAACAATTCTATGATAGCGATTCCACGGCTCAGCGAAAAACATTTGACGTTTGACGAAAAACGCCGATTTTTCATAAACTTTACTCTCTTATATCTTTTTGTAGGGTTAAGCAATCACCTTGAGGTTTTTTGTATCAATTAGTGTTACTCAACCTCTTTCCAGCCATATGTAGAAAGTACTGTGCTTTATATGGCTTCACTTAAATATTATCAATATCCTGAGACCACTTTTGTTAAAAAAACTAGCCGCGGGAACGTTTTTTTAAACGAAGCTTTTTCAGGTAAGGATTCCTAAGTACCAAAACACATCCAATTTGCATGAAATTTTCCATATATATTAAAAAAAGGATGAGAAATTCAATGGAATGTGGACCTTTTTGATATTTGCTCTTATTTGTTTAGTTTTCAGTGTTGTAAAAGTTTGTTGTCAGTTTTTTTGGGAAAAAAAACCTTTTTTCAAAAAGGTCCAGGTGGAAAAGACAAGTATAGCCTTTCCTCTATCCAAATCAAGTATTTATTTATGATTTCTTAATAATTTGATACTTAGGAAATGTATTTATAAATTATGTATATTTGGCTTTTTTTCAATTCGCCGTTTTTTGTTATGATTTTTGCGTTTGTTTTTGTTTATAAAATTTTTTTTGGCATTCGCAACTTAATGGATTTTTTGATGTTTACTTTTCACTTTCTAATCTAAAGCTTATTTATACACTTAAGAAGTAGTTAAATAAAAAAAATATATTTTTGAAAATATGACATAGCTGCTTTATATAGCATAAAACTCTTGCTTTTATTCCTTTCATCATTTTTGTTTTTCAAAATAGAATAAAATTTTCATTCTGAGAATGATATTGAAAGTGAAACTCTTTAGATTTCAAGCTGTTAAAAATGTTTTATTTTGTTTTTTAAAGGTATTTTGTTTGGATTCTTCCACAAAATTGCAAGCTGATTGTGTGTCATTAGTTGTTTTCAAAACAGTGCTTTCAAAATTGTTTTTATTTACCATGCTTTTTGTTGATCTGATTGGGAACGCTTTCTAGCCAAATCAAGTTATTTTTCCAAATTTAAGTTTACTTGCAACAATTGGTTAATCTTACAATCCTTTCTAACATCTCTTTTTTTTTTCTTCTTGGACATTATATTTTGATAAAATCCCTTAATTTTTTCTTTTATGTTCATTACATCTTGTCTATTTTGAAATTCAAGGTGCATAATTCTCTTTTTGTATTTGTTTATTGGATAGGTCAAATCACCAGATAATAAAGGTAGTTGTTGATCGAAATTGGAAACTGGGAAATTCTCTTTATTTACTTGAGTTTCAAGAAAACAATCATCAGAATGACTTTTTAAAGGCTTGTCTATAGTAGAACTTTGAGTAACAGAGCTTGAAAAATCATCATAAGCAGTTTTCAAGTTTAAAGCAGAAAATAAACTTAAAGTAGCAGAAATATCTTCTGGAACAAATTCATTAGAATTTGTTTCAGAAGATGTTTGGCTAGAAGTAAGGATAGAACAATTAACAGAAGATTGCAAATCATCAACTTTGTTAAATCAAGCGAGATTATTTTTTATTTTAAGTATCTGTATTTTCAACAAGGCTTGAAGCAACCATTTTTAGAGTTACTGGAAGACCCAATATGAAGTAAAGTAACATTCCAGTAACTTCCTAAAAAACCATTTTTAGGAAGTTACTGGAAGACCCAAGATGAAGATTATAACGCAAGATAACGATTAACAGATTGCTTAAAAGATTGCAAATTATATGAATCAGGAAAACAAGATGAATGGTTAGTATCACAAAAAACTGATGTTCGAGGAAAAAAAACTATACCAATAAGAATTTTTGGAGCACTTAAAAACAATAAAATACTATATTATTGTATACAAATACTAACTTAGCAATGATTTTTATATAAGGTTTCCATAAGAGGTCAGTACAAAAAGATAGTTAGAGACAATTTAAAGTAGAAGACACAGTAACAATGTTGCCATTTATGAATATAGGAGTATTAACAAGATTGCAAATACTTTTTTAAAACTTCGCCAGATACACCATATTCACCTTGTTAGTTAAGTATTGACACTAGCATGAATTTGCAGCGTTAAGTGCCACAGGTAATGTGTGTTTTGTGATTGTGATGTTATTGTTTTGATTTTTTGTGTTAATAGACAACTTGGCTTACCTTCTCGCTGGTGTCTATCGTTAAAAATGATTATTAGGTTGTTTTGTTACTCAAACTCTCTACCTCTAATCATTCACTAAAAGCCAAGAGATAATTTTTAGAAAAACACCATTTTTTGTTTTAATGTTGTTTTCACTTTTTTATCTTAGTTGTTGTCAATAGTTTACATAAACAATCTCAAAGAGTAAGTTTCTTACTCTATATTTATTTAGTTTTAATTGTTAATTTATAATTATTTTTTATTTTTAAAACCAATTAATCTGTGTGTTTTAATAATAATTTTATTACAATTTTAGGTTGATTTCTGCTTTTACACCTGCTAATGCTGTCGTGAGTACTCAAAATTTTAGGAAGTTCTATTGCTGTACGTTATTTTCATTTTAATTTAAATTTTAACTTTATTAAAGAATCTTCTGTCTGTTAAATAGGTAATTCTGAATGATTTAAATATATTTCAATGCCCATACTCATTTACTAAACGGTTTGTAAATTAAGCAATAGTTTTAAACAGATGAATTAATTGGATTCCACGATCCTTTATGCATATTTGCATTGAGTTTTTATAATATAACCCAAATTTTTTCTAAAAAATTAGGTAAATAAGTAAAAACACTTCAGTCTGTAGAATTAACAATTTTTGGATAATTTTGACAGATGCAAAAATATTATGGCATTTAATTCTATTATAGTTTTGTGTCCCTATCAAAAATTTGAAGTCAAATTTAATAACAGTTGGAAATTATCAACTATATTTAAAGTCAAATAGGTTTGTGCAATATTGATTTGTCCAATAGGTTGGTGCAACCCTTTTGTAGTAATTTACTGACCGGTCTGTAAATTATGCAATAACTTCAAATTGATGTATTTTACAGATTCCATGATTCCTTTATGCATATTTGCATATTGTAACCTTAATTTTTGTTGTTCATTACACAATTAAATAAGTAAAAACACTTCAGTCTGTAAAATAAATGATTCTGTGTGATCTCAATAAATTTAATAAAAACTGGATTACTATTTAAAATTTCAAGTCAAATGTAATAACGGTTCGAAAATATCAAACATATTTAAGGTCAATATCCTTAATTGGTGTGTAAATCTATTTTTATGTAATTTACTGACCGGTCTGTAATTTATGAAATAATTTTACTGACAGGTCTGTAAATAATAGTTTTCAAATGATGTATTTTTTGGCTTTCATGATTCCTTTATGCATATTTGCATAGTGCAACCCTAATTTTTTTTCTTAATAACACAATTAAATAATAGAAACCTTTCAGTCTGTAAAATAAACAATACTGGATAATCCCGACAGATTTAATAAAAACTGGCTCACTATTTAAAAATTCAAGTCAAATGTAATAATGGTGCAAAAATATCGAAAATTAAAAAATTACAAACTATTTAAAGTTGATATGTTTAAATTGTTTGAACAGCCCATTTTGTAGCAATTTACTGACCAAACAGTAATTTATGTGATTATTCACTGAGCAGTTTGTAAATTATGCAATAGTTTTTAAATTATGTATTTTTTGGATTCCATGATTCCTTTATGCATATTCGCATGGTATAATTATAATATGACCCAAATCTTTATTCTCAGAAATAAGAAAATAATATAAAACCCTTCAGGCAGTAAAATAGATGATTCTGGACAATAACGACACATTTTTTAAAGTAAAATTTTGGTTTTTTATTTTCTCATAGTTCTTTATCACTATGAAAATTTTTAAGTCAAAAGTAATAACGATTTAAAAGTTATTCAAAAGTCAGTTTGACCGCAAAAATATATAAATTAGTAAAAATCCTTGGTCTGTAAAATAGATGATTCTGGTCAATCCTGACAGATTTAAAAAAAAAATTTTGGAATTTTATTTCCTTATAATTGGTTGGTTACTATGGAAAATTTCAAGTCGAATGTATTATTGGTTCCAAAAGTTATTCAAAAGTCAGTATGACCCCAAAAACATATAAATTAGTAAAAACCCTCGGTCTGTAAAATAGATGGTTCTGGTCAATCCCGACAGATTAAAAAAATTTTTAATCTGTCGGGATTGACCAGAATTTTTTTTGGATTTTCACTTCCTTATAGTTGATTGATCACTATGGAAAATTTCAAGTCAAATGTATTATCAGTTCAAAAGTTATTCAAATGTCAATAATACTATCATTTTCGGTGCCATTTCGCCGCAAATTTCCCATACATAAGCCTTATACCTTTTGTCAAAAAATCACCCGTTTTTTGACCACAAAAAGTTTAATAACTTTTGATCCGCTTAACTTCAAAGGTCGAATGACCCCTCATTTTTTAATTCAAACCAAGCTCTATATAATGGCATCATATATGAATATTTAAATTATAAAAAAATTGTGTGGACATGCTATCTATGAGTTACACTAAAAAGTTGTTAACTGAAAATAAAGTTTAAATACTCTAATATATTTTTTATCCTTTATATATATATATTTTTGTGAAAATTTTGTAATAATATACTGAGCAACATAAAAATAAGGCTACAACATTGAGTTTTTAGAGATCAGATAACAAATAACACGGTTGCCATATAGAATATACTCTGTAGTTAAGAACCGTAGCCATTTTAAAAGTTCAAATTTTTTTTGCATTTTCTCACGCATGCGTACCTAAACATAGCGCTTGTAAACGACCGTGACATATATATTTTTTATTTATTTGTTATTTAGGTTCCCCAAGAAGTCCTAATGGTCTTGTCACAGAGCACCACGGAAGTGCATTTAACCATGAAGTTCACGCCTCCTTCCTTACCGTGACGCGAAAATATGTCCAGAGCTCGTTTCGAACCTGGATCTTTTGTTAAGCGCAAAAAGTAAACTTATGCGTATAAAACTGCGTTAATAATATTAAAAAAAATAAATACAAGTTTTAAAATACAAGATGCATATACAAGCAAGCGCTCTAACCACAACGCCACGACCGCATAAATATTTAAAGTTTATTTTATACTCAGATTAAACTCAACTTTTTTTTTGCCTCTCATTTGATTACCAAATCTTGGGAAAAAAAAGAGGTCTTGAGACGACAGCTAACAATAAAATAAACCAATTTAAGGACGACAAAGATAAAAATGCAATATAGGCTAAGCTGTTTGTCACATCCGAATAGCTGAAGTAATATGTGACATAATCAACTTTCATGACTTTGAATTTAACAAATATATCACTACAGTCACAGACTGTATATTCATGTTCTGAGTACACGAAGAGTACATAAATATGACCTAGAAACAGAAGAATTACCTAGTGATAAAAAGAAGCAGAAACAGAAGAACTACCTAGTGATAAAGCAACAACATAGGCTAACAGAAAATATTGTACAGGAGTTCGGTGATATAATGAAAAATGCAGATGTTTTAAGTGTACAAATGCCTAATTTATCTTAAAATGCTTGAAATATCTCATGTGTAAAATCGCACTGGGTTGTTAAATTGCATTACTACTTTGTATTTGAGTCTTATTACATAACTCCAAGGAAGCATTGAAAACACCAGCTTTCCAAATTCCATCATTTTGTCAATAAGAATTTAATGATTCCCGGGAAGACTAACGGAATGTTAGATACTATGTATCATCGAGAGAAAATTTAAAGTTAAGTTAAACTTAATGGCAGACGTGTTGCAACTAGCAGTTTCTCAGAAATAAAATTGATTTTTTGACAAAACATTACTTTTAATTAGTTCTTTTAGGTGCTCCAAGAAGTCCTTACGGGCTTAAAAATATGTTAAAAAATACGCATATAAGCATAATATTCAGTAATACATTAATAATTAAAAAAAGAACAAAATTGTCCTTTTCATAACTTTTGATGTTAAAATAACGTTGTGCGTAGTAAAATCTTTGCGCGTTTAAGCTAAATTCTATTACAATTTTAATAACGAAGTAAGATTTCATTTTTAATTATTGCAAATTTTACTAAGAAGGAAGAAAGACCCTAATTTATATAAGTTAATTTTTTTATATTTGAAACATGTAAAACCATACTTCAACTAAATAATTGTCCACCCTGTGTGCCAGGGATATATATATATATATATATATATATATATATATATATATATATATATATATATATATATATATATATATATATATATATATATATATATATATATATATATAAATATATATATAAATAAACAAAACTAAATTCTATAGAAAATATCTAAACTTTTAGTAAGATCGTCGATCGAATCTTTAATGAAGATTTAGTATAACAAAAAAAATGATTAAAAGCATGTTTAAAAACATTTTTTAGTTAAATTTTTCGTTGTATTTATTTCAACATAAAGAAAGTACTTCGTTGTTGACGATAAAATCAAAATCAAGATCAAAGAAGTAAATCGAAGAAGATCAAGTCAAGAAGAAGATTCAATCAAGTCAAGAAGAAGACTCAATCAAGTCAAGAAGAAGATTCAATCAAGTCAGGGAAACAAATTAAACAATAACTAAACAAAATGATTAGAAGCTTTGATTAAAAATCTTCAGATTAAATATTTTTGCATCCTAATATTAAATATTTTATTTATGTTTTTAGACTATTCTATCTTTTGAGTAAAAAAAAAAAAAAGAACAAAGAAAAACTCCTTGTATTTAATTTCTGAACTCTAAGAATTAATTTATTTTAAAAAATGAATTTTTTTTCTAGTTACAAGTAAGCGTTTTTTTATTTATCGATTTTTGCATTCTTTCACTGAAGCTGCTGTCAATAGAAATCTTATAAAAATGTCAATAAAAAGAAAAAAAACGCTGTCCTTGATTCATAGAAAACCTTTGAAAGTCGATTAAAAAAAACCATTAAAAAAAATGTTTCAGTCCATAAAAAAAATCAACAACAAAACAAAAACGACATAAACAACAAACACGTTAAGAGTAAGTTTGTGTAACTCAATAAAATTTAAATATCCTTTAATTTATTTTCTCAAAATGCAGCTAAAATAACAAGTTAAAAACGCTTCACTAATTTTTTAAGTATGTTCTTTAACTACCTTCGTTTTTACCAAAAGCAAACCAGTCGTCGTCATCTTTGAGTTGTTTAGTCGTTGTGAATGCACCGAAGGGATCTTTTGAATCAAAAAACGGATCAGTTTTTTTTGACGTGGAGGAAAATGGATCTGAGCTTGAAAATATCGAAAATGGATCATTTTTGTTACTTGAAAATGGATCCGTCGTTGTTGTTTCAACAGATTTAGCTGTAGCTGTAGATGAAAAGGGATCTTCGGAGTTAGCAAACGGATCTTCGGAGTTAGCAAACGGACCTCCAGAACCAAACGGATCTGTAGAAAAAGAGTCTGATGAAAACTTTATTTTACTAGTTTCTGTAGAAGTGAAACTTGGCGTAGAAGCAGAATTAGAAAATGGATCGTTTGAAATTAATGCATTATTGGAAGATTCGCTAAATTTATTTGATACATGAACATCAGAATCGTCGCCAAATGACGCAAAATTACTTCCTTTGCTTGAAAAATCACTGTCGACTTTGGTCTAAATCAAATGTAAATTTTTCGATAAGAAAATAAGATTTCGCTAAGGAAATTTCTTTAAAAAAAAACAAACGACTATTTTATACAAAAATTTTAAAATCTTTTATTTCTAAATAACAATCTTAATTTTACTACTTTCTGTAGTTAATTAAGATAATGGACTACTTTGATTAAATAGAAAATTATTTGGTACTACATAAAATTATCTAAAAACCGTGACTTGAAAACGGACTTTGATTCAGTATTAGATTGAACTATTTAAAAACCAGGTCTCTTTACGTCAATCAATGTAAAAATCGATGTAAAAGTCAATCAATGTAAACATCGTTTGATATGTATGGTTTGGCGTAATGAGGTTGAATTCAAATATCCATGCATTTATTGTACCCATATATCCTTTGGCAATCATGTCGACATGTAGACATTACGAGAGGATAAATAGGCATAAGGCTTGATTAACCATGTAGACATTACGAGAGGTATGGCTTAATGAATTGTTTCAGTCTGAGTTATACAACAACAACGACAACAAAATAAAATAACAAAAACAAAAATGATCTTTTCTTTAAGAGCTTACAATACTAAAGTAGATAACTGAAATTTTAGATTATTATTGTTATTTATTACTATTCTTTGCATATTTTGCAATTATATTATTCCAACTTTATAAAAATCATTCAATATGAAAACAATACAAAACTCATTTAATATAACAAAAAAACAAAATTTATAAAATAAATTGTTTTTATTGAAAGCTATTGTTGTGTGCATTTTTTTAAACAACAACAAAAAAATCACTATAAACTACCTTAGATTTGCTGTTTGATGAAAATCCCCCACTTTCAAATGGATCTATTGATAAAAAAGGGTCACCTTTCAAACTACCTAAAAAAATATTTTTTTAGGTAAATAATAAACACATACATTCTCTGATTAAATTAACCTATTTTAATAATTTTATGTCTTTATAGTATTAAACGCTTTTTTTTTAAATACAGAAAAAATAAAGATCTTTTAAAGTACAAAAAATAATAATAAATATGTGTTTATTGATTTGTTTAAATATTTGTAAATTTATAATACTAGATTTAATAATTTTTAAATTTAATAATTAAAATTCTAATTAAATATATTTTTAAAATATTTATTAATTCTTTTTGAATCAATTATTTGTGACCTTTTCTATGGAGATTTCTTTAACACTCCTATGGAGTTTAAAGTTGGGTAATTTTTTGGACAATACAAAAGTGGAACTTTTCAAGAAGATAATAATTAGATTTTGCAATGTGGCCAGTGTACTAATGTGGCTAGTAAGCCACCAGGACCCTGTCCCTGGCTAAAAATAAGACTTTTTTTCAAACCCGGCCCCAGCCCCTGCAAAACTATAAGATTTACCAGGGATAGCCGAGGCTAGAAAAAAATTTAAAATACTTCATATATTATATTTATATTATATTATGCTTACATTTACTAATGGGAGAGTGGCTCAAGCAGATAAAGCAGGTCTAATAACATTTACAATGTGCTTTTAGACTTTGTTTGAGAGTAAGAGATTTGTTAATCATCAATATAGGAATGCCAATATTATTGCAATATTTTTTTTCAGCAAATAAATGAGTTTTGTTGTCTAACAAAAATTGTGGATTTTATGTCCAGAATATAAATCCATAAGCCACTGCAAGCCTTAGGCTGCTACAGAAAAGCGATCAAATTAAAAATCAGCTCCTTGATCTAAGCAATCAAAAAAAGAAGATTTTTTGACAAGTTGTCAGCAAAAAGACCACTTTAGATATAAAATTTTCATAAAGATCGGTATTGTAAATAAGAAACAATACAGAAGCAAAGATAGTACCTTGTGATACCCTTAAAGTTACTTCTAATAAAAAAAAGCTTCAAGGATAACTTTAATACTGCAGTTAGAAAGAAATAATTTAATAATCTCAAAACCTTTATATAAAGAAACTAATAACAGAGTGAAGACTGATCATAGGATAGTTGGGTAGGTCACAGTGTTTTCTTGAGTTTTGAAAAATTGGAACAGCATAATCAGCACTTTTTAAAAATTTAGCAAAAATTGAAGGGAGTTCTTGAGAACGCTTTTTCAAGACTATAATGGAAATCTTGTCCGAAGCGCAAACTGTAAAAGTGTTTAATTGAGAATTAACTTTAACATTGGAAGCCAGAGTGATTAATCTATTTAACTGTAAGGAAGAGTATGGGCATTATATTTAAGAGACAAATTAGAGTAAGATTTCTTAGCAAATAACTCTGCTTTATTTTTTGGGAGAAGTAAAAAAAGATCAGACCCATGAATTAGAGATAAAATGTTAGACTTATTTTAGTTAATGGCATTGTTGAAGACTAACCAAAAGTCTCTAGAACTTAACATCTGATATAAGATACAAGATTTAGTAAACTGAGAATATGAGAGATTAACATCAGACAGGACCTTTTTACATTGGCTTCTTGGAATAATAAAAGGACATTTGTTCTTAAGAGAGATGTTCTTTTAAAAAAGATAAAAAAAACGATTAATATTTTTTAATAAATTATAATTACAATTTAATAATTACAATAAATTACAATAAATTACAATTTAATAAAGCAACTGCTCAAGATGGTGAAAAATGTGAAGTAGAATGAGACCTAACTTAAAATTGAAGAGTAGGAATAAAAGCTTTCAAGATGCGCTTTATGCATACATAATATGAATATAAACATATATTTAGATGCTGAAATACAGTGCCAGTGCTAATGTGGCAGGTTCTATCTTGCATAAACATGTCCCTTATTTGAGAACCACTTGTTCAATTAAGGTAAAAGACAAGTTTTGATTTTTTTTTTATGATTTTTATTTTATTGCTCCATTATCAACGTCAAACCTTTTAATGAAACAAACATGACTTTTGAAAAAAAAAATCGTGTAATCCCTGACAATCAAATGCTTGATTGTTTGGATTACACAAATTTTGAGGTAGATTCATTGCTAAAACTTTGAGAAAACAGAATATCACAACACAAGAAGACTAAAATAAATTTAACAAAAATGACAAAAAACAATATACTAAAATGTAAACAATAATAATAAAAAAAAAAAAAAATTTTATATTCTAATAGAAAACCACAAAATACTCAACTACACTACCAATGTAATAAATGCTGTTAGATATAACTTTATTATAAATACAACAAGTTGCTAAAATTGGTATTTATTGGATATACCTAGATCGAATGTTGCTAACCAAAAAAAAAAACAACAGGTTTTAAATAAAATATAGTAACAAATACAAAAACAGTTAACAAAATCACTACAACATCAAACATCAAAAACTACAATCGGTGGAAAAAAACCAAAAAAAAACCAAAATATATATATATATATATATGTATAAAAAAAGACAACCTAAAAACTAACATTTTTACATACACATATATATTTTACATATACATATATACACATATATGCATACATACATATACATACATACACACACATACTAATGGTTGTCGAAGTAAGTATTGAATGTTCCAATACAATAGAATCAAGTACTAGAAACCACTATAAAAAATTTCTACCACCGAACCATATCTAGCCATACTTAAAATTACCTATGATGGATTTAACATCTATAGATATATTATTTGACTATGTTTATATTTGTATACATATACCTTTTAATAAATATATGATTCATTTTTCATAGACCAGATCAAAATATTCCCCCAACATATCGTCAACTGTATATCTATGACCCACTTTCAGCAGTAAATTTTAGAATGCAAAAACGTGGTAATTATCTTTGCTTAGTGATTTAATGTTTCATTTGCAAACTATAGTTAGTGAAGTGAACCCATTTGCTCTTGCATTTAAAAACATGGCTGAAGTAGAAGATGAAGAAATTTATCAAGCAGCTATAGAAGGTTGCTCAGTTTCAGTTGTAAATAAGTCTTTACTTGAAGAGCAGTATAAACATTGTTGAAATCTGCCTTCACATAATGAAGCTGCAGTTGCATTGGTGAAGATGGTGCTCCACCTGTTTCCTGGGAAGCTGTTTACCCAAGTGATCATCCTCTAAAAATTATATTGAGTATGTCAGCCAACTTAGATTTTATGGTTTATTCACTTTTTTTTTCCAAGAGGTGATGCTTGGCGTAATCAATTGTTGCACAATCCTGAACATGCAACATTGGTTAGAAACAATATTACATTATCTCAGTTTTGCAATTATAGACTTTCAGTAAGACAAAACCTTTGTTCAATATTTTATGGCAAAAAACTATTTCAGCATCATGCTGTTGATGCATGTCAAAAGTGTGGTCTGCCACATGTTCATATTTTACTTTATTTTCCAAATAATAATAAGCTGGGGTATGCAATGTCACTCTAATGAAAGTTTGTTCTCTTCAAAACATTTGTATTGATGCAGAGGTTTTGACAGGTGTTTTTGGTGGTAAACAGGTCTTTGTTCTTAATAGTGAACAAATATTTTTCCAAAAATTCCATATAAAATTCTTAAAGTTGAAAAAAACAAAACATAACCTTTGAATGATAAACAAACCTTTGAATGTTATACAAAATATTTATTTACAAATACACTTAATTTACAAACAATTATTGTTTACTATTAAACAATGAATTAAAAAAAAAGTTAAAAAAAACAAAACATTTTATATTACTTTGCCTGCTGTTATAGATGATTTTAATTAGTTATTAGTGTTATAACCAATAGCCAATTGTCTAGAACTAGGTAGTGAAACTAGCCAAGCAAGTGTTGTGACTTGCAGTGTGTGTAGAGCTAGGCCATTAAAGTAGCCAAGCAAGTGTTGTGATCTGCAGTGTGTGTGAAAAAAATAATTTCAAAATGGTGTAGACCAATTGCTAAGTGGTGCAGAGGTGGTGTAATTAGCAGAGGTGCAGCAGCAGGTGGATAGCAGGACAGAGGTGTTACTGCTGTATATCTAGGTTCTGTTGTCTAGCTATACATAATTATATAGAAAACACATATATGTTAATATTTAGTGTAATGTAATGTGATTATACAGATATATTATTTAATATATGCTATTTGCTTTTGCTCTGCGTAATTATTGTGATGTACTTTGTTGTAATGTTTTGTGTTAATAGATAGCTTGACTTCCATTAGTGCCAATCATTAAAAATGATTATAGTAGTTTCATTCTACCTAAATGTTTTTAAGCCAAGTATTAAAAACCAAGATAACATTTGATATTACTATAGTCCGATTGCTTCTCAAACTCTTTTTTTTATTTCATAGCATTATCAATAATTTTGCTCTTTGAATGAGATATTATAGTTGGTTTTTCATTAAAGAAATTGATTAATTTCAAAATGGATCCGCTGCGAAAATGTTTTCATTATAAGTAATTTTTTTAAATCAGCAATAAATATTTTTAATTATTATAATATGATTTTCTTTATAATAGGCTGTGCTAGGCTTTAGTTCTGTAGATGGCAGCTGTTATAACTGAATTTGAAAAGTACTTTCATTACAAAAGTTTTTCTGTTTTTAACGTTAATTGTTTTCTAAGAAAATTGACAAATGCTGTGTTTATTTTTTTTTTTTTTTGTTATACTTTTTATTTAACTCTACATTATTTATATATTCTAAATCAACTTATTTTAAAGATATATAAATTCATGACTTTCTGTTTTTATGGATTTGTTAAAAGGTTTTTTCATAAACACAAGTTTATATATACTTTTTGATATATATCTGTTTTTGATGTAAGTGAAGAAGATCAAAGAATAAGCTAATGAATACTTCAAGTGTGTTGTATTATATATATATATATATATATATATATATATATATATATATATATATATATATATATATATATATATATATATATATATATATATATATATATATATATATATATGCGTTATATTTGACTTAAAGAGTTTCAACTTTCACTTACTTGCAATTGTTGAAAACTTAGTTAAAAAAGCTAATAGTTGTTTAACTATATGTTTTTATAATTGTAATTATAGTTTAACTAAATGTTAAACTAAAACTCACTAAAGAAAGTATTAAATTGCACCCCCACTTTAAAGTATGGAATACCAAAGAACACCTTACCAAACTGGTTAAGAAATAACGAAAGTTCCAAAAAAATTTCAAAGAGGGAACAAAAAATGTTTTGACATAGCATGAATTATCAGAGGTTTGACTTGGAAAAACTTTTGAGAGAGAAAAAAAAAAAAGGATTTTATTAGTAATTAATTAAACTTTGAGGATTATTTTGAGATTCTAAGGGACCAAAGAAAAAGGTTTGAGTTCTAGTTAACTGATGTTCTATTTAATGAGACTTAAATGTAAAAAGTTTTTTCAAAAGCATTCAATTTACACATTTAAAAATTTGAATGAAATTACCATAGCAACCATAAAAATATGTTTGTTACAAATTTGAGTACATAAAATAAAAAGAATACTAAAAGTTTCAAACTTAAAAAAAAATAAAATAAAGTTATAAATAAAGAATTATAAACAAAATAATAGTTAATTGCTATCTTTCTGTTTTTAAGTACTTTTTTCAAAATTTTCAAGAACAAAGTGAAATAAAACATTTGCATATAAAATAAGTGAAAGTGAAACATTTGCATATAAAAAAGACAAAAAAAAAAAAAAAAAAAAAAAAGTTAAACAAAACAATCATATAATAATATACTAAAATAGAGTTTGAAATATTTGGTAAAATAAAATCTTTTAAATTTTTTTTTAGAAAACAGTTGCTTGAATATCAGAAAAACAACTGTCAACAATGATTTTTTTAATCTATTTTTTCACCATGAGCAAAAAAAAAAAAAAAAAAAAAACCTGTTTCCAATATGTCTATTTGACTTTCAAAGGAGTAACAAATTGGAATAAAAAGGAAACTGAAAGAATCGAAATGAAAACAAATAGAACAAAAAAAATAGAACTGAGCGCTATGAGCTGAGAGAAAACAGAATAATACAAAGTAATTATCAAAAACTATTGCTAAAACTAAATCAGTTATCAATATATTAATTTCTCCATGATCTCATTTATGAAAAATTTTATCAAACGATTGAAAAAGCCTGTGCAAATACTGATAGACTGTGCAAAAAACCTACATTCCTTGGTTTCTGAAGTCATCTATCAAACACAGACAATATCTAACGATCTTATTATAGTATCATAGTATTATGTTATTATAAATTAGGCAAAATTGCTAAAATTCTTTTCTTAGAATTCAATAATATTTGGCTAAAAATGTTATCACTCTCAGATTGAAACGTAAATAATATAAAAAAATCCTTAATGAGACAGGAATACATCCAGAGTATATATTTCACTTTGAAACAAATAAACCTTAGATCAGAGATAACATAATCATTGACAAGAGCACTCATTTGCATATGGTTTTTGGCAATGATATGGCTGGTATCTATTTTTTATAATCTTTTCTTTCACTTGATATAAACTCTTCTTCAGCTTTCTTTGTTGTCCTTAGTGCACAAAAAACTAACCTTTTATATAGAAATTAGCTATTAAATTGGATGCAAGTTTGTTTTTAAAAGTAATCTTTATTCATTAACAAATCTTTTCACTTTTAAAATTGGCTAATATTGCTTGTGGGTTTGTAATTTATTTTTAATAATATAATTTATTTCTTGTTTCTATTTTTAATATCAGCTAAGATTGCTTTTTTTAATAAAATTGAAAAAATAACTTATGACATAATTTTGTTTTATATTATTACAAAAATATATTACATATGTGGGAGGATGAAAGTGGCAATGCAAATGAAATATTTGTACTTTATGTTTTTTACTTTTATATAAAAAATGTTTATCCTTTAAAAATATTCTGCTCCTTTAATCAGGAAATACATTTTTTTAAATAAGGATAAAAAAGCTCAAATTAATTAGTCTTGACAAACGCATTGCTAAATATTGTAACTCTCTTAAAAGACTAAAAAGTAGAAAATAAAATATAGCAAAAACATATGCTAAAAAATACAATCTTTTTTGAGTTTAAATTAAAAAGTAGAAAACAAACTTTTTAATCTAAACTTAATAGTTCAGTAAACTATGATTGACAGGTCTGCACAAGATTTATATAGAAACAGACCTGTCAATCTTTAGTTTACTGAACTATTAAATTTAAATTAAAAAGTTTATTTTCTACTTTTTAGTACAAAAAAGATTATATTTTTTAGCAAATGTTTTTGCTATATTTTATTTATAATTAATCTCAGTATTGTTTATAAACTGTTTTAGATTCCTGATAGAAAATTTGTAGATTCTCATCTTGGCTTTAAGTTTTTCAAAGATTTTGTTTCAAATATCAAGTGCATAAAGGACTGCTCTGAGAAAAATATTTCTAATGTAACTGCAGCAAAAAACATTTCCAAAGTAACTTTAGAAAAATTTTTTTTTAATGTCACTCAAGAAAAAAAATATTTTGAAATTTGTTAAACTATTTATCTTCAGATTTTATTTTATCTAAAAATTAGAATTTTCAAGAAAATCTACACCTAACACTTCCTAAAGATTTAGAGACCAAAAATTTGACACTTATCTTTTATTTCAAGTATATAACCAGGATGCTTCAAAATTTTTTTTCTGTAAAAGAGATGCATTTTTGGACCCCCTAATGTTTATGTATAATTTACGTCTTAATAAATAGAAATATATATATGTTTATATAGACATATATGTTATAAGCCAATATATAAATAGCAAGTATCTACATAAATATGTATTATATAATGTATTATAAATTATATTCTAGCCCCAGCTAACCACTTCTCCTAATATTACTTAGTAAAGGTTGAGGTTGTTAAAAAAAGGCCTCAGTCACCCAATAGTTACATTATATATTTTCATAGTTTTGAAAATTTACCTTGAGAGGTAACAAAAGGATCAGACTTGAATGGATCATCATTCTAAATCAAATACACATAAATTAATGTGTTCTCGTATACTTGGTCATGTAAATTAATATGTTCTCATATAGATGGTCATGTAAATTAATGTATTCTCATATAGATGGTCATGTAAATTAATGTGTTCCCATATTGATAGTCATGTAAATTGATGTATTCTCATGTAGATGGTCATGTAAATTAATATGTTCTCATATGGTCATGTAAATTTTGGTTGATTTAAATGTCATTGTCTTAGTTACAAATATTTAAAAAATTTAATTTAATAAAAATTAGTTTTTAAAATTACCTGAAATGGGTCGCTGGAAAACGGATCATTAGAAAATGCTTTGAATGATTCAGATTTAAAAGGATCTTCAGAACTAAAGGGATCACTGTCTAAAAAAACAAACTTAAAACAATTTTTTCTCTGCAAAATACTAAGATATTTTTATTTTGCAGAAAATTTGTTCAGTGAAGGGGAGAGAACCTGGTACACATATATAACATTTGTATTACATATGTGTACATATAATGGTACACATAATTAAGTTGGTACACATAATTATGAGAACCTGGTACACTATGCATAATTTGTATTACATATGTGTAGATTGTTGGTACACGTAATTAAGGTAGTGCATACGTGTACCAACAATGGTATCTGAAATAAAAATAAACCAAACCCAAAATTAAAAAAACAGACAATTTTTTTAATATTATGTTGCTTCTTTGCACTTTTTCTCAATAATTTACAAAAAAACAAATAAAAATTTAAATATACTTTAAAA
Source organism: Hydra vulgaris (assembly GCF_022113875.1). Taxonomy (NCBI): domain Eukaryota; kingdom Metazoa; phylum Cnidaria; class Hydrozoa; order Anthoathecata; family Hydridae; genus Hydra; species Hydra vulgaris. The sequence continues at coordinate 15,781,288 of NC_061168.1, forward strand.
CATTAAAGAACCATTTACAGAACAACTTTTGATTTTATGTAAATTCTAAAAAATGTTGGTACATGTGTACCAACCGTAGCAAAGGGGTTAGCAAAGACAAAAAGATTTTCATAACCTTTTTTATTTAAGGATTTTAAGAACTTAATTGATGCTAAATAATCGAAAAAAATAGCATTTTGTTGAACAGATGCTGTTGTGAGATATATGTTGTGTGGAGACATGTTGTGTAGAGACATGTTGTAAAGAAAATAAAATTATTTGGAAAGCTGTGTACTGTGAAAAATTGTGCTTTGTTTTAAAAATATAATTTGTGATAAAAAATGTTGTTAAGGTGAGTTTCCACTCATCCGTTTTTCTACGAGAAAGGGAAAGGGAACATAAAAATAATCACGTGAGTATGCGCAGTTTTCTTTCGGACAAATAAATTCTTTTATTACGCATGCTCACGTAATTATTTTTTCCTTTCCTATCCCGTTCCCGTAGAAAAACGGATGAGTGGAAACTTGCCTTAAGGAAAGCAGAGGTAAAACTACAAACAATAAAATTCAAATTTGACAAGAATTTATTTTATATTGAAATCATACAAAATATTAGTTAAAAATGTTTCGTAATATTCATTAATCTTACCAGAAATAGACATTGCAAATGGGTCATGTTTTATTTGAAATAAATCCTGAAAAATAAAAGCATTTGACATTTATACAAAAAGTTATATAAATTTTAATATTATAAAATTTAAAGGTACATAAACATTAAAATAATACATTATTGTATTAATAATAAGTCTATACAATTCTTAGGCTTATTAAATTATTTTACTTTTATTACGTTTACATTCAAAGAAAACTATCAAAAACGAAAATAATTGAATAATTTTTAGCTCTATAATACACAATGACAAATTCTACAAGTTAAATGTAAACATATGTTACACACAAGTTATAACAATTTTGAACTTGCTAAAATAGTTATTTTCATTAAAATATTTTAAATTTGTATTCATTTTTAATTTGTTTTTATTCATATTTTTAGACAATTATGTTTAAACATATTAAACACAGAAAATGTTCTTAAATTATTTTGCTGTTAATATATTAGAAAGAACATATGAAACTTAAAAAATAAAAAAAAGTTGTGAATTAAAAAAGAAAACAGTATTAAAAATTTCTTAACAATTTCTTAAAAAGAATGTTAAGACACTTCTGATTACCACAGATTAAAATTGGATTTATATTAATGAAGTATTTTTACTTTTAAAACAATGTTTTGCAACTCTAATTTTACTTAACTTAAATATTTATAATAAATATTTATAGAAACTTTTAGTTAAAAAGTTTAGAAATTTATTTATTTTGATAAGCAAACAACCATCTCGCAGCCTTTATTATCATTTTTATTGAAAAAAACAACAATAACAACAATGCAAAAAACAAAAGAAATTGAACCATATAAAAACTATTTTAAAAAGAAAAATTATTTCAGTTGATTATCAAACCAATAAAAATCATGTCTGATTATCAAACCAATAAAAACCATGGTTGATTATAAAACAAATAAAAATAAGGGTTTTGTTGTTTTAGAAAAAATTGTTGGTTTATAACACAATAAAACAAACAAAAAACTAATTTTGGTTTAAAAAACAAACAAAACTTATAAGATAAAAAAACTTTGAGTGTAAATATTAAAAAAGAAGTAAACAAAAAAAATTAACACTCAAGAAAAAGTACACACTAAAAGAAAAAATATAAACATAAAATTAAAATCTATACAAAAAAATTGATGTTATTAGAAATAAAAAAAAATTTAAAGCAAAATATTCATAAATGAAAAGAAAAATATACTTCATTTTCATTCATTTTAACGGATGTCATAGCAACATTTAAACCACTAACTGAAGAAGACTAAACACAAACATCAAAAGTTGTTTTGAAAAACTTTCCTACAACATTTTAAAGACATTATAACTTTAAAACATTAAAACCTTTTTTTACCTGATCTGTTAGAGATTCTATTTTATCTTTTATAGACTTGTTTTCTAAGTTTAGTTTTTCAATATTTGATTCAATCTAAAAATGTTTAGTTTTTCAATATTTGATTTAATCTAAAAATGTTTACTTTTTCAATATTTGATTCAATCTAAAAAAGGATTTATTAACAAAAGTTAAAAAAAAAAAAAAAAAAAAAAAAAAAAAAAAAAAAAACCAAGTAAAAATTTTTTAAAAAATACACACTTGCAATGCTTCATTTTTACTAGCTGCAACTTTACTTTTAATTTTCTCAAGTTTTTTCATGCTTTCTGCAACTTGCTGTTCCAACAAACTTTCTTCTTTTTTTAGTTCTTCTAATTCTTTCCTACCCTTATGGAGCTCCTGCTCTTGTTCTTTAACATCTGATTTCTGAGAAGCAAGTTTTGATTTTAACTGTTTTAAGGTTATTTTTTCTTGTTCACATTGTTCAAGAACTTCTTCAATAGATGTAGAAAGTTTAGATTGTTCGCTATCTAAAGAATCTAGTTGCTTCTGTAACTCACTTTTTTTCTGTGTAAGAATTTCTAATCCTTTATTAGCTTTTTCTAAGTTAACTTGTAAATCCTAAAATGTATCCAATTATTTATCCAATTAAAATACTCAGAAAATAGCTTAAAATATTAACAAAACATTAAAAATAAACAAACCTCCATTTCACTTCTTCTTGCTTTGATAGCATTTTCAGTTTGACTGATTTCCTTTTGGAGGTTAGCTTTTTCTCTATCGAAAAAATTAACATTTCTATTCAAGTTAAATGGCAGGAAATAATAAGATAATGTTAAAAATAAAAATGTAATAAAAAAAACTTTTCAAAATATTTAAAGACTTACTTTCCAAGGTTTTCTATCTCAGTACTAACTTTGTCTAATTCTTTGATGGCTGAAAAATCATTGAAAGTTGATTCCATTGAAATTGTTGTTAAATCCTTAAAAAAAAAAAAAAAAAAAAAGCTTTAAAAATGTTCAAATAAAAGAACTACAAAATTAATTTTTATAGAAATTACATTTCCAGTTGAAATTTTCATTGAAGGAGGAATCATATTTGAGGATAATGTTTGAGGTAATTCTTTACCAGATCTCTAAAATATAAAGTTCACACATTAGCTTTGTTTTTAACCTTTAAATTAGTAAAGTTGTTATTTTTTGAAATTTGGAACAACCATATTATGCAATAACAACTTTTTTATTGTTTTCATTATTTATATGAAATTTCTTTGCAACTAAGTACATCATGCTCCAAACAAAAATAATTTAAAGCATATAGATATCACTGATGCATTTAAATAAAAACACATTAAAAACCCACTATAAAAATTAACCAGATTGTAAAAAAAAAAACCACACTATAAAAATCAAGCTGACTGTAAAAAAAAACAACAACAACAAAAATTAACCAGACTGTAAAAAATAACCACACTAAAAAAATTAACCAGATCATTAAAAAAAAAAAACACTTTAAAATTTAACCAGGCTGAGAAAAATAGCCACACTATAAAAATTAAACAAACTAAAAAAAAGTACCTTTTGAGCAATTAAATGCATTGCTAAAGCAAACTGTTCAGAATTCAACAAACCACTGTTGTTTGTATCACAAAGATTCCTGATAAAAATGAAAACAAATTAAGTTAAAAATTTGTTGTAAATGTAGTTGAATTAAAAGTAGATAAAAACAAACAATTATATCTGATTCTCAAATAAGTCCCTTGAACCAAAATACAACCCCTACTGGGTTATGGTTTGGTTCAAGGGACTTATTCAAAAATCCATAACCCCTACTGAGTAAGTCTACGCAAGAAGTTATTAAAGTTTTTTTTTCCTTCTAATTCACGCTTTTACTAGAATTATTATAAAACTACTACATCCTTACTTTTTACCTTCCCAAGCTTCATGTCAGGTAACGTAATTCAGTGCAAGCTGTTGTATATGTCCTGCTAAGATTCGCTTAGTAAGCAAAGACTAGAAATGTACTTTCTGTCATCAATACTATCTAATATCTGCTAAACCTATAGAGATAAATATTTTTTGTCTTTTATATAGTTGGAGGTGTCTTAGTCATGTGTTAGCTTACCTGTAATTTACTGTATATGTATGTTTTTGTTCTATTTAAAATTCTGGCGGTGTGTTCACCCATAAGTTGCTATATGTGTATTTGTGTTCTGTGCTCACACTTAAGTTACTATTATGTTTACAGTCTACTTAAATCTTTGATACTGTGTGAGCTCAGTTTCCAACTAGTGACTCTAACTATAAAACTCAGGTTCATCTTTATCTTTAGTATTCTATTAAATGTAATGTTTTTTTAAATGTATTTCCAAAATGTCCCATTCAATGTTTTAAAGTACTGTTAAGTAGCTTCTTTTAACTACTTCAGGTAAACAGGTTCTAGGGTTCAGTTTAGGGTTTTCAGGTACTCAGGTTCTAGGGTTCGGGTTAGGGTTCTAGGGTAGTCAGGTTCTAGAGTTACTCAGGTGCTAATTGTACGATGTAACTCAGTCAGGGTTAGGGTTCAGGTACCTTCCTTATGCCCTGCTGTTTGTATGGTTTGCTTTGGTTTTTATCTTGGGCAGATGTTAACTATATCCAGCTACTGTCTTGTAGAAGGCAAATACTTTAGGGGTAAACAAAATAATTCAGCAGACCAACCTGGCACCCCTTCATCTTCCATTAGACTGGCATAGATGTAAACCTGTGTTACATTGTTGAATGCATTGTTGAAATAAACATAATCATTGCTGAAATCAACATATTTGTTGTTGAAGCAAAACACTTTTACATTTTCATTAGAAATTCCTTGAATATCTTATAAATAATATATTGTAATTTGTAATAACCATTGATTGATCTGAAAACCTCTGGTTACCTTACACATTAAAAAAATCTTCAAAAGTGAGTCTTTGAATTTTTCAAAACATTTTTGAAAACCTAACGGCTGGTATTTCCTTATAATAATTCTTTAAAAAGAAATTGATAGTATAGATTTATAGTTAAAAAACAATGTTTAAAAATTATTCAAAAGTAATTCCAACTTAAATAAGTTGGAAATGCAACAAATGTTGATTGGTTAAACAACAAAGACTACATTTTATAAAAATGTAGCTTTGCAAAAAACCAAAAAAAAAAAAAAAAAAAAATGTAGCCCTGCTCTTAAATAACAAAGTTTGTGTTAAAAAACTTGAAACAAAAACAAACTTGGTTATATGTTTGCTGTTACAGACACTAATTTAAAAAAAAAACATTTTTTTTTTTAAATTAGTATCTTAGTGATTTTTAAGGAGTTCAAAAATTTAAAATATCTAAATATAACATTGTTAAATATAATAAATTTTAAACATACACAAACTAAAATAAAATATACACATATTTAATAAAAATATTTGTTAAAAAAAAGAAGCTTTAAATAAAGTACCTAATGCTTCAAAATATTGGAAACCCTAAAATATCATACTTAAAGAATTTTTATTTTTACAGCAAAATCTTTTAAAGAAAATTTTAATAAATTTTGATAAATATCAGGGTTATCTAAATTTGCCAAAATTCTTTTCGACATATACATCTACAGCTTGAAATTCATTTATAAGAAAGGTAACCACACCAAACTAAGCAAAAACTTTGGTGTATCTCAAGGTCGGAATTAATGTGGTAAATAATTTATAAATAATAATGTGGTTGTTATTTATAAATACAGTAGTTTTAAGCACTTTGCATTTCTTGTTGTTAAATGGAAATTAAACAACAAGAAATGCATCTTAAAAACGTATATAATTAAAAAGTTAATTTGTTTAGCTTTCTATCGAAAATGATGTCTGGTGGAAAGAAAAGAAAAGTAGATAGAGAGAGAGTCACTTTTAGCTAGGGTTAATTTCAGCATCGCTAATTTAATTATTATGTTGAATATATTTTTTTCATTCCATTTTGTTATTTGAATAAATTGTATTACAATAGGATTGTCTTATTATTTCATGTCTGATATATATCATTAAAAATTATGGCTGGTTTCATTAAAGTACTACTTTTAAATGCGATACTTTTAAACGCGGCCTGCAAACGCATTTGCACACTAAAGTTTGGCCCACACTATGTCAAAGGTTGCCCATATCTGATTTAAATGAACTTGAATGATTCGAATGAACTTAAATAAGTTGAATGAACTTAAATGAATCAAATTTTAAATGAACTCGAATGATTTGAGGTCCAATCATGCATAAGAAACATTTTTTTAGATTAACAATTTGTTAATATTAGTTATTTGAGTAGCCTGCCAGTTGTTGCTAAACTCGCAGGATAGCAAACTTGATGACTCTTTATTTATCCCCTGTACCAACCTGGAACATAACATATGATACTATAACAATTTTATACATCACTTAACACTGAGTTAACATTAACATATAACATATTTTCTAATAGTGCTAAACACAAATATATATGAGAATTTTTTTAATACAACTTCTTCAAACAATTTATCTAAATTTTAGCAATTTCAATTTTAATAAGCTCAATCTAAGCAAGAAGCAATTATTCAATTTACTACGATTTAGAGGTTGTTTGCATCTGCTTGATGCAAACAACCTCTTAATACCATTTAAACTAAATAACTGTTCTTCAAACACAATTGGTTATTTCTCTATTCTAATTACTAACACAAACTGAAAGCTTGTTCAAGTCAGTCAAGTCATAAATGTGTGACTTTTTGACAGTTTGAAAATGTCTTAGAAAATTTCAGAAGTTTTTTGAAAATACTAGAATATTCTGGAAAATATTCAGACCTTCTGGACAATTCTAGCAGTCCAGGAACATTCTAGAAGGCTTAGTATTCAATAAAAACAAAAAACTTTCTTGTAAACACTGAAATTTCAAAATATGGTTTTACTGTTCGCAGAATTAAGTGTTTGTGGAACAACAGCTTTTATTTTTTAATCTTTTTTTTTTTTAGCTTTTTTTTTTTTTGGGTTTGGCAAACACACTTTAAAAAACAAGTTACAGACATAATTACTTGTTTAGTTAGAAAAAAAGCTGTTTTGTTTAACTGAGTTGATGACCTAGGTTTTCTATTCAAGTAATCTAAAAACTCTCTCTTCTATCTTCTTGAGACTTCAAGGTTTAGGAACTTAAAAAAAAGACAAATGACTTTTTTTTACAAATGATGAATTTCTGAAAACAATTACTGTTAGCTAATAATCAAAGATATAATTTAAAATTTAAAAAGTTATTATAATAAAAGTCATTTAAAACATTTTAAAAATAATTTACCATATATGAGCAAGCACAGGTTGTGGAAGCCCTGACGCTATGAGAATATCTTTAATTTCAGCACCTGAACAACATTTCAATGAATTCTCACAAAATAACATCACAAATAAGATTAAATTTTAAGATATTTGTTTTTAATATAAACATATTTTATTTATAAAAAAAAATAACTGTATATAACTTTTTCATTTGAATTTTATAATATAAAAATTGTTGACAAACATAAATTTATAATAAAAAATATTAGTATGTTTTAAAAAATGAATAAAAACACAAAATAAAAAAAAACCTGAAACTAGCCCATCTTTATTTGTATCAAGCAATATAAACTTTTGATCATATGCTGTTTTCATAGGTGCAGAAACAACCCAGTCACTAGAGGTCTGGCTCTAAATAAGAATTCATTAAAAAAGTTTATTTTAACAAAAAAAAGTTCAACTTAGGTAAACAAAAAAGTTATTATGAGTATTTAATATGATTCTTCCATGATTATACAAGATTAAACAATAATAATAAAAGTATTATACAAAAACAAATTATTAAAATAAAATTATTTATATTAAAAAAAGTAAATTATTTATATTATAATTAATAAAAGAAGTATTTTGCAGTTTATATATTTTACAGGAAAAATTAGAAATGCAAAAGAATTTAAAAAAATATAAAAAATCTTCAAATTAATACAGCTTTTTTTATATCCAAACTTTTTCATGAAAATTTTCTGATTCTCATAACTACCTCTCTGAATATATCCCCGATCATCAAAAATACCTCACTGATTAAAATCAAAACCTTTACAAATACCTAATTGATTAGATGCTAGATCCTTATAAATACTTCACTAACTAAAGATTAAAAATTCCCTAATGACTTATATTGACTTGTATATCAATAATAGAGTTAAAAAAATATATACAAAACTATAAAAATATAAAAAACTATATATATATATATATATATATATATATATATATATATATATATATATATATATTAAAAAATAATCAAAAGTTTCAATTACCAATGTTTTATTAGCAGAAACACCAGATGAAAGCTGAGTAGTTGATGCCCTTTTCGAAGCAGGTATTATGCTGAGTGGAAGAACAAGAGGGATGTCACCACCCTCTATTGCACGATATATAAGATACATTGCCTAAAAAGATTTTTAATAACACACCTTGAAAAGATAATAAATTGAATATAATTTGAATAAACTTAGGTAACAATGTTAAAAAAGAAAAGTTTTTTTTTTTCCTACAAAATAAAAAATAAAAAAAAAAACTTTTAAAAAGTTTTCTTTATTAAAATTTCTTCCTTTTAAAGTTTTGAAACTTTTTTTACTTTAAGTTGAAAACTTTTTCTTTGTGAATATAAGAAGTGGGAAAAAATTTATAACTTTTTAAATCATAAAAAATCAAAACCAGAACTTTATTTTTTGAATTAAAATTCTGCCTACAAAACAAAAAAAAAAGTAATACAAACCATAGACCTATTAAAGATCCTGTAGATCTATTAAATTTTAAAAATTAATTTTCAATTGATCCAACAAAACACAATCAAAAAAATAGACATTTTGAAACATTAAAAGAACTTTCAAAATTGCACAAAGAAAAACTTAAGAACTTTTTTATGTTAATTTATACAAATACATCTACTATTTCTAAAAAATGTTTTGGAAACAAAGGGCTTTATTGAAAAGTGGTCAAACAAATTAAAAAAAAAAGCATTAATGTAAATGATGGAAAATGCATTACATTTTATAGAGAAAATTGAACTATTCCATGAAAAAATTGTAACAATTTTTTTCTTCCTTATCAACCATATAAATGATGCCTTTCTTAAATTCCTCAGAGTTAGATTTTTCAGTTTTTGATTTCAGGTTTTGACAGACTTTACCAAAGTTTATTGCAGGTCAAGTAAACTAAATAGTAAATATTTTTTATTAGTGTTTAATTGAATGTTCTTCTGTGAGGTTATGTTTCCAAAAACAATTTACTTCTTGATTAACTTTTAAGCCATAACTAATTAATAAAATATTGTCCTGGATCACAAAAGAAGAAAAAATATTTTTGTAGACTGAAGGAAATTAAAAATGAGAAATAACTTAAACAAGGAAAAAGAGAAAAAAAAATCCAAGTTAATACTTTTGAAGAAAAACACAAAAAATATTAATCCAAGATGGAAAAAAAAAAAAAGGTTTTACCACAAAGGAAAAACCTATTCCTTTGTGGTAAGAACCTACCATATTTTATCCATTTTTATATGTTGTTCATTATTCTTATAAACTTAGGTAACAATGTCTATAACATTTTGTAAGTTTTTTAATTCTAGAAAAAAGCTGTTAAAATTGGCAGGTCATCAATGGTACAGACAAATTAATAAAAAGCCATACAATTTTTGAAACAACTAGACAAACAGCTGAAAATCAGATTGTGTCTAAGTTTATTGCTCAAAGCACTAAATTCTTTTACATACAGAGAGATTATTTACTTATTTAACAAAATGTAACTCAAAATGGACATGACAGTAAAATGACTTATCACGAGAAAATAACAGAAAATTAGTTATGCTGAGTAAAACACCAGCAGATGATTGCTGATGTGAAACCTGTGAAAATGGTAGCCCTTTTACAGACAATAAAAAGATATTTTATCAAAGAAGGATAAAAATTAAATGGTTGAGATCTGTGTGCAAAATTAAAATGAAACAAACCATGATAAAAATGATGCGTTTACAAACAAGAATTGGCATAGTAGAATGGTAGAATAAGATTCAATAAACTTGATAGAATATATTGTTCATAATAGTTTCAATAGAATAATAAGAGACTCAATAGAAGATATAGCTCAACCGATTTCCACCTTCCATTTTTGGTGTGATGGACTGGTGTTACTATTAAAAATGGCAAGTTTACAGGAAAATTATTAGTTAAAGTTGTGATTTGAAAAAATTAAACAGTTTTTTAAAGCAGCTGATTGGCTGTGTGACATTACCTAGATGCAGAAGATATTAAATCCCCATTTTATTCCCATATTATATTCATTTTATTCCCATATTATATTCATTTTATTCCCATATATTATATTCCCATATTATATTTATTGCTATATTAAAATATTAAATCCCCATTAAATCCCCAGAAGATATTAAATTCCTAATTTAGCTGAGAGCATTCATGAAACTTCAAAGATTTACCACATTATTAGATTGAACCCAAATTTATTTGACTTAAACTTAAAAAACACCTTCAATAAATTATCAGATGCTTTTAAACCATTGCTACGAGAAAAAAACTATAGAGAAGCAAAATGAAAAATAGATGTCGATGACAATAATGAAAACATTTTTTTTTATTTGTTTAAAAAAGTAAATACTATTTTCTTGTATTTTTTGTGTCCACTTTACACCACTATACCACTTTGATTAATTTGCAATAAAGAAATCATTTTTTAATATTGGCAAAGAACACTTTTGTAAATTAAAGTTAAAGGTCTCAAACTTGTTTGAATCGAAAATGCAGCTGTACCTTTATTAAATTTAGTAGAAAGCCCTAATTATAAATTTATGCATACTATTCCAACAAACTGTTCCATATTTTGACTGTGACAAGGATACTTTGGAATACTCAATAGACTGTCATAGACTTTCAATATATCTTTATTTGAAAAGACATTTAGCAAAAGTGGTAAACTATCTTCCTCAATGTCCAAATTTATCAATTCACTGTAATCTTTGGCTTCAAAATTTAGTGTTACAGTTAGTTTAAAATGTCTTTAGTGTTTGTAATTTTAGACTTTTAGACTGGCAATAGACTTTTTATTCTCTGTATGGAATCTCTGGACTTAGTATTCTCTGTATGGCTGCAGTTCTAACTACTTTCTTTTCTTCATTTACCATTATTATTTCTTATTATTAGAGCCAGATATCATAAATTTTGAGCACTGTCTATTGCCAAACAATGTGGTTTATTATGGAACCATCCTGATGCATAGCATGGCATAATTATAACTAAGTCAACAAGTTCCTTTGTTAGCATTACTGTAGAAATATATAAACGTAGAATACGGAGAGCGACCGAGTATGATAAATGTTTCTAGAACTTTTTTTTTAATTTGAAACCTGGTTGAATAGATAATCAGATACTGTAAAGATATTTTTGATTTTAATATACTAAAAATGTTATCAGCAAGTAAATAAAAAGCAACTTTTATTTTTTTTGAAAAGAACTACTGCTAAATCAATAAAGTCTACTATTATTTTTTTACCAATCTCCTTTAAATGATGTGGGGCTTCTATCAATCAACTCAAACACATGCTTAAATGAAAGTTCATTTAAATGGAGTTGACAAATAAGTCACTGGGTTGGTCTATCAAGTTTTATTTCTATTAGTTTTATCATTCCTCCAAAGTTACCAGTGTTTACTACAGTTGATTCACATAAATAAGCATTTAAAGAACCTGCAAGTTTCAAATATTAAATACAAATTTCATCAGTAATGCAACAAGAAGTTATCATGTATTAGATGATCTATATAACTATTGCTAAGTTCTCAAACTATTTTAATGTTTTTCTTTAACTGTCCCTGGAGTTATTATTATATTGTTGTTTCTTTTATCAAAACCAATACATTGTAATTTTAAATTTTCACATTTTTTCCCAATTACATTTTTTTTTCAAACATGTCTTTCTCATTCTACTTTTTTCCTATCAAGCACATTTGATTCATTTAATATTCCCATATCTTTTAGAGCAGCATTAATAATAGCAGCAGTTGCTCTGTAACTGACAAGATAATGATCTAACACAAGAGCCAGTTTATCAGATTCATAAGGCATTTATATTTAAACTGGATGCTTTTCCCATTATTTTACTTTTGAGAAAATTCCGCTTCAATTGTTTAAAAACTATATTTTATTTTGCAGTAACTACTCAGTAACATTCATGAGCAGTTGACCTTTTGCCTTTAGCATCGTCATTTCTTTTTGTAGGTATCATTGCTGTTAGAAACTTAGAACCTTGCCCAAATGTCCAGTTTTCAGTATTACTGAAAGTATGAAATATTGCCATATATAATGAACTGCTTTTTTATTAATTACTGAGAAATAAAATATATACATACTATAAAACTATAAAATATATAACATATATATACTATAAAATATATAACATATATATATATATAATAAAAATAATTTAATAAAATAATATTTACTGCAAATTGTACAAATTGTTTGAAATTTTATTGTAGCAAGGTAAATTTTATTGTAGCAAGGTAACATTGTTCAGATTAATATGGGATGTAAAATCCTATGTTAAAATTATAAAAATAAAAAAAATATAACTAAAAACTTAGAAATTAGTATTACATGAATTAAATGAAACAAAATTGTTAAGTAATTTATATTAAAAAATTTTAAAAAGTTTTTTCTTTGCAATTTGTGTGTACAAAATTGTGGTGTATTTTGCAATTTGTATACAAAATTGTGGTGTATTTTGCAATTTGTGTGTATTTGTGTACAAAATTGTGGTGTATGGTGTATGTAAATTTTTTTATATACTTCATATAATTTATTATATTAATTCATAACCACCACAATGTGCTTGTCAAATTTTAAAAAAGTTATGACAACATAAAAGTGAAAGTAAAAGGGTGATGATGATGAACATGATAATGTTTTTATATAAATAAACATTCATATATGTATAAAATATAACATGAATTTTAAATAAAACAAATTATATTTTAGAACTTATCAATGCAGCCCTGTCACCAACTGCGCCCTAACTTTTTTTTTACCAAACCTGACCCAGTCCTGATCCTATTCAAACCCTAGTTGCTTACTAGTTGTTCTTACAAGAGTTAAAATAAATATATAATTTTAAAATAACAACAAAATACAAACAAAAAATGAAAAGAAAACTAAATAACTGTCATATCTTACAAGAGAAAACTCATCTTGATCGAGAGATCCATCATGATCAATATCTGATAAATCCCAAATCTTTTTTTTTTTTTTAAAAAAAATCAAATTACAGTTGCATTAGAAAAAATTATAAAAAATAAATTTAAATTAAAATAAAAATTTAAAAAACAAATATAAAATACAAGTATTTAATACTTTTATAAAACAAAAATGTACCTTTCCAAGGGTGTCAAAAGGTAACTTTGAATTCATCAATACCTACAAATAAAAAAGATAATTTAAAATAAAAGATAAAAAAATTTATACATTAAGTTATTCTAGCTTCTGATAAAAAACCTTGACAGATTTTTCTACACAACTTAATTTAATCCCATGTTTCTAACTTAGTACAGGAGATAAAAAAAAAAAAACATTAAAAATGTCAGGGCTGGTTTTCCTGCTACTGGTAACATGTAACCCAGTACAATCTGCTTCATGTCATGCTGCCTTGTAGGTAGTGCCTTTTTAGTCAAAAGCTAGGAGATGCTAACTCTGACATAAAACACCCCCTACCTTGGGGCTCTTGGTTGAGTAAAGGCTAGAGATGGTGTCTTGATAAAAATACTTATCTTGGGCAGATGTTTAGAGGCCGGGTGGTAGTCAGGTTTCCCAAACTCTGTGGTAGCTCTCAGAGAGGCCGATTCCATCAACTAAAAAATATAAAAGTATTAACAGTGTTTGATGTTATTTCTGATCGTATTGAACAAGCCCTCTCTCTTTATCCATCAGCCAATATTGTTGTTGTTGGTGACTTTAATGCTCATCACACTGAATGGTTTGGCTCTAGTGTCAGTGACTCTGCAGACATTAAAGTCCATAACTTTTGCCTTTCTCAATCCCTTACTCAAATAGTCAACTTTCCAACTCGCTTTCCAGAAAACCTGAATCATTTACCTTCTCTACTCGACTTATGTCTTGTTTCTGATCCTAGTCAGTGCTCAATTTCTCCACATTCACCCTTAGTTGCCTCTGATCACAGTTTGATTTCTCTAAAACTATTATCTCATTTTTCTTTATCATCAGAATCCCCCTATCATCGTACATCTTACAACTACCTTAAAGCTGATTGAGATTCTTTCCATGACTTTCTTCATGATGGCCCTTGGGTAGATATCTTTCATCTTCCTGTTGAAAAACGTGCTTCTTACATAAATTCATGGATTCAGGCTGCCATGAAATCCTTTATTCCCTCTCAAAGATTCCAGGTCAAGCATCACTCTTCTCCTCACATTGTGCTGCATTGTGCTGCTGCAATTGCCAATCAAAATTGTTACTTCCATATCTATCAGCAAAACACTTCTACAAAAAACAGACGCCTGTTTATTACTGCTATTACTGTTTATTACTGCTAGAAACCATTGTAAAAAGGTTTTGTCTAACGCCAAAGCCCGCTATTCTCAGATCATGAAATCTCGTATTTCATCACAAAAGTTAGGCTCTCCGACTTCTAGAGAATCTTTAATAGTATCAATAATAAGGGCAAGTCTGTAATTCTGATTGCTTGGAGGGGACATTCGAGCTTAAAAAGAATCTCACTTCTGTTACAGCATGGGGCTCACAGTGGCTGGTGAACTTTAATTCAGATAAAACTCAATTTTTTCAGCCAATCGTTATTGCAATAATTTAGATCTTCCTATATTTATGAACAATAATGTATTCGATGAGTAATCTACCCTTCATCTTCTAGGATTAACTCTTACTTCCAATCTTTCTTGGAAACCATATATCAAATCCGTTACAAAATTAGTATCTGCTAAAGTTGTATCTCTTTATTGAGCTCAACACTTTCTTACTCTGGATTCTCTTCTCTATCTCTATAAATCTCAAATCCGACCTTGTATGGAATATTGTTGCCATATCTGGGGCGGATCTTCTAATGATGCCCTTTCTCTTTTAGACAAGGTGCAAAAACAACTGTATACATAGTTGGGCCTGCTCTTGCAATCAACCTTCAACCATTATCACATCGTCGTAATGTTGATTTTCTTTCTCTTTTCTACAAATACTATAATAACCACTGCTCTGAAAAACTAACGCCTCTTGTGATAACTACTAAAATTCATTCTCATTTTACTTGTCATTCAATTAAGTCTCATCCTTTTTCTGTGACTGTTCCTAAGTGCTTTAAAAACTCTTATTTATCTAGTTTTTTTCCTCGAACTTCAGTTCTTTGGAATTCGCTTCCTTTCCTGATTCATATAATTTGCTATCTTTTAAGTCATCTGTCAATCGTTATCTTGCTCTATAATCTTTATTTTTTCTCTTCCAGTAACTTCCAAATCTAATTAATGGTTGCTTGCAGCCTTGTTGGAAGCAAAGATGTTTAAAAAAAACAAAACATTTTTGTTATGATTTTGTAACATAAAAATGTAAGAAGATACTTACAGGTTTGACTACTTCTCCAGTCAGAAATCCATTAACAGGTTTTAAGCTCTGTAGTAAAAAAAAAAAAATTTTTTTAAATTTCATTAATTTTAAAACTCTTTATCTAGAAATTATTATAAGAAATTTTAAACTAAAAATTAAGTCAATTTACAAGTCAATTTACGTCATTCTTCAAATTTTTTTTTGGGATTTTTATATTAAAAAAGTTATACTAACTTTATATATTCTATATTTTTAAATATTTTTAAAAAATAGAAAGTTTCTTATCATTAGAATGTAATTTTTATTATTTTAGAATTCAAAAAACTCAAAACATTAATTTTAATGTATTATTTTTTAGATCCCTCCTATTTAATTTTTAGAGACCCTCCTATTTAATCTTTAGAAAACCTCCTATTTAGTTTTTAGATAACTTCTTATTTAATTTTTAGATACCCTCCTATTTAATTTTTAGAGATGTTTTTTCTTTGTGGTAGTATTGCAATAAATACATTTGATCTGCAAAATAGCCTAGGTCATATGTCATAGATAAATAAACAAATTATGTGTTAGATGATTTTCTAAAAGATGAATGTTATTCTGCTATTCAGTCATTCAGTCATTCAAAAAATTTAAAAATCTTAAGAATTTTCTAAAATAAAAAACTTGGGGTAAAAATAAAAAACGTGGGGTAAAAATAAAAAACTTGGGGTAAAAATAAAAAACTTGGGGTAAAAATAGCTTGGATAAAACTTGAATAAAGCTAACCATTGTCTAATTTCATTTGTGTCTAGCCTATCCAAAAAGTAGATATTATTTTTTTATTAACAACATCAACATTAGGAGAAAAAAAAATTTACCTCAAACAGAGCATCATATTTTGCTTTTTCTTTTGGTTTAATACTCCAGGATGCAAAGTCAGATGTTTGAACATTTCCTACTGATGGCAACATTCCCTAAACAAGTTTCAAATGATTTTAAAAGTCTTAATACACTTAACTTAAAATAATTTTAAAAAAATCCAGGGAATATTATCATTGTTGATATTTTTAAATATATGTTTGCACTTATCTAATTATAATTATATTTTAACCATAGACAGTTTTATTTCAAATATAACCCAATTGTTAATCCTGAATCATGTAATTTTTATAAAAATATAAAACATATTCTTTGCATCACCTTAATAATTCTCTCAATAAAAAAATTATGAAACTTACATCTCTCAATAAAAAGCTTTAAAAAACCTTGCTGTTACAAAATTTTCTTTATGATCAGTGAAAAGATTTAAGTGACAGATTTAATATTTATTAATCAAAACAATTTTATTAGGTTATTATCTATTTAGGTGTTGATTTAATTAACTGTGTTATTCTCTCAATAAAAAGCACAATTTGCATCTTCTCTATGATCAGCTAAAAGGTTTTAATGAGTTGCCACAACCAGGTCATTTTCTTTGTTCTTATTGCCAGTAAATAATTTTCTTTGTTCTTATTGCCAGTAAATAATTTTCTTTGTTCTTATTGCCAGTAAATAATTTTCTTTGTTCTTACTGCCAGTAAATAATTTTCTTTGTTCTTATTGCCAGTAAATAATTTTCTTTGTTCTTACTGCCAGTAAATAATTTTCTTTGTTCTTATTGCCAGTAAATAATTTTCTTTGTTCTTATTGCCAGTAAATAATTTTCTTTGTTCTTATTGCCAGTAAATAATTTTATTCAAACTCTTACTATTTAATTTTGAAAACCAATTAATAGTTAACTAAAAAACCAATTAATAGTTAACTAAAAATCTTCATTACTAGTTCTTGTTAACTATTTTCTCTTCTTTCCTATTTTATGCTGATTAACTATTTTCTCTTTTTTCCTAGTTTTTGTTAATTAACTTCTTCTTTTCTTTCCTAACTATCTTCTCTTCTACCCCAACATGAATAGTTTTTGATTTTATACATACAAAAAAAAAAAAACTTTAAATAGGTTAAAGTATAGCTATAAACCAAATTTTGAATAAAAGTATTTTATTGAGATGAAGGTAAAATAAAAAATAAATTTTAATTAGAAAAGAAATGAGTTTAAATAAATGTTTTTACAGAAACAAATATTTTAACATCAAACCTTATACTGACACCAAAGTTAATAATTTTATGCAATAGAGAGCTGGTGTTTGTAACTAAAAAAGCATAATAGAAGGTTTTTGGTTATAATTTAATGTTTTCATTGTTAATCTTGTTGTTAAGAAAATGCCTTAAATGTTTGCTAGCCATATTTTTTAGATACTTTGAACATTAAATTTTTTTTTAAATTAACTAAAAAGTTAAAGTTAATCAAAGTATTATTAATTTTAAATGATTCGATAGTTTTCATTTTATTTATACTAATGCCCCCTAAACTTTAAATTTATTAGTTTTGAAAAAAAAAAAAATTTTTAGTAAACCAATTAATAGTTAACAAAAAGTTTTTATAACAAAAAGTTATTTTAACTTTTTGTTAAAAAAAAATTATAAGTTAAATTTTTAAAAAATCTGAAAATTGAAGAAAAAATTCTTTTTTATCAATAAAATTAATTTTCCTGACGATCAGTTTAAAAACTATTGTGCTGATTCAGTTTAAAAATTAATATAATTCAGTTAAGTTAAATTAAGAATTTTGTTACAGTTTTTTTAATTATTATGGTTTACTACAGTATGTTAACAATTTTAGACAAAAGATAAAATATTTCTTAAACATTATAAAAAATATATTAACAAATGTAAATATTAAAAACTCAACATTATTGCACGATATTGGCAAAACAAAAAAAATTTACACTAGATATTTCTATAAGTTATTTAATTCAATTTATAAAGAAAAATTTAACAAAAAAATTCCAAATTCAAGAAAAATCACCAAAAACAGCACCACAATCAACAAAATCAACACCACATATTTTAAATTGATCAAAAGAAATTCTAGAAGAGATACCCAAAGAATAATCTCAAAAACACATTAAAAAGCTAACCAAATTTTTAGATTCGTGAGATTCGATACCCACATCAACTGACATCTGAAGCGCCTTGAATACAGTATTATTTCAAATGTTGTATTTGACAGGTTGAAAAACATTTTTTTTTAAATTAATGTAACCGTGAATATAGAATATAAAAAATATTATAAACAAATATTTTTAAAAATACAAAAAAAAAAAAAAAGATTAAACTGTAAACCATGTTTGGAGGAGGAGTAGGTGTATTAATGAGCTTTAACGAGACTTCTTTACCATTTTGAGCAAGAGCTACCAATTTCAAAGCAACATTAAATTTCTAAAAAGATAATATACAGTAATATTATTATATAGCATATAGGTTATATTTTAAAATTAATATAATAAACTGTAAAAGTAAAAAAGAGTGTTAAGTGGTTACTTTTAGTTTGGGTTTATTTTATTTTTATTAAAATACAAAGGAAGGTTTATTATTGTAATAAATAGCTTCTAAATTTTAAAATATTTTAAAAAATGAAACTTTAAAAAAAAAAGTATTTAAGTTACTTAAAAAAAATTTATTTTATCATATTCACAAGTCTAAAAGCATTATTTACAACAATATTGTTGTAAGATACAATGTAATTTAGATAAATTCAATACGCTTAGTTACTAATGTTTTTTACTTCGTTACAATTTTTTTGTCAGGTCAGGTGATGGCTATCATGATCACCCTTTTTTGTCTTTTATATAGTTTGAGGTATCTTAATTACTGTGTTAACACAATACCTAAGATACTTCTAACACCTCTACCGAAGGCTAACACAATACTTTAGACACCTCTGACTATGTAATACTACAGGTGAGCTAACCTGTGATTTACTTTAGATGCATGATTATGTTCTATCTAAACCTCTGGTACAGTGTTCACTTACCAATAAGTTGCTATATGTATGTTTGTGTTTTGTTTGAAGCTCTAGGACTATGTTTATTTTTTTTGTGGCTATTATTACTAATAAGTGTTAGATTGCGTTATAAAAAGACCTGGTTTTTATCAGCATTTCAAACAAAGGTTAAATGTTTAGAAAAATATAAAACAATTAATGGAAAAACCCAGGTATTATAAATACTTAACTAATATTATAATTATTATATACCAAGTTTTGTTTGAAATAAAAATTTTCCTTATAACTTGTAAAACTAAAGTGTTAAACCTTAGTGCTGAAAAATACACACGTTACTATTTTAATTAAAAAAAGAAAGGTTATACCAAATAATTTAAATTAAAATATTTTTGTTCATACAAAACAATAATATAAAACACAAACCAAGTTCTTTTTTTAAGATTTTTTTTTTTTCTTTGTTTAAATTAACTTTCATGCTTTGAAATCACCTTTTTAAATAAATTTTGAGGCTGATTTTAATGATAATGTTTGCACTTTATTATCCAAAATATTAATACACATTAATATTTTGCATAATAAAAATTTATCAAATTAAAATTTAAAATTTAAAATTTCAAATCAGATGATTAAAGAATTTAATTTGTGAAAGCATAAATAGAATGAATAAAAATTTGTTTATTGATCATTTAAAAAACATAGTAAAATAACACTTTACAGAATATAGTAAAATAATTTTTTAAAGAATATAGTAAAATAATTTTTTAAATAATATTGTAAAATAATTTTTTAAAGAATATAGTAAAATAATTTTTTTTTACGAAAAAGCCCTTTAAAGATAAAAAGTTCAAGATCCATGCAGGATTCTCGCATAGCTCCTGGGGCCAGCATGCCACTGGTTTTACCTAAAAAATTTAGCCCAAAAAATTTTTTTAAACATTTTTTTAAATATGAAAACAACTTGTCTTGCAGTTAGGGACCCTTTTAAAGTTAAAAATAGTAAGAAAGGATTTTCATATCAAAATTTTATAAATCTTTTAATAAAAAAAAAATATGCTATTAAGATGATGATTTTATATTAAAAAAATTTTTTTTACAACATTGCAAAGAAACACTTTAGGATATTCTATAGAAACACTTTAGAAATTTCTTAATAGGTTTCTGTGGTTAATAATTTCTTAAAAAAAAAAACATTTTTCACTAATTCAATTATTCACTAATTGCTATGTAAATGAAACCTAAAGTTGAAATCTCAAGTTTAACATCTGATCTTTTTATGCGGTCAAAATATAATAAATTCAAAATGATAAAAAATGAATTTGAATAGACTAGGATATAGTTCACCTCACAAATTTCCCATTAGACTATTTAAAGTTTTGTTTTTTAAATCAAAAATTTTTAATCAAATACTGTGGTAAACCATAATTTTTAAGTTATCACATAAGAAGTTATTTAAAAAGGTGACTTTAAAGCATGAAATTTATTGTTTTTATTATAAAAAAAGACAATAAATTACATTTTTTTTGTGTGAACTTTACTTTTTAAATAAAAACTGGAGTTTAAATTAAAAAAAGATTTTTAATAACCAATTTAAAATATTTAGTTTTTTGTATAATTAACAACAAACAAATTATACATTAGAAGCACACGGATAACGTCATACAAAAACAGAAAGTTGAGGGGGCTTAAGTACATACATCAACTATCTTATTGCCTGCTGTAGCAAAGGAGTGCTGCTACATCAACTGAGGGTTTGGCATGGGGCAGCATTTTTTTTTTCATTATTTTTCATATTTTCCTTCTTATTTTGAAAAATTCAAGTGCCCATTTGTGTGTGTACTACTGCAAATACTGCTATATAAACTGGTACAAGTGCTGAACCAAATTACAAAATAAACTCAGAATAAAAATATCTTAATTTAAATTATTTATACTAATAAAATTTATGTACAATGAAAATTAATTTACCTGTTTATCTAAACAACCTTTGTTATCACTATCTGAAATTTCCCATATCTAAAACAAAGTTACCATCATTATTATATAATGCAACATAATTATTATAAATTTTAATTTTAATTTTAGTTACTTTATTCATTCCCAATAAGGCTGACAATAAAAATTATATAGATAAAAACAGAAAAGACAACCAAAGCAGGATAAAAGTTAACAGAAGACTTGAAAAAACAGCAAGAGTTAAAGAAACCAAGAGAAGCAAAATTTTAATAAAAATTCTAAACTGTAAAAACACTTAATGACATATTAAGACTTAGTGAGTGGAACAATTAATAATAGCTCTTAAGAACAACTATTAACTGAAACTGAACCTTTATCTAACTATTTTAAATCTAATAATTGAAAGTATTTAGTAAGTAGAACAAACTCTTTAAAACAACAACTATAATTGTAACTGTAAAAAAAGAGAAAGAAAACCAACATTACGTTGTTTTACACAAAGGTATCTAAAGCAAGCCTAACAACATTATTGTGATAAAATTATTTTATTTATTTAAAATTCAAGGCCAACTCAAATGGAATTTTCAGCTGGTTAGTGTATTTTTATTTTATTTTAGAAATTGGTAAAATTGATTATACATGGTATTTCCTAATATTCATAATTTAAGTAAATAAAAAAATATAATATTCATATAATTTCATAATTAAAGATTAATAAAAATCCTATTCAATCCATTTATAATTTTTGTCAAATTATATACAAAGTTTTATCATAGTTTTGAAAACTATTGCAAATTTAAAACATTATTAAAAATAAAAAAGATAGAAATGGTAATTTACTAATAAAATAAAACTTTAAAGAAAATTGCAATTTTGAAACTGTTTTAAAAACTTAAAACTTATTAAAACCGTTGTTTTCTGCTATTTAAGTTTAATTTCGCCAATTACAATTAAAATCTAAATTAATAAAAATTTTCCCAGCTTATAGATCATAAAACTGGTAAGTTAAGCTATGCAATGAAATTTTTTCAAAACATCAAATACTATGTAAAAATGTTAGCAAGAAGTTTTAAAATAAAGTAATAAAAATAAAAAGTACAAAGCAAACATTTTCTTACGCAATTTATGTAAATTAAATATATAAAAAAAGAAGTCAAGTAAAAATTTTATTAAAAACCGTTTTTTGAACATTTAATTTAGAAATGAATTTATTTAAATTAAAGATGCAATTTTTAAAAAATTTAAATTAAAATGCAATTAAAAAAAAATTGAAAATTAAATACAAAAAAAAAAACATTTTAGAAATTCCTTTCTCAGATTTGTGTGCCTTTTAGATTAATTCTTTTTTTGAAAAAAAACTTTAGGTTTTTTGCAGTTAATATTTGACACCGTACAAAAATTTTTATTTAAGTTTTGAATTTTTCTTTTTGCAGTTAATTTTTGACAACATTATTTGATAAAAAAATATTCAAGTTTATATTAGTTATTTTTATTCAATCTAAAAATTATTTGTATTTGGTTCAATTAAAGGTTCTGCACTTGTTGGAACTTGTTATATTTTTTTAGTTTGTTTATTATTGAAAGTTTAGTGTTGTGTAAATTTATGTACCCTACCTTTTTATTTTAATTTTAATTTCAAAGTTTAAAAAAAAAGTTTTAGCCAATCATTGCTTTTAATTTTCTCATTCAGTTAAACTTTCGAATGTGATAAAAAAATTTGAATTAAAATTCTACCAAGTTTTTATTTATTTTATATACAACAAAAAACAAAATGGTTAATGTAAATCATTATTTCAATCATAAATTTAAAACATATTAATCAAAAGTGGGTCAATATTAAAAAAAAAAAATTATTGACTATTCGATTGTCTGTCTATCACTGTAAACAAGGTCATTTTTAACACGGTTTCCTGAATCATAACTGTAAATTAATATAATTAAATATAAATAAAGTATACAAATGTTAAAAATATAAATAATATGATTTACAAAAAAGTTTTTCCACCATTTTCAGTTATTTCCACCAATTTCAGTTAATTTTTTTTTAATTTTTGTTAAAGATTTTAAGATTAAAAAAGAAAGTATTGTACTAAATCTAAATAAGATATAAAATTTTTTTAACAAATATTCTCTATTATATAAATATTTCTTATATCTGTTTATACTTATTTTAAATAAAATAAGTTATTAAACATACTTTGATCTATTTTTATAATAAAAGTAAAAAAGAGGTATTCTTAGAGTAAATACAGTTTTAAATTTCTATAATTTTTTTTTTAATTTAACTTAATAATTAATTCAATAGTTTCTAGTTATTAAAAAGCGCAAATTTTTTTTAACACCACAGATGAAAATATGGGTAAAACCAATCTAATTGTGTATGCTTGTTAACATATAAATTATATATATATGGAAACCTATTTATCACATTGAGTTTAATTTCCGTGGCACAATATAATGGATATATATAGAATGGATATCATATTCATCTTTAACCTGGTCCCATGTTTATTATGTGCTGGAAAGAACTTTTTTTTTTTAATTTTAGACCCAGTGAAGCAATGGTATGAAGCAAGAGAAGTGAATATATGAGAAGGGAGAAGGAGGAAGCCAACATTATTACAAATTCCCTTTTTTGTAAAAATTCTGTATAAAAACGGCATGTTTTTTCAATTTAATTTTAACTTCACAAATTTATTTGAAAATTTAAACATTTCTTTTTATTAGCATAACAAACCCAGTCTTTGAAATTTTTCTTTATTTGTTAAAAAATTTTAAGCTATTTTTAAAAAATTTTTAAAATTTAAAAATTAAATTTTAATAAAAATTTTATTTTTAAATTTTAATATAATTTCTTCTTTGAGTTGAGGATTATTTATTTAATTAATTATTTAACAATTATTTTAGAAAAATACAAGAAAGAAATCAAGTCAATCTTTTTAGAAAAATACAAGAGGGAGATCATTTGCTCTTTAGTGTGGCAACTGTCATTTAACATAAAGAGGGCTAGTTGAATTTTTGGCTCAATTTAACGATTTACAAGAAGAAACTTGTTATCTTTTTTGTTTTGCTAAATATATATATTAAATATAATTGTAAAGGCACAACCTACACATTTCATAAACATGTTACAGTTCTTATAATACATTCTATAATATAAACTTGTACATAAATTGGTTGTTTTTTTTTATCAAGTCACTTTTAACAAAGTTGCAAGAAACCACTATTAAACTATAAGTAAATAAAAAAATAATATAATAAAAAAAAGTATGGGTTAAACAGAAAGGAAACAGCTATCTGAAGACTTAAAAAGTTGTAAATCATATGAGTCAGGAAAACATGAGCACAAGGTAGAAATAGATAAATAAAAACTTTTTATAACATGAAGGGTCAGATAAAGTAAATAGATGCAACTTTGGTGAATGACAAGTCAAGTAAGAATGAGTTTTGGTTGATCAAACTAAAATTAATAGTTAGTTTCATCAGCAACTATCATAGCATATGTAGAAAAATAAAAGAGATACAACATTAAGACAATTGGAGAGTTACTCAAGTTTGGCAAATATAGCAGGTCTAACTACAATTTCAATATGCTTTTGGACCTTGGTTTTTTTTTTTCAATATAGTAATATCAACAATATTACCATAACTAAGTGACATAACATGCCATTTTTTCAATATGTTATTTTCCTACCTCTAAGCACACCATACAAGGCATGTAGAGAGGTAGAAGTAAGAAAACTTGGGAAGAGTGAGTTACATACGGTATATATACCATCAGGATGTAAACTAGCCCTGTGGCACCCCATCAAATGCATTTTTCCCAAATGCTCATAAATTTAAAATTTTAATTTAAAGATGAAAAAATCCCATTCTCCAAATAAAGTTTCCAAATTAAAGTTTAATATTAATTCTAAAAATAATTTAAAATTAATTATTATTTAAAACTAATAGAAAAATAACATTAAAAAATTCTAATTCACTAATTGCATAAAACATGAAATCAAATCGCAATTATTGGTATAAAAACACAATTGCATAACTACGAAAATTGGTTTCTTGGAAAAAAACATCATGAGAATTGGGATTTTTGGATTTTTGAGATTTTTGTGGCAACTTGCAATAAAGTTTGAAAATCAAACATTCCAACAACAGCAAATATTATATAAAAAAGCTAGCAAGAAATAAAGTACTAATCTAAAAGATCCAAAATAATAAAAAACTTGTTTGGTTTAACACCTGCAAATGCTATTTCTTTAAAAGTGTTGCCCTAAAAAGTTAAATAACTTATTAAGTCTTACCGTAAACTCAACTTTAAGTAGTACATGTACTTTGTCAACAAAAACATCAAGAAGGTTATGTCAGATACCTTTTGATCAATTACGGTTACGGAAAGTCTTTTAGTTATTGTTTTTCTTTTTTTTGTTTGGTATTTTATATCAACTGAATTTGCTAAAGTTTTTTACTTTTTTACTGGTATTCTTCGATGCCACGCATGCAATCGCTTGCTAATAATATTACTCTATAATTAAATGACATTTGTTGTTGTTTTTGCTGAGACTTTGTGATTATAACTTTATTTCCCTATGCGATTTATCTATAAAATAAATTATTATTAATTATAAAATTGCACTCCCAATAAATGTGAAATATGAAATATATGAGCTCGTGTTTTTTTAAAACCTTATCTATTTTCAAAAAATTTCTTTTGATGACACAATTTATTACATGATGATGTAAGGGTTCGTTCGTAAAGTCATCGAGCAGAATTTAAATAATAATTAGAAGTAGAAGATCATTGGCTCATTGGAGATCGCTATTTTACTATATTACATTGAAAAAGAAATATATATTCAAAATAATTCTCTTGAAATGAAAGCGGTGACAATATATAAAGATTAAAAATTAATCAAATTAATTATTCTCAATAATGTCAAGGTCAGGTCAGGTTAACCTTAATGTCAGGTCAGGTTAATAATCTCATAGGTCAGGTCAGGTTAGGTTAATAATCAGCTCAGGTTAATTATCCGGTTAATAATCAGGTCAGGTCAGGTTAATAATCAGGTCAGGCTGATAATCTCAATGTCAGGTCAGGTTTATTCTGCTACTGGTAACATGTAACCCAGTACAATCTGCTCCATGTCCTGCTGCCTTGTAGGATACGCCTATTTAGGCAAAGGCTAGGAGATGCAAACTCCGACATAAAACACCCCCTACCTTGGGGCTCTTGGTTGAGTAAAGGCTAGAGATGGTGTCTCAATAAAAATACTCATCTTGGGCAGATGTTAAATGCATCCGGCTGCTGTCTTGTAGAAGGCCTCCTAGGCAAAGACTTAAGGGGCAAACAAATTTTATCTGTTGACCAGCCTTGCACCCCTTCTTCATCTATTAGGCTGGCGCAGATGTATTTTTAATACATTGTTTCCAGTTTAGGAGAGAAACCAAACCATGATCAGAAGCACCCTTAGGTGCTTCTGATCATGGTTTGGTTTCTCTCGTAATATGTAATTAATCTATTGAGAACACATAAATTAAAATAGTCAATTTACAGTCTAAGTTTGTAGGTTGTTACAAAAGGTCTTTTTGGACATGAATTTAAGTTATCTTAAATTTTGCTTTTGTATGCACAAGTAATAATAATGGAATTGAAAGATCGTTGTGTTATATGCCACTATGACCCGAAAGTCTGCGATTAAGCTAAATCCGTGTCAACATTTATGTCACCAAATTTGTTTACGTCCAGTTCTGGAACAACCAGATTCAAGTTGTCCGATTTGTCGGCATGAAATACACACAACTGAACAAGTTGAAAGGAAACGTTACGTTTTATCTTCTCCAAATGACAGGAGAAGAGTTGTTGAATGTGCGGAGTGATTTGAAGATTGGGTGAATCTCGCGCAAACGCTAGGTATCAAATATAAGACAGCATACAATTGGGTTCGCAGCGGAAATTCAAATTTCATCGGAAAAGGAGATTTTAAACCGAAAAAGTTGACCGAAGATCAAATCGAAGAAACATTAACATGGATTGAAAATGATTGTCAATTAACATTGGTGGCCATCAAAACAAAGATATTAAGACAATTTAACATAAACGTTAGCACAACAACAATAGCAAATTACCTCGAAGGCAGATTGTTCTCATTAAAAAAAGTGCACAAGGAGCCTTCTACAATGAACAGTTATGAAAACAAACAAAAAAGAGCTGAATATGTTAGAAACATCAACGAACATATCACAAATGGTCGTCAGATAGTTTGGTTGGATGAAACAAATTTTAACCTTTTTTGTAGAAAAACGCAAGGACGCGCGAGACAAGGAAAAAGAGCAATTATGAAAGTACCTGCTTCAAAAGATTTAAACATTCACTTGATCGCAGCTCTTTCAACTACAAATGTCGTCATGATAGAAACTCCCAGGAGATCATTTAAAGCAGATTCCTGTAACGAGTGGATGTTGGCTATGTTTCACCAGTGGGTTACATCCGGGAATCGTTTGGAGGATTTGGTCATCGTAACAGATAATGCTCCTTGTCACGCTCGTTTGCAAAGGGTGTTTGATAATTCACCAGCTCAGTTGTTACGTTTGGGACCTTACAGCCCAATGTTGAACCCGGTGGAAACGATCTGGTCCAAAATTAAAAGTAACGTTAAAAATGCAATTCGCATTCCACCTGTATTAGGTGATGGGATTGCGGAACAGCGCATGCAGTACTTAGAACGAATTGTAATTGAGGCGAAAAATACTATAATGGGAGGAGATTGTGCACGTGCGGTACAACACACAACCACGCACTATGCAACTATTTTAAATATGGAAGACGTACAAGTTGGTGCTTAAATGATCAATGAAGTGATTATTAATTATATAATTTTTAATTATAATTTTTAATTGAATTATAAATTTTTCCCTAAAATGTTTTTAGTGTTTATTATGTTAAATTCATTTGCCCAAAAATTATAAATTTTTCCCTAAAAAATTAAATTTACGCTACAAATCTTGCGTCATTTTTAAGTGCGTCATTTTATACGCTCCATTTTTTTTAAGCGCCATTTTACACTTACTCCTTTAAAGCGATATCTAAATTAAAATTTTCGTGTTCTCAATTACATCTTTCTATTTCTTATCTACAACTTACATTTTCTCAATTACATGTTACGATTCTTAATTACAATTTTCATTTTCTAAATTACATCTTATGTTTCTTAATTACAACTTACGTTTTCTCAATTACATCTTACGTTTCTTAATTACAACTTTTGTTTTCTCAATTACATCTTACCATTCTTAATTACAATTTTTGTTTTCTCAATTACATCTTGAAAAGATGTAGAGCATTTTCTTTCCTTAACTAAAGCTCATTCATAAAATATGTAAGGCACTCTCTTCGATATAAAAGTTTAAAATATATGCCAATTAAATTTAATTATATGCCAACAGTAAGTTTTTTTTGTTTTTTTTTTAAACATTTAAAATAACAATTTTAAATACTGGCATATATTATTAACATAATATATGCCAGTATTTAATAAAGAGTAAATGTAAGAACAAAATTAAAATATATAAAGTATTATAAAGTTTTTTCTAGCCTTGGCTATCAACCCCTACTAAATCTTATCATTTTGCCAGGGTCAGGTTTGCAAAAAGTCTCATTTTTAGCCAGGGCTGGAGCTCTGGTCACTTCCTACTTGCAATGACTCTACTGTTTAGATATCTGTTTGCTAAAAATTATATCTAAATTTAACAATCCGCCAAAACTGATACTAAAACAGCATAATGCATTTTATCTATGTGAATATTAGTGCCCATTGCGCAGATTGCAGCTTATTAGATATTGCAGCTTATTAGATATTGCAGCTGAAGATTAGATATTGGTTTTCCTTTTTAGTTTTTAAAAAAATTCTAAATTAAGAAACCATAACCGAAAATTTAATAAATATTATAAGTATTTTCAGTGGAAAGTTAAACCAACATGTAGCAAACTTTATTGTTTAATCAAACGTTTTTTTAACATATCTTCATAACTTACATATTGTATAATTATATATTATATATAAGTAATTATATATTTTTTAATAAATTTTGATTATTATATTAACTTTTTATGTATTAGAATTATTTATTATACTTTACAGGATCAACCAAAAGGTTAAAAAATATATAAAAATTAAAAGCTATAAGTACTCTAGAAAGATAGTTTAAATAGCACAACTGCATTAAGTAAAGGCTTGGTCGGGAAGTGGGTGCAATCGCACTCAATAACTGACCATGGAAGTAATATTTAGTTGCGAAAAAGATTTTTTAGTCATTTTGAAAACATTTAAGTTTTATGTATGTTTGTTTCCTTGTTTGACCGCAAAATAATAATTAAATTTATTATTTTTGTCATAAATTTTAAAATATTTTGTTTTATGGAAATACATGGAAACATACATAAACTTAAATGTTCTCAAACATCTTTGTGTAGAAAAATAAAAAAAGAATATTCGCAAACACAAAAAACCCGCCAAATCTAAATAATTCCATTGGTTCAAAAAAAAGCTTCTAGGAAAAAATCACCCGGAAAAAATCCCTATAAAGTAATCCCCCGAAAGAAGATCCCCTCAAAAAAAATCTCCTGGAAACCCCCCCCCCCTCTCCAAAAAAAAATTTTTTTTTTTTACTTGAAAATTATCAATATGCAGTTTATTTCTGTATTTATTTTAAATATTTATATAAAAAATAAATATTTTAATGTTTTTCATCAAAATGTAAAGTTATGCACTATTCCTTGAAGGTAGCGAATGTGACGAACTGCAAACTGGTAAAATGTTTAATTTTTTGTGAACCATTGTTGTATTGGTTGTTAATGATATAATACTTTATTTATCGTTTACCATTAAAAAATTAATTTAGCGGTATATTTCAAGGACTTTTAAGCTATAAAATTATTAAAAAAAAAAATAAAAGGAAAATAAGTGAAACTAGACAAATACAATATGAAAATATTTTTATTTTTATTATTTGATAGACTGCCTGCCCAATCTAAACCCTATTTGTAATTTCTATTTGTCGATTAACAGTACTCCGTTGCGAGTCAGGCTGTAAAATGTAGCAACACTCAACACATGTTTTACAGTTAAAAAATAAAAATTTTATTTTAAATAAAGCTTTAAAATAGATAATTAATGAAATGGAGAGTTTTTTTTTCCCGAGAACCCCCCACCTGAAAAAAAGGGATTTTTTCCAGGTGGGGGGTTCTCGGGAGGATTTTGTCTAGGCGGAATTTTTTCCTGCTACCCAAAAAATACTAACCAAAATTTCTAGAGTATTCAAAAAATACTAACCAAATGTTTTTAAGTATTCTGTTTTTTTTTTTTAATTGTATTATTTTGAGTTTTGTTATGTTTTTGTTGAGATTTCTCTAATTGTTTTAAGAAACTATCAAACTAACTATTATTTATAATAATTTTAATTAATTATATATAATGAGCAGTTATATTTTACCAGTCTTAACATAAATTATAAAAAATAAAATATATTTTAACATAAATTTGATCAAACTAACTATTATTTTAAGTCTCAGAGCCGCATCTGCAAAGCTAAAAAACATTTGTTTACAAAAATAAATGTTTTAAATTTATATTTTTTAGCTTGTCAACGTTTTGTAAATATATTATAGATTTTATTTATTATATTCTTATTTTTTATATATATAAGGGATGTCTAATGTATTTTTATGTATGTACTTTTTATGTATGTAATTTTATGTATGTGTATTTTATTCAAATGTAATCTTTTAAAGCAATATGTGCGATTGATTTTGTAAACAAAAATACTTTCAATAATTAGTGTTTTCAATAAACTTATTAATCATCAAAGTTAATACAAATAATTTTAACCACTAATCCATTTTCCTCAGTGTACCCGATAACTGATTCTTTCCCCCAAGAAAGTAAAGTTTTTAAGTTCTTAGAAGTTGGTTTACTAACTTCAATTATTTCTGCATTAGCCATTCTTACAAACTCGTTATACTTGAACTTAAAGTTACTTTTTCCTGTTTAAAATACTAATTAAAATTATAAAGCCCATTCACTAAACATCAGCGTTATTGTGAAGCAGTTCCACTTCCTCATCACAAAGTAATTTAACACTTTTAGTTAATTTCTATCTAGCTAATTGAATTTCAACAGTAATTTGTCATTTGTTCATCTTACTAAGAAGAATTCTTTCAAATGAGTTAAACTTTTCAAACTACGCGAAGCGCAAAATAGTTATTGAAAAAACTTTTTTATTTATAAATAAATCATCTAGCAATAGTTTTATTGGTTGAATCTTGTTGGACTTTTCAGGGCCAGGGGCCACATTATTTTGGTGGACTTTTTTATGTGCCACAGCGTAAAAATGACTAAAAAAAATACTGAATGGTCCTCTTGATTATTTTGTGGCCCCTAACATTGTGAGTCCCGGGGCTATAGTCCTTCTACCCCCCCCCTCCTTACCTCCTCAATCAGCACTGGAACTAAGTCATAAGTATATAAATAAAAATTATATATACTCTTTGATAAATCGAATAACATTTGTTTCCTTATTAAACAATCATTAATAGTAATTTGCTACTTTGTATAAAAAATGTCGCTTAGTTTTATAAAAAAAATTATAGAGAGCGGCGTTTCAAAAATTTTATTTTGCTTAAAGTTTTTTCGCATTAAAAGCTATTTTTCTTTTTCTAACTGTCTCTTATCGGTCTAGTTAATCTTATTGCGCTTTTTTGTTTGTTTTTGAAATGTTCTCAAAACAACTAAAAATTCTGGCCGGTTTTTTGCAACTAAATATCATTTCCGTGGTCAATTATCAAGTGCGATCGCACCCGCTTCCTGACCAAGCCTGATTAAGTAGCAAACAAACTAGTAATAATAGTGATCTTAGTTTAAAAGGTAGTGACTTCAGAAGATTCGAATAAGATACTGGCGACATCAATCAGTGATGGATCCAAGAACTTTTGTTTATCAAAGCTGTTTATCAAAAATTAAATAAATTAATGTATCTTCATTTTCAATATGATATATATCATATGTGTGTTATATATATATCATAAATCATCTTAGGCAGATGTCAAACACATCCTACTACTGTCTTGTAGAAGGCTTCTTAGACAAAGTCTTAAGGGGTAAACAGATTCTATATGTTGACCAGCCTCGCACCCCTTCTTCATCTACTAGGCTGGCACAGATGTATTTATAAAACATTGTTTCCAGTTTAGGATGTTGAATGCTGGATGGATACCCTAATAAGGGTACAGCTCTAAAATTCAGTTTTATGGTTCTGAGGCCAGCTAGTAGCCCGGTTTCCCCAACTCTGAGGTAGCTCTCAGAGAGGCTGATTCCATCAACAGCTGTAAAATATCAGAGTACTAACAGTGATGTACATGGATGATGTCCCTGTTTGTACTTTTGGTGTGAATTGTCAAGGCCAGATTTGAAGCCCTTTGTTTAGGGTTTATTAATAGTAATTAGGCACTTGCTATTAAATAATGTACTGAGTACTATCTATGCTTTGAGTCAAGTTCTTTAACAAATTTAAAAATGACTAAAGTACCAAAAGCCATAAAACATAAAAAACTATCATCATCATCAAGTTCTCTAAACCACTCATTCACTTGTGGTATTCAAAGTAACTTTTCTTTTGTTGAGTCTTATCTCTTGCAAAGTTCACCAGACCTACTTGCTCTTTGTGAGACTAAATCGAGTTTGGCTGTCTCATCTTGTGATCTTAGAGTTGATGGTTAACTTCCTTTAATTTATAATACTCCAATAGTCACATGCTTGGCATGGAAATTTACTTTTGTAAGAATTCATTCATTTGTCAGAAAACTAAGTTTGAATCCACCGCCTAATCTTTTATTCACCTTTTTCTTTATTCTTTATCGCTCTCCTTCATCTCAAGACTGCCTCCTTTCAATGTTATTTTAGATCAAATTAACCAAACCCTCATTCTTTATACATCAGCCAATATTGTTGTTGGTGGTGACTTTAATGCTCATTACACTGAATGGCTCTCGTGTCAGTGACTATGCAGGCGTTAAATTCCACAACTTTTGCCTTTCTCAATTTAACTCAAATAGTCAACTTTCTAACTCACTTTCCAGACAATCCGAATTATTTCCCTTTTCTACTCAACTTATGTCTTGTTTCTGATCCTAGTCAGTGCTTAGTTTCTCCACATTCACCAGGCTTGGTCGGGAAGCGGGAGCAATCGCTCTCGATTGCTGACCACGTAAATAATATTTAGTTGCGAAAAGCTGGCCAGATTTTTTAGTCGTTTTGAGAACATTTTAAAAAGCAAAAAAAAAAAAAAGCGACAAAGAATAATTGGACCGATGAGAGACAATTACAAAAAAAAAAAAAAAAGTAGGCAAATAAAATATCTTTAAACGCGAAAAAACTTTAAGCTAAATAAATTTCATTTAAAACAAATATTTTCGAATTAATTTTTTTAATACCTATTTTATGTTTCGCGTAGTTAGAAAAGTTTAACATATTTGAAGCGATTCTTCTTAGTAAGATAAACAAATGAAATAATTAAATCATTGAATTACTATAGGAATTAAATTATCAAGATAGAAATCAACTAAAAAGGTTAAAAATGAATGACCAGGAATCGAAACTGCTTCACAATATCGCTGATGATGTTTAGTGAGTGGGCTTTTTAATTTTAATTAGTATTTAAAGCAGAAAAAAGTATAACGAGTTTTAAGAATGGCAACTTAAGCGAAAATAATTAGAGTTAGTAAACCAATATCTAGAAACTTTTCTTTATATCTAATTATTTGCTATTATATATTTGTGTTCTGTCGTGACCTCAGGCGCGATGCTTGTTCATCCGTGAGTTACTTTGTATGCGTTATTTGTGTTTAGTAACCAGAAACTTCTTATATGTTTGTTACATAATTAGTTTTATTAACTTTAACGATTATAACTTTGAAAACGCAATTATTTTTGTAAGTCTTTGTTTAAATCATAAAAATTGCTTCAAAAGATCAAAAGACATTACGATAAAAAACAGATACACAAAATTACATTTACATAAAGAATACAATCTCTTTTAAAATAAAAAATAAGAATATACAAATAAAATCTATGATTTATAATAAACTTTTAAAATGTTGACAATTTAATTAATATATATTTAAAACATTTATTTTCGTAAACAAATAATATGTATTCTTAAAACAATGCTAGAAATCTCAAAACGTAACAAATCATGAATAATACAATTTCTAAAACATTGTAACAAAAAAAACGCTGATTAAGCGAAATAAAGTTCTAGTGCATTCACTAGAACTTTATTTCGCTTAATCAGCGTTTTTTTTTGAACGAATAGAATTAATTTGTTTGTTAATTTGGCGGGTTTTTAGTGTTCGCAAATATTCTTTTTATTTTTTCGCACAAAGATGTTTTGAGAACATTCAAGTTTATGTTTCCATGTATGTCCGTAAAAAAAAAATTCTTTGTTTCGTACATAAACTTAAATGTTCTCAAAACAACTAAAAAGCCTGGCCAGTTTTACGCAACTAAATAAAATTTCCGTGGTCAGTATTCGAGAGCGATCGCTCCCGCTTCCCGACCAAGGCTGATTCACCCACATTCACTTAGGTAATTCTGATCATGATTTGATCTCTCTAAAACTATTATCTCATTCTTCTTCATCATCATAATCCCCCTATCATCATACCTCTTACAATTACCTCAAAGGTGACTAGACCTTTTTCCCTGATTTTCTTTGTGATGGCCCTTGGGTAGAAATCATTTGTCTTCCTGCTGACAAATGTGCTTCTTACATAACTTCTTGGATTCAGGCCGGCATAAAATCTTTTATTTAATCTCAACAATTCCAAGTCAAGCCATACTCTTCTCCATAGTTTTCTTCACATTACGCTGTTGCAATTGCCAATCAAAATTGTTACTTCCATATCTATCAGCAAAACAATATTCCAGAAAACAGACATCTGTTTAATATTGCTAGAAACTGTAGTGAAAAGGCATAGAATCTTTTATTTAATCTCAACGATTCCAAGTCAAGCCATACTCTTCTCCATAGTTTTCTTTACATTACGTTGTTGCAAACAGACATCTGTTTAATATTGCTAGAAACTGTTGTGAAAAGGTTTTGTCTAATGCTTAAGTCCACTATTCTCATGTCATGAAATCTCATATTTCATCTCAAAAATTAGGCTCTTGTGACTTCCAGAGAATCTTTAACCATATCAATAAGAAGGGCAAATCTGTTATTCCACCTCTAATGTGGAAGAGAGGTAGAATAACAGGTTAGATTTTGTCACCTCACCTAAAAACAAAGCTAAATTATTTGCTAAGAACTTTTCATCAAGATCATCTCTGGATCTCAGTAGTTGCATTCTACCTGATATAACCAACAAACAGATTGATCCATTGCTTGACATTCTTATCACTCCAGCTTCTGTATTTAAAGTGATTTCCTGCTAAGACTGCCTCTACAACTTGTGGTCTGGACAACATACCTGTTATTGTTTTGCAGGTGTTGTTCAGAAATTTGTCTATAATTTAAAAACTATTTAACAAGTGGTTATCAGAGTCTTGTTTTCCAGCCTAGTGGAGTGTGGCATCTGCTATCCCTATCTTCAAAAATTCTGGAGAGCTATCTGGCTCATCTAACTACTGCCCATTAGTCTTCTTTCTATTATAAGCAAGGTTTTTGAATCTTTAACAAAGACTCAATCTCTCTTGAATCTAATAACTTTCTGATCATCAATATGGATTTCGATCTTCTTGTTCTAGAGATGATTTGCTGATAGGTTTTATTGTGCAACAGATAAAGTTGGAGAGGTGAAGGCTATTGCTCTTAACATTTTAAAGTTTTTGACAAAGTTTGACATGCTGGTCTTCTCCATAAACTTTCTTTTTATGGTGTATCAGGTAACATCTTTAAGATTATTGAATCTTTCCTTTCTAATTGTAGTATAAAAATTGTCCTCAATAGACAGCACTCTCCTTCATACCATGTAACTTCAGGGGTTCCTCAAGGTTCTAATGTTGGCCCTATTCTTTTTTTAATTTAAATTAATGATCTTTCAGATATTCTCACATCTAAAGTGGCATTGTTTGCTGATGATACTACCATTTATTTTTGTCTTGATAAGAAGCCAATACTCTCTTATAGATTTTAGGGGGCATTTGAGCTTGAAAAAGATCTCACTTCTGCTACAACATGGGGCTCACAATGACTGGTGAACTTTAATTCAGATAAAACCTAATTTTTTTAAGCCAATCCAAATCGCAATAATCTAAATCTTCCTATATTTATGATAAACCATATATCGAATTCATTGCAAAATTAACATTAGCTAAGGTTGCATCTCTTTATCATGCTCGACACTTCCTTACTGCAAATTCTATTTTTCATCTCTATAAATCTCAAATCCATCCTTGTATGAAATACTGTTGCCATATCTAATGCAGATTTTCCTATGATGCCCTTTCTCTTTTAGATAAGATACAAAAAAGTGTTGTAAACATAGTTGGACATGCTCTTGTAGCCTACCTTCAACCATTATCACATTGTTGTAATGTTTCTTCTCTTTCTCTTTTCTACAAATACTATAATGGGCATTGCTCTAATGAGCTAGTGTCTCTTGTGCCATCTATTAAAATTCATTTTCATGTTACTCATCATTCAATTAAGTCTTATCCTTTTTTTGCGACTATTTCTAAGTGCCTAAAAGAAACTCACACAGATTAAGGTCAGCAAATTAGTGCCGACCTTATTTTTACTAATTCCGAGGGCTGATATATATATATATATATATATATATATATATATATATATATATATATATATATATATATATATATATATATATATATATATATATATATTATCCTACTATATATATATATATTAAGCATTATCCTACTATGTTTAGAAACATAGTAGGATAATGCTTAATTACCAAAATGATTACTACATTTTGTTTCCTTTAATTTTAGTGTTCTTTCTGACATTGAATAGAGAATTAAATTGCATAATGGTGTTGTTGCTTCCAGGATTATAGATTAGTGCATTATTAAAAGGACCTCGAAATAGATTTTGGAAATCGTTAAAGTCCTGGTTGTTTACTTGATTTTTTATTCTGGTTTTAAATACTAGTCTTGCTGCACAATTTTGACTGCAGTTTTATTAATAGTGTCTTTTGAATTCTAAAGTAGGGAGTTCCAATAATCTGTACAAATATAAGTGAACATATATGGTGCACAAATATTTGCATGATAAGAATTGTTTTATTTCAAATATTTTGCTCAATATATTGTAGCAGTTTTTAACAATCTTATTTATTTGTGTTTTTAAAGATATTTAATTGTATAGTATCACACCTAAACTTTTTTTGGAGTCAACAAATCTAATGCATTACTTGTTAACAAAAGTACCTTTAAGTATTCAAGACATTTTGGTATATCCAAAACTTGTGCATTATATTGAGATGATGGATGCTTTTAGAGTTTGATGATCACCTGAGTACCCTAAGGTTTTAACATAGGCTATGTTCAGATATTTGATGGTGGTCTCATGAAGATATTTAAGAGTTTTGGACCCAGGAATGTACCTTTTGGTGCTCCATATTTTACATTTTGGTTTGTGGAACATGAGTTGTTAATTTTAACTTTTTAGGTACGCTTAACTAAAATGGATTTAAACCACTTGTGAGCTGAGTCAACTATACCTATTTCACTAGTTAATAGCCCAAGTATTTTTTACTGATCACTAGTGTCAAAGGCAGCACTTAGATTAAGTAACATTGGTACTGAAGGTGTATGTTTATCAAAGAGTTTAAATATATCATTGGTTTAAATATATATTTGATGTTTTAGTTAATGTTTTTTGTACCCATATTGATATTCTATATGAAGATTGTTTGTTGTCATGCGGGAATCAAATTTTATTTTTGATACAAGATTATAATTATTATATTAAAATTTAATTTTAAAACCAACATTTAAATTAACTATAAACTTTAATGTTTTGTAGTCACCAGTACTTTTGTAGTCTTTACAGACAATTTCAGCAGGTTAAATATAACTGTGAATATCAGAATGTTGGCCAACAAGTTATAACTTTGTTTTCTGATAATCTACCATTCTGATAACCAATCCCTATTGAGCTTGAAAGGATCAGGTAGTTCAACACCGTATATAAAAGTTTTCTTTTATACTTAGTGTATATATCATACTCTACTTCTTCAACTGTTTATAATAGATGTAACATTGTTTTCCATTGTACAATAGACTTGAGCAGCAATAATTTTTTTCCAGATATTTTCAAGCCACAAAGACATAAATTTTTTTTACGCCTTTTTTTTCTACTTTTATACTACATAGTAATTCTTCTACTTTTATACTACTTTTCTATATACAATAATCCAAATGAAAACTTTTATACTTTTATATACATATACTTTTTTATTTTCTAGAGGTTTTTATATAATTGAAAAAAAAATTTATTTAAAAAAAAAAGATTTTTTACTTGTGGTTTTATCAACTTTTAACATTTTTTTAAAATGTATTTTTTTTTTTAACACACAATGCAATACAGTTGTGTAAATAAAGTATTTACCAGTTTCTGTGTTACATTATGTGCGCATTAATCTGTTTTATCATTTTATCATTTTCTAAAAGTTAAAATTAAATATCTTCAATCTTCATACTATAGCTATTTAAATATTCTTACAATGTTGCAAGTCAAATAGTTATAATATTTTTATTATTAATTTTAATAACTTTTAAGTTATTTTAGTTTATATAATTATAGAGAAATATAGAAAATTGTCTCTGTAAAGAGAAAATTTTCTTTCTTAGGGTTATGGGTTAAATTCAGTCTTTTAAAATAATTAAACCGATAAAGGCTAAATAATTTTGAAATAATTAAACAGGATGAGGGTTTTAATAAGCCTAAAGTATACAGAAAAAGTGAGCATAATGAATTTTTTTTACTCTAAGATCAATTTTTAAATAAATTATCTTTCTACCATTTCCTAAAAAATATGTCCTTACGAACCTTCCTTGCAAACCTTCTTTACAAACCAACTTAACAAATCTTCCTTTTTTTGAGCAAAATGTTTTTCACAAAAAGAAAATTTTTTAATCAACAAATTTTGTGAAAAATAACTTTTTGACTATTGGAAAAAAATTAAACTTTAATTAGACTTGGTACTCTTGGGGGCTTCTTTGAGAAAACAGTGTATATAAATATACAAATATATTTTGTGTTTCATAATGCAAAATTAAAAATATAGTTAAATACAACTGTGTAAATAATCTACCTTATGTAAAACCACTTCAGGTAGACCAGACTTTTTAAGAAAAGCAGCTGCATCAATTGCACTAATAATGCCACTTCCTGATGGATTAGCCTATAGTAATAAATGAGAGGTACATCATTATTATAATTTCTAATAACAACTTAAAAATATAAAATTGCAATACTTGTCTGAAATAAGTTTCATAGACACTTGTGTTTTGAGACATCTAAAAAAGAAATTTACAAATCTATTTATCATGCATAAAATTTAATACATTCATGAATACAAAGTACAAACATATATACATATATATATATATATATATATATATATATATATATATATATATATATATATATATATATATATATATATATATATATATATATATATATATATATATATATATATATATATATGTATATATATATATATATATATATATATATATATATATGTGTGTGTGTATGTATGTGTATATGTATATATATACATACATATATATATATATATATATATATATATATATATATATATATATATATATATATATACAAACTTGCAACATTCATTCTGATGCCATAAAATATACAATTAATATACAATATAAACACTAACACTAATTACAATAGCCTTCAGTCTCTCTATGACAAAGAACACATACTTTTCAAGAAACTTCCGCACTCTTATTAATTACCTAAGGTTATCCACGGTGGGTTCTTCTAATTCACTTATAATCAAGTCAGGTGACTTGGGAGCAGAGCGATCCCTGACATGTGTCTCAGAAATCCATAGATTTCCACTAAAACTCCTTGTCCCACATCCGAAACAAATCCTTTGTTCCATTTAATCATACATTTTGAGTTAGGAGACTTCACAAATACTTCTTGTCTTTGTGTATAGTCATGGAGAATTTTTTTGCTAATTTTAGCAGTAATTAAGTGGTCATAAGAGAACTATAGTAAAGTGTTTTTGCACTATGTTATACCAGTACTCCATCTTTACCAGATCTTCACGATTCCTGGCTGCCGTATGCTTAAATATTTACTGATATTCAACAATTCCATTTCCAGATGGCCTGTAGACATAATGAAAGAGGACACTCCCCATTCAGTTCGTAGTTCACACACAAGTTTTGAGCAGAATGCCTGCCTGTTGTCAAACACCACTTGCCTTGAAGGTCCTTATTTTCCAAATATTTCTTTTAAATGGAACTTTTGTATCTTTTTTGTATAGAAGTTTTCACCAAATTGCAAATTTGCTCTTATTACTACAAACCAACAAATGATAAATAAACTTCCGATTTGAAATAGGTTACACCAATTGTTTTACTGAAAAACAATTTCTTACATTAGATGTTTCTAACTTCTTTCCTCCCATTTAATTTGCAAGGAACTATAGAAGACATCTTTCACAACTTTTATGAATGATTCTATGTCTTTTCTGGATACATTCTTTTAAGGGTATGTCTGCTTTATCAGGTAAAGCATTCAATTGACTTTAATGTGATAAAGAATCCAAAGTAATATAGATTATGAAATAAATTTACATAAGCTGATGTGACATTAACTGCTATTGCTAATGGGTTAAACTAGGGGTTAAAGTACAATAGCAAATTAAGTTAAACAGTGTTGAAAAGTTCAGCCCTTCTGCTATTCAAATTTTTGCTGTATCAGGTGCATTTTTGCTGTATTTTAAGGTCTACTTTAAGGTGATGATGAAAATTACTATTTCGGTCCACAGTTATTTGCTTATATCAAATACTTAAATTAAATACTTAAGGAAATATTTTTGAAACAAACTAATTTATAGTACAAAAACAGAAATGTAATAACAAAAAAGAAATAATTATATTCAATATTACATCAGTATTAAATACAAGAATACTTATCATCAAATTTTTATGAGTACTTATAACCCCCCTCCCGCAGCCAGAACCAAAAACCAGTAAAAAAACTAAGACTATAATTTTAAAATGTCACTTTGTCTATTATCTAATTTATATATTATTGTGTTCACTGTATTTATTCCTTTATTGTCCGATTTTAAATTTAATTTTAAGATTTATTAATTTTTTAATTTTAAGAGTTATTAAATCTTTAAAATACTAAATACCCAAAAAAAACAGTTTAAAAAAAAAATAAAAAAACAATTTAAAAAAAAAATTTGGTTTATTCTTCTTTTGTTCAAGAATAAGCAAGATTTTAATTTAACATTTTAACATTAGGTTGTAATAATTTGGCATTATGTCTACCAAATTAATATTTTTTTCCCATTACAATGCCATAACAACCAATATATGAACAAAACATTTGTATAAAGTTTGCAAAACAATTAGTTTATAAAAAACTATGCAAAAGAGCTGAAATTTCTTCATAATAAAAATATTCATTTGAAAAGATTTTTGTTCAACACATTTTAGTTTTTGAAATTCGTATTAATCTTGTTTGTTACATCTAATTTGTTGAAGTTTGTTAGTTTTTTATGCATCATTTCTGAAATATTCCTTTTTTTTTCATTTATTTTCTCTCAAATGATTTTTGGTTTTATGTTTTTTTTCAACATCTTCACTACCAATA
Organism: Hydra vulgaris; assembly: GCF_022113875.1. Lineage (NCBI taxonomy): Eukaryota > Metazoa > Cnidaria > Hydrozoa > Anthoathecata > Hydridae > Hydra > Hydra vulgaris. The sequence goes on from NC_061168.1 coordinate 15,823,596, forward strand.
AGGCTGCAAGGAACCACTATTAGAGTTGGAAGTGACTGGAAGTTAAAAGATGAAGTTTATAGAGCAATATAACGATTAACAGACAACATAAAAGATAGCAAATTACATGAATCAGGAAAGCAAGATAAAGAAAAAGAATTCCAAAGAACTGATGTCGAGGAAAAAAACTAGGCAAATTTTTGGAGCACTTAGGAACAGTAAAAGGATTAGACATAATTGAATAATGAGTAAAACAAGAATGAACTTTAGTAGATGGCACAAGAGATGCTAACCCTTAGAGCAGTGCCCATTATAGTATTTATAGAAAAGAGAAAAAGAAGCAACATTACACCAATGAGATAATTGTTGGAAGTTGGCTGCAAAAGTATGTACAACATGTTTGCAATGTGTTTTTTCACCTTGTCTAAAAGAAAGGGTATCATTGGAAGATCCGCCTAAGATATGGCAACAGTATTCCATACAAGGACAGATTTGAGATTTATAGAATTAAAGAATAGAATCTGGAGTAAGAAAGTGGTAAGCACAATAAGAAATGCAACCATGCTTATTAAATATTACTATATATCTATAATATCTTTTAAATACTATATATATACTATGAGTGGTAAATATAGAGTAATCATACCACAAAAATTTGCTTATTTCAATTTTTAATTTATAAGGTTTTTAAGTTATAAAATATTTTTAAAAAATTTATTTAAAAATTCATTTATATTTAAAAAAATGAAATTTTACTACAGTTCCAATGAATTTTTTTTATATTCTTAGGGATGCCACCTTAAACAATTTTTAATCTATAATTAAAAATAGCAAATTTGCAAAATTAAAATAATAGTAATAGTATAAGTAAGATGAATAGTTAGTGTCTATATAAAAAAATAAAAATATAATATATAACAAATATATTACAGAGACAACAACTAAACATAAGCTTATTGAAAATTATTTTTATTTCGATTTAAATATTAGCAATTCTGTTTAACTTTACTAAAGGTTAATAACTTTCACAGTAGTTCAAGATGCCTTTCAAATAAATGCAAAAACCACGGTAAACCTAATGATTAAAAAAATAATTAATAAAAATATATAAAATTTGAGTATAAGGATTTTAAATAATTAATATTTTAGATAATTAAAGATGTTAAAGCTTAAAAATAACTAAAACTTAATAAAACTTAAAATAAAAAATTTATTAAAGCTAAAAGTCATTATAATTGTTATTTTTATTTATATTATAATTTAGGTCGAAATAAATAGGCAAAATAAAGGACAAAAAATTCAAAAATTATGTTTGCACAATCAGATTGTTATTAAGAATTTTTTTTGTTCATTTATTATTAAAAATAGTTAACTTTTTGTTACTAACAAGTAATTCTAAATGAATATTTTAAAATCATACTATTTTTTTAAAAAACAAGTTTACCATAAATTTGTTTGTCTTTAATTGAGTTTCATAAAAAGTTTAAATTCATTTTTTTTAAATAATGCTCTACTAGTAATTAAATAACAGTTTTAAACAAGTTACGCCACATAAATTAACGCTATAAATTACATAAGTTACGTCATAATTACTTTTTAAAAAACAACAACAGCAAGCTATTTATTTTCCATAAATCATTTTTACAATAGATTAAAATAAGATTTAAAAAAAAAATTATACAAATGAATTATACAAAAAATCTATAAAAAAACTTCCTCAATCTTAAGAAAACTTCTACATCAATGCGGCTGCAGGACACTTTCTCTCTTCTTTTTTTTTTTTGAAAACTGTGCAAAGTAGAAGTGCTGTACAAAGTATAAAGAGTATCAATGAAGCTTATAAAATGATTAACCACAATGCATGCTTTAAATGTATCACCTAAAGCCAGTTCAAGGAAATGATTCAAACAATCATATTCAACTAGCAGAGAAAACTTTTGCTTCAATTGTTTGAAGAGATGCCATTACTTGATTCAATCATAATGAAGGTACTGTCAATGGTTCACTGCCAAATTAAAATATCTGTATAACTTCAATAAAAAACCCTGTGCAAAATATGGAAAAATGATCTTCTACTTTTATTTATAAAAAAACCCATTAAAAAAAAAACATTCTAAAGCACTAAATGGAGGAATGATTTTGTGATTTGTTGGCTTAGGAAGAATAGCATTCCCCTCTACTTAAACCTCTAGGTACAGTTAGTTTTAGAATCAGCTAGTTCTAGGGTGCCCTGGTAAAAACATCTGCATTATTTCCTGCTGACTTAAATTAATCTTTATCAGTAAATTACATTCATTCAAAAGATTTTCAATTAAAAATAACCAATGTAAGAGAAAGTGGTTCTCTAAAACCATGAACTCAATCAATATTGCTCCCAATGATTAAGGAGTTTAACCAGCCAATAACTGTTTCAGAATCGATTATTAAGGTAATTCGATCAAAACCTCATTTTTTTGTTTTGTTGAACTCATTTTGCTGAATTTTATTCAATATTCATATTTAAACCAAAATCCAATCTTATTAGGCAGTAATGTTGTACACAACTTGATATTTCCACATGTGTCAACATGAATCTGCAGTTAATTATCTCGAGTTTTTCTCCTAATCTTCTCTAGCTGTGAAGCTTGGTACTACAAACATTGCCATCTGCAACATGACTGGTTAAAAATTAATTCAGACTATGATAGTTAATCTCCGGATATACTTTTGATTTGTTCAATTGAATTACTGCCAAATGATACCACTGCATTTTCCTTTGAATGGTTAAGGTCATCTATGTGTTATCCATTCTCTTACTTCAATTGTGTACTTTTTTTGAATGTTTTCAGAGATATGATAGTTTGGATATTTCTTTGTTAAAGTTAGTGATTTGTGTAGTCATTCCAAATTACATTTTAACTACCATTCATAAATTCTGCTATGAAGTAACTTTATCAATCAATATTTGAGTAGCAGATGAAACGACTACATTGTTTGTTTTTAGAGAGACTGTAGTAGCACTAATATTTTTTTGCAACCAAACATTCCAAAGTAACAGTGGTTTTATTTAGTGACAGATCAACAATGATTTGGTGTCTTATCTAATCGATTCCCTATTCATCATGACAACCTTTTCTCTTGCTAGTGTGATATTTTTCATTTGTAATGCCAAAAATTAAAACAGATTTAGAGCATCCAGTGTCCAATAATGCTCTTAAGTTTCTTTTAATCATTAACAAAGACACAAAGCGTTTGCAGTTTTAAGTTTAATCGGAAGCTGCTTCCAAAGTAGTCATTCCACACACAAAAAGGTTGCACACTAAGTAGTCATTCAACACACGAAACAGAACCTCTTTTTCTCAATTTTCTTGTTGAAGTTATGGCTCATATGCCTATCTTTATCGCAATTGAAACACCAAGATTTTGCGGATTTTGTTCTGAAGAAGCTTGTCTCAGATTGGTGGAAAAACATTATAATAACATGACTATGATATTATACAGCTGTTGATGGAGTCTCTAAAAGTCAAAGACAGAGTTTAGGAAAACCTTATACCAGTTAGTCTCAGAAACATTAAACTGAGTTTTAGAGTTGTATTCTATTAGGAGATAATATAATATAAAGCTATGGCTTTATAATGTATTTTTTTTTGCATTTAAACAAGCATCTTGCGTTATTTACATAGATCATCCTAGACATATTTTAAAAATCCGGAAAATTGCTTGAATAAAATATCCAGAAAAATTCCAGAATTTATTTTTTCTTACTTTCTCTTTTAGCTTAGTTGTTGTTAGTTTTTTTTTTTTTGACACTTTTCATAATTTTTATATGATTGATGAGTGCAAAAGCTTAAAAAACAAATATAATACAAAAGTATATACCTCAACTTGCATGTATTGAAAATGTTTTGAATACCCGGAAAAACTAATAGTTGAAAAAATATCCGGAATTTCGGAAGTATCCAGAAAAAAATAATCCCTGGTTATTTATTATTAAAAACACACTGTGATTAGTATAGGTTTTGAAACACCTTTTGCCTGCATTTTATGCTTGCAAATACAGATATCTTTTATGTAGATGGAATCTAATACACAATTTGAAAGACGTTCCTGAAAAGATCTGAAAGACGTTCCTGAAAAAAGACGTTCCTGTTTGTAGGATAGTCTAGGGAACATTAACACGTATTTCAGCAAGGAACTTTGACTTTAAGACATGCGTTGATACAGAAAAGAAGTTATAAATTTCTTAAAGAAAACTAAAGGAATTAACAGCAGCTTTGTTGGATTCCATGACACTCAATCCTACAAGGTTCAAATAGTAAGCAGCACATGAATTGTATTCAGCAAGAACGTTGATATCTTGCTTATAAACTTAAGTAGATTCCAGACATATTACTGGCATTGTCGTTAGATTGGCCACGCCAATTTTTGTTGTTTGCATACTGATCTAATTTTTTCAAAACGATTTCAAGCATGAAAACTGCAAAATGATTATGCATAGGAATGAATGCTAAAAACCGCTCAAGTGGTTTTCTGTTTTGTACACATCGGGATTAAAATCAATGATGATTGAGAAATATTTTGCAAATTTGATTTACTACTATAAGATGTTACTTAAGACCATATTATCTGTAAATTTCATAACCTCAGTGACTATTAAGTGTATAAGTTCTTTGCAAATGTCTCTTAGATAAGTATGAGGTATAACCCTTTCCATTGTTTCCATGAGTTATTACCTATTGGGCAAGGAAAGATCAATTTTACTAATAGTGCAATACATCCAATAAAGTTTCCTTTGCGTATTGATCCTAGTTTTGCCTGATCTGCAAAATGATAATCCTTTGAGAATGAACAATAAATAAAATATCAAATTATTTTAAATTTTTTTTATCACCATTATATTCTTAAAAAATTTTTTAAAGTTTTTTTTTTCCACCATTATGTTAGAATTTAAATGTTCCTTCAAGTTATTAAAAAAACAAAACTTCCAGTTAGTGATACGTGGTATAAGCTTTTATCGCAAAAATTAAAAATCTCTGGGACATAAGAGGAAGTCATGGATAGAGGTATAACAATAGTAATAAATTTTTTTTTGATATTATGTATATCTCAAAAACTCACTTAGTTACGCTGGCCCCTTGAACTCCGTGGCCTTTCAGCACGTGTCCAGTGTGTCTGTTGGTTAAACCGTCACTGATGGCCATATAAATTTCATGTATAAATAGTATACTAATCAATTTACTATATCAAGGTAGCAAGTTAGTTATAATATTAAATGTTATTATAATAACATTTAATATTATAATATTAGTTATAATAATAAATTATTTTTAATGCCAGGTTTGTATTTACTTATATATGAGTAACCAGCAATACAAATTATTTAAAACATAAAAATATCTATAAGCAAATGTTAACAAATAACAATCTCAATGCTGTCTAATTTGCTGGTTTGATTTAAATAATAATTATTTTTCTTTTAACTTGAAATTATTATTTGAGCCAGAAAACTAAAAAACAAATTTCTTGATCCTCCTAAAAACTTCAGTATATATGGATCAAATTAACTACATAAACTCTGATTTATTGTTAAATATAATAATATTTGTAATTAACATAGTATCAATTAAAAATTTATTTAAACAACTAAATTTTGACCAATTTATATTTAAATTGTTATCTATTGTGAACATTGTGACAAAAGTTATATAAATAAAAGTTAATATGAAAAGTTTTAAGATTAGTTCATAATCAAAGTTACGATTGTTATTATTATTCGACATATCTTACCTGAATTTTATATTTATTTTTCCGTCTTATTCAGCAAATTAAAAAAACCATGTAATGTGTGTGTATAATATAATATATATATATACACACTTCTCTTCAAAAATCAACATTTAGGAAAGTACATAGTTTCTAATATCTTTTCCGACGCTAAACAATAATATAATTTGTTTGACGGAATTTTGGTGCAAATTTATTAGAAGGAAACCGTTCTTTAGTCGAAAGATTTATAGCCGGTTTAAATCATTGGTCAACATTTTTGTTTTCTTTTGTTCGGATTTTTGTTGATGCTGTTGTTTTTGCTTTTTTCGGTACCATTTTTAAAGATTAGTTTAAGTACATAGTAAAACTTAAATAAATCTATTTCTTATGAATATGATTTTACTCAAATCGCATTAAAATTTAAAAATTGGAAAGTTTAAAAACAAGTTTGTTTTTGGTTATGTAGTTCTTTAAATTATGAAGCGGATTGAAACTTCGTAATTTAAAGAACTAATTCATCCTTTCTTTAGTTGTAAAAACTGTGTTTGTTGATCATGCGAAAAGTTTCAGGCTTTTTTTTCCACTTTAAAACATTTGTATTTATATATATAGCAATATATATTTATATATATATATATATATATATATATATATATATAGCAAAAAGCAACCCGTAATACGGGTTATGGTCGGTCTGTCACATAACTAATTCATAGTGTCTGTTTTCCACAATTTAATGTTGCAAAACCTTAACTAATACCCTTTTAGAAAAACGTCTTCAAATTAAAAAAATTAATCCATCTGTAAAATTAACATAAAAAGTATGAGGAGGTAAAATAATTTACCAACTACTACTTAACATTTACAATTACTTCTTAACATTATTTGAGTAATTTACAACTGACATAGGTCAAAACAGTGTAAAGCAGAACCATTTTCCTCGACATTCCTAAGTTCAACACAATACATTTTTAGTTACTAACACAAAATAATAACACTTCATCATGCTTTAAATTGAAGAAAGTATCAATCAAATCCTTGTAAAAATTTTTATAACATGAGCTATAAAGATTAGGATGAAGTTAACTTATATTATACATGAGTTATCAATTTTTTGGTATCCTCTTGATTAATTTTTCTTTAGAAAAGAAAATTGTTAACTTAAAACGTTAAATGCACGCAACTAAATAAATTTATTGAAAATAAATAAGTTTATTATAAAACACAAACAATTGGTTCAAAAGTTGTCACAACTTTTGAACCAATTGTTTGTGTTTTATAATAAAATAGTGACGGTTAAAGTACCGATTTTTCGATATATGCAATTATTGAAGAAATTGTAGTCAAAACTATGTTTTTCTTCACTTAAATTGTCATAATTTTATTAATTCTTATCGAAATACAAATATCTTGGTGTCAAAAGATAGGTGTAAGAGTGGGCTAATTTTTATTAAACTCTAACCAACGGGTGTATCGGATAGTCAGAGGGGGCACCAAACCACCACTTTACCTAAATGAAATTAAATATTTTTCACAAAAAAAAGTCTTTTTTTCAAGACATAAGTATTTAAAATATACAAAAACATTGGTATAAAATTATATTTAACCACCAGAGCATTTGAGAGGCGTATGTTAACGTTGGAGGTAGGTGTGGTGGTGATGGTTTGATACACCCTAGTATCAAATATGACATGTTTTCATAAATATTTTTATCTTTACTAAAATGAATTCAATTATTATACAATATAAAATTATGTTCTACAAGAATTTACGTGGTGGAATTTAAGTCGTGTTTATATCGATGTATGGGAGGGGCATATAACCTCCCCCACCTCTCCCTAACCTAAAAAATTAAAAAAATTAAAATAATACAACTACTGTTTCCTAAAGTCCCAAAACAAAGTTTTTTCTGTATAAAAAAGGTTCTATAAATTAATACTGGACAACTACCAAACATTGAAGGTAAGTGTAAAACTCATGCTAAATGTGTTGACCATGTTTTAACACACTTCATATTCTCCTACAAAGTGACTTCTAATATCAGTCAATAGTGGTAAAAAGGTAATCAAAACAAGGTATTTACCAACCTTTACAAATCTTCAAATCTTTCATACAGTGCTTGATATTAGTTTGGTTAATGAAAAGTTCGGCTGTTTCAAACTAAAAAACAAATAAAATATTAGTAACACTAAACAATGTTTGATTATTTTAATGATGCTTTATTTCATAAAGTTTTTTCTTCGCTTTTAGTGAATGATTACAATGATAAATTCCACTGATGAAATTATTCTATAATCATTTTTAACAATAGACACCACGTGAAGGTAAGCCAGAGCTGTCTATCAAAAGTGCATAGCAAGTTACAACACTTGCAGTACTTTTTTTAGCAAGTCACTGCACATGCAGTGCTTTTTTTAACAAGTCACAACACTTGAAATACTTTTGTTTAGCACTTTGTCATTAACTAAAGTAAGTCTAACATTTAATCTTTATTCGGATTTTTTATTTCTCCCCAAAACAGAGCAGAGTTATTTGCAAAGAAATCTTACTTTAATTTGACTCTTGTATATAATGGTCATACTCTTCCTGACAGTTAAACAGATTTTTGTGAAAAAATCTTTTTTGTGATAATTTAAGCACTTTCAAGGTTCTTTTGTTGATCGAGGTAAAGCTTGCTATAGCCGTTGTAATTTAAATTAAGTAGTTAAAATTGAAAATTAAATAAAGCATTAGTTAAAACTGTGACACCGTCTTTAAAACCATTCACGTGTCACAGATGACGTTTTGGGCAGCAAAAGTGTAAAAATCAAAACGTCATTCATCAAATATATTATTTTTTTACACTATTTTTTTGGACACCATCGTTTTTCGATCCAGATGCTTATGACTTACTTTTTTTTTGATTTGATTTTATTTAAGATGCCCTATATCCTCACGGTCTTATCACATAACACCACAGAAGAGCATTTGAAAGGAAGTTCACACCTCTTTCCTTACCGATGCTGTAAAACTTGTCTAGAGGTGGCATTGAACTACGGATCTTTAGTTTCTGAGGCAAACATGCTAACCACTGCGCTGCAGCTGCTTGTGTTAGCCTAATATTAGTGGCATGCTGATCTTTTGTTGTGGTGCACGAGGTTTGGGGATCGTGGTTGCTAATACATACATATCTGTTGACATTCTGTATGTGTATGCGTGCTTAGGATCACACTTATCCTTGTTGGTACATATTCTATGATATCATGAGTAGAAGGCAATAGTTGAACTTCCTATTCATCATACCCTTAATTGGATTTACGTTTTTCTTGTTATGTTCTATTGTTTACCAATGGTTTCTTTAAAACATTATAAAACTGCCAGTATGTGTGGATAATCTTTTTTTTACTTATTTAACAATGGTTCTTTTTTTTTGTTTCTTTTTACCAAAGTAGTTATTTTTTGAAGTTTTTTTTAGAAGTGGTATATATAATATGATATTTAAAAATAAATATATATATTCCTATATTAATGAATAGCAACCCTTTCACTGAGTCCTCTTCTTTACGTTTTCTTGGATTATAGTTTACTACTGACTTTTTATAGAAACCATATATACAATCAATTGCATAATTAGCATCTTCTAAGGTTACTTCACTTTATCATGTTTACTATTTTTTCTCTCCGGATTCTATTTTCTACCTCTACGAATCTACGAACTTAACAGGTTGCTTGCAACCTTGTTTTCTAGTAACTTAACAGTGGTTGCTTGCAGCCTTGTTTTCTAGTAACTTAACAGTGGTTGCTTGCAACCTTTTTTTCTAGTAACTTAACAGTGGTTGCTTGCAGCCTTGTTTTCTAGTAACTTAACAGTGGTTGCTTGCAGCCTTGTTTTCTAGTAACTTAACAGTGGTTGCTTGCAGCCTTGTTTTCTAGTAACTTAACAGTGGTTGCTTGCAGCCTTGTTGGGAATGAATCAGAATACGCTTGTTGGGAATGAATCAGAATACGCTTTTTTTTTTAACTCTATTCTTTCTTTCTAAAAATGATTGCTTGCAGCAACCATTATTAGGTTGGTGGCAGTGAATAAAAATAAAAATAAAACTTTTACTCATTACTTGTACTAAATTGTCTAGAAAAAAATCACAACGACTAAATAATATATAAATAAACAAATGTAAAAAAACTTTATGGATGCACAACAACCTGTAAAACAACATAGCATAACAAAGATCTATAATTGAATAGTAAGAATAAAAGAAAAAATACCAAAATAATATAGCATAGCAAAAAAACTGACTTTACATTACTTATATTAGTAATATAATATTACTAATATTAGTAATAAAATATTACTAATATTAGTAACTATATTACTAATATTGTATTACTAATGTTAGTAATTATATTACTAATATTATATTACTAATATGAAAGTTATATTTTTTAAAAATTCAACTTCATAGTATGTAAACATTAAAATTCATTTAATAACTTTACATTGAAGAAAGGCAAATAATTTTATTTAAACGTTTTAATAAATATGAAATAATATTGAAAACCTTCATCTCTATCATTATTTTCCATTTTTTAATGAAAATTTAATTTAATCTAAATCAAATATAAAATATGTTTAATTAACTCCTCAGTCTCCCGCAACCATTTCAGGCAAAATGAAAATTAGGTACCAAAAGTGCGACAAAAAATAGACAACCTGCTACCAAATATTTGAACTTCGGCTATTGTATAGATAAATGAAAAACTTGAAAAAAGAAAGAACACATCTTCGACATTAATTAGATACCCAAAGTACAACTAAGTTTTAAACATCAAAAAACTCATTAACGTGAAACAGTTTTTTAGCAAAAAATTCAGTACCGTAAAACGCGGATTTGCGCGTACAGGATTTGTGTACAGGCCTACTCAAACGTTTATAAATACCTATCTACTGAGGTTTCTTTCCATTGATTTCCAATATAATTTTTTATTTTATTTGCATCATATCGGTATTTAACTTTTTCATTTTGTGGATCAGATAGATTGATTTTCATAACCTTTGTAAAAGTAGTGGAAACTTTTTTTTTAAATCATGATCAAGTTTATTAATCGCTTTATTTGTTGCAACTGTAAGTTTCTGATGGCGATACATTCAACTTTTTACTACTTTATATTTAAACCTTTTACATTTAACTAGACATTTTTAACTAGAAATTTTACTGCTTTTAATTTTCTGTTAGCATATATATATTCTTAATACATTCTTGGCAGTTAAAAAATACATTCTTGACAGTTAAAAAGGCTATGCAGCATTTTTGAACTTCCTAAATTATTCAAGCTTTCTTCGGAAAAAGTATGCATAACCTCTGCCTTCCAAAACATTTTTGACCTGAGTCTCCCTATGTGCTTTAAATGGTTAACAATAACATGGCCTTGTTTTTAAAATTGTTCATAATCAATATGAATTAAAAGATTATTTTCAATATAATTTTTGTATAGATGTATACTTAAAAATACTCTTGATCTAAAAACCTTATGAGTTTCATTTACAAGATACTTGATTTTATGTTTTTCAGTTAAAACTTTAAAAACTGCAACGTTAGCAAAGCCGCAAGTTAAAGGATCGATAATAGACTACTATAAATAAAATATCTATCATAAAAAAAGAAGGAATTGATTGTATTATAAATCTTTTGTTAAAATAAAATGTTTTTTACTTGTTCTTTTGTTTTCATAAAAATGGTTTTAGTCGTTCCATTGTTTTCTAAATTTGCTTAAAAAATATTAAATTTTGTCCGCTATTTTACATATATTTACAATAATCTCAAGTAATTTAAAGACCAGATTTTTAGTTACATAGCTTTATGACATTATAAAATTAATGTATTTCACAATAGACTTTTTAATAAAGCATAAGAGGGAAAACATTAAAAGTCTAACGAGCCAAATGTCAAATTTTGTGTTTATCACATTCAAATTAATAAAAGCTTTCATATTTAATCAAAAAAACAAATTTTAAACTTGAAATAACTAATTTTTTTCTACCTTTGATATGTTTTTAGACATGTGGCTGTTTAGAAATTGAATATGTAATTCAAAACTTGATTTTTGTGCTAAAAAAATTCAGTTAAACATAGCCCTTTAACTAAAACGCAAAATTCATGTGTTTTCCAGAACGTGCATTAACTGCGTTGACTAATAAGTGCTTGAATATCAAATTCACATGCCAAGAAGACGCCCTCAATACGTCCAACAGACGTTCTGCGCCCACTGAACGTCTTCTCAAGTAGTAGCTAAAAATACTCAGCGACTTAAATAAATTATCAAGAGCAGCAGTTTGTAAAAAATATAATAAAAAGAATAATGAAAGTTAATAAAAATATTGAATTTTCTCAAAAGTAAATGATTTTTTTAAAATTTTAGTGAAAATCAGAATAATTTAATTATATTTACTTCATTGTACCTTCAAGCTTTATTTATTGTTTCTAATTGGATATTTATATTTTCAAATAACAGATCATTAGAGTTTTTGAATTTTTCGAACGAAGTTAAACTATATAATATTTTTTAGAAATGTTAGGGGACTACTTATTTGTGTTGCTTAAATACTGAGGTAGGTTTATGAATGGGTTTAAACTTTTACTGTAAACTTATACAAACTGATTTTATTTTGCAAAATTCTTGAATGCTTTTGTTAAAGTAAGAGATATAATGCCTATGTCTTTTTTTCGTTTTACAAATTAGTTTTACAGATAAATATAAATCATTATATATTATCCAAATTAAGGTTTATTATTTTTTCCTAATATAAAATTAGGAAAAATTACAAAAACTATTTCTCCGCTTCACGGATACTAATCTAAACCGCTAATCTCTGCTTTACCTACAAAAGTATATCGTCGGTCTAAAGTAGGGATTGCAATCCCGGGATCCCGGATCCCGAGATCCCGGGATCTAAACACAAAAGATCCCGGATTCTAAACACAAAATCCCGGGATTTTCGGGATTATAGCAGGATTGAACTAATTAAATTATTTTGTAAAACAAAATGTTCAAAGTTGGTAACTATACTGAATTATAACGAGTTATATAATGCTGCTTTGCGGGTTTATCCTGTTTATGTTTTATCCTTACGATTAATGGAACAAATTTTTGAATAGACCATGGAGTTCGGGATTTTATCATTGAAAAAAGTTTCACAAACACAAATTAAGGCAGGTTTGTTTGACTATTGTATAAAAAACAATCGTTAAGTTTGTTGGCAAGATTTCTCGCGTTAAAAAGATAAATTTTAAAATTGTTGAGCGAATTTGTGGTTAAGTGATTGCTTGAGTTTATTAAGTCGTTTTGTTCATTTCAAAAAATATTTTTAGAGAATGAAAAAAATAAAAATGAACAAGTAATAAAAAAAAAAATTATATCTAAAAAAATTTAATGATTCTTACATAACAATTCCCTTTGGGATATTTCTAGCGATTTGTATAACTATATTTGTACAATTATTAGTTATTGCAACATTATAATGCCCTTGACAATTAATTCCGCTTGAAGGAATTCTAGTGTGAATACAAACAAAATTTGACTGTGGAATGAATCGTTTTGAACGTTTTGAACTGATAACCTTTTTAATGCTTTTGTTGTTTACCGCAATAATATGTTGTTTACTAATGCACCTTAAAAAAATATCCTTCTAAACATGAATGAAAACAGTGAAAAGGGAACATCATTTTTTCTACACAAAAAAGATAAAGACCCAACTTCAGTGTGGTCACATTATTTGAAGTCTGCGGATAATTTGGCAGCAAAATGTAAGAAATGTGGTGTAATTTTGTATTGATGTTTTAAAAACACGTCTAAAGGAGCATAATGTTAATATTGATACAGACATTGTTGCTATTGTTACGGATGCTCCAAATGTAATGGTTTGTGTGGGAAAAATTATTGAGGCTGAACACCAGTTGTATTTAGTCTATGGAATTCACCTTTCAGTTTGTGATGTTCTTTATAAAAAAAGTTCTACGCCAATATCCGACACCGAAGCACCATTGAAGGAAACTCAAGATATTGTTGATGAAACAGATGATCACGAAGATGAAGAAAATATCGACGAGGAAATGGGATTAGGCTTTCTTCCCCCAACAAATGATGGGATAGCAAATATGGATTTACTCACCAATGAACAAAATATCAATGAACTAGTGAAAAAAGCCCGTAAGGTAGTTGTTCATTTTAAACAATCCCCGACAAAAAATGATGCAGTCTTGCAAAAATATGTCAAAGAAGAGAAACGTAGCAAGCTTTCGCTCATTTTGGATTGCAAAACAAGATGGAACTCTCTTCTATCGATGCTAGAGCGTTTCCTTGCTTTAAAAATATGTATACAGAAAGCTTTGATTGACTTAAACCACCCAGTTTCCTTAAACGAAAGTGATTTTGTGGTTCTTTCGGAAATAATAGAAGTACTTGCACCTGTCAAATTAGCAGTAGATGCGTTATGAAGACGAGATGCTAATCTATGCACTGCAGATGCAGTACTTATATTTTTATTCCAGCAGATTGCTCAAAAACAATCTCCCTTTGCTAATAAAATGTTCCAAGCTATAAAAACAAGAATGGAAAAAAGACGATGTGAAGAAATTTTGTTTTACATTTATTATTTAGCTACCATTTATTTATAAATATAAAATAAAGATTTTCTTTAATTTTTGTCTCTCAATATTAACAAACAACTTATTATGTTATTTTTTACAAAGTAGCTTGTTGCTACAGCAGCTACATCAGTACCCAAATTTAAGAAAATTTATGTTTACAAATTTATTTTGAAATTTTGATTGTTTAGTTACTTTAGTCAAATACACTTTAAATGTTCAAATGTTATTTACATATCCAATTATTTGATGAAGGTTATTCTGTAAAGTCTGTAATCTTAAAACATAATATGGAAGGTACTGTATATATATTTCTGCATTATTTTAAGATCTTTATATACACCTGCTGCCTGTTACACAATTAAAACAATTTAAAGCGCCGTAGAAAATTAATGTAAGTTATTAAAACATAATGAAATTAAATAAAGAATTGATAACATCAAAAAGTATATTCATATATGCAGTATTAAGTTCTGTTTTTTAGCAAATAACTCACATTATATAAAATCCCGGGATACCGGGATTTTATTTACTTCAATCCCGAAATCCCGGGATCGTAATTCATGCCCGGGATTGCAATCCCTAGTCTAAAGTCATTATAACGTATCTTAAAAACGGTTTCTAAATAAAGCTACAACTAAAAACTCATATTTATAAAAATTCAAAGTTCAATACAATTCAGTATTACTATTTTTTTCTGTAATTTATATATTTTGGTTTTAGCAAAAGATGCATGTGGTAAATTCCAGTTTAAAAGCACTGAAACCACAAAATTGAATTTATTGAGATACGTATTAATGACTTTAGAACGAATATTTATAATAACGTCTTGACAAATAAATAAAAAATTGTTACCGAGCATGGTAGCGGATTTAATATACTCAACCGCGCTAATGTTTTGAGATTTTTGGAAAACGTTATTTTCAAATTGAATATCTTTTATGTTTACCCCGAGCTTGTAAGAAAGTAATTCATCTGTTTTAAATTTTTTAAACACATTTTGAAACGGTTAATTTTTTAAATTTCATATTGTACAGATAGGAAACGACTTATCAAACTCGTTTTCGTAATGCTAAAAGACTTAAATTCGTTATAAATAAATTATTTTCGAGAAAGTAAGTCCTTTGGTTGATTTAGTTACTAAATGAATGTTATTTTAGAATAAAACTTAATTATCTTACAACGAGAAAATAGTCCATGTGGAGTCCATACTTAAAAAACATTTCACTTTGATAAAATATTCAAATTATAAAATTCCATCTCAATATGTAAAAGCGCTAACAAACAAGTAAAAATTAATACAACAATATTTCTGTAATTTGCTGTAGAAAAATCTAACAATATATAAAAAAAATCTAATAATATTCGAAAAACAGTACAAATTGTTGGAACAAATCAAATATCAAAAAAATTGAATAGTAAGAACCCAATATTATGCATAAAAAAGTGCAAAGTTTTAGTTTCTAAACAAATCTTTTCTAATTTCAATTGTGCAGAAACTCAAATTTTTTAATTCCTATCGTCCAGAGATTCAAAATTTCTAATTGTTATTGTCAAGAGGTTTATATTTTCTAATCGCTATCGTCTAGAGATTCATATTTTCTAATTGCTATCGTCCAGAGGTTCATATTTTCTAATTGCTATCGTCCAGAGGTTCATATATTCTAATTGTTATGGTTTAAAGATTTAAATTATCCGTCGGAAATGAAGAAAATTAGCACTTTGAATTTGCCTAAAAAGTAAATAATGATTCAGACATATTTATCAAAAAACATATTTAAAACATGAGGAAAAAGAAAGAGAATATTTTGGCAGTAGGACTTTATTAAAAATAAATTTAAAGTTATTTTCGAACATAAATATGCAGAAAAAAAAAAAAAAAAAAAAAGAGCTTATTTCAAAAAAACTTTGATTTTTATTGCATAATTTTTAAAAATTCAAATTTTTTCACCTATAAAAAAATTCGAATTGAAAAAAAAAATGTAATAGATAATTAAACATTTAGTGCTATTCACAAATATTATTTGCAAAAACATTTATTACAAAAATGACACTAAAAAGTTACAAAGATGCTGGGCTCTTTCAGAAATTCCATTTGCTGGCAGAATAGCTATTTTTGAACTGTTTGCTTTATGGTATTAATCAATGAAAGGATCTGAATGGCACAAAAGGCAATGAAACACATCCAAACTAGTATTTTTTCTGTCACATTTTCTAGTAAAGCACTCGCAGTATTTTTTAAAGTATTTATTTGAGGCTTCTTAGGTTTCCACGGACAGCACAGGGCTAAGAGGTAAGCTAAAAAATTCTACTACTAGATGTCCATGAATCAGAACTTTATGTCATGTCTATGACATAGGATACCATTTATATAACTGTGTATACAACTCTGCAGTCTCGAAACAATATTTTTTAAGTTTTTGAGATTCAATATCAAATCCAGATGACTTCTCTGACAATATTGCATGCAGTCTTCTGATCAGAACAAGACTAACAACTATTATTTCAGCAGGTATTTCAGCTTGCTGAAATACACGACGCGAAGTGTTCCCATCATTTGAGGTAACAGCGTACTAGAACCCGGCTGGTCTAAAATAAGACTTGTTTCATTTCGGAATGCAACTTGTATTTCCTTCATTCTGATGGTTTTAGCTTTATCATCTACATTTCTTGCTTGCCATTTCTCAATTAGAATCTTGTTGATATGTAAATGTAGTAAACAGCCAGGCATGAATCCAGGCTGCCATTCTGCAGATTCTCATTTTTCACTTCTTTTTTTAAAATATGAAAGAAAGTTGTAGCATGGGAAATGATGGTCTGCACTTTCCCATCAATCATAGTGATATCTTTATTGTTATACACATCCTCTTTATGTCCAGCAATTGTCATTTTAGAAACTAGGAATGAGTTGATGTCATCTTTAATTGACTCATATTCTGCTATGACCACTTCCTTTGTTTCTTTCATGTATTTAACCAAACATGTCTGCAATAAGTAGGCGACAAAGGTTTGTGATTCCTCAAAACAAACAGCTGCTTGGCATCTTTTTAAAAGTATAAATCTAATGGCACAAAGCATGTAATAAAGATATTTTATTCGTTAAATTCCTGCCAGTCTCATCTGTTCCTGCCTGCTTATACACTGACTTCATCGGTTTTAGCATCATTATCACTCTCATATGTACCTGCCTGCTTATACACTGAATTCATCAGCTTCAGCATCATCATCACCCTCATATGTACCTGCCTGCTTACACACTGACTTCATCGGCTTCAGCATCATCATCACCCTCATATGTACCTGCCTGCTTATACATTTTTTTCGTTTTATAGTTAAAAATTAGACAAAAAAGAAAAATTTATATTAAATTTATTATTATTTCTGAAGACTATACAAAAATATATAAAAATATATACATTTAGATATATAAAACATAAATCACTTGACACCTACTCACGCTAACCTTGTAAACAACTATTTCATAACAATAATTAAAACCAGATTATATTGAAAATTATTATTAATTAATCAGTAATACTTATATACAGTAATATTTATTAGTAATTTTTAACAAATAATATTAATAGCCATTAATACTAATAATTAGATTCTTGCTGATTACTTTTTTAGAAATAGTTTTGTTGCTATTGTTTTAAAGAATTTTAAATTTTTTCGGTTGGTGGTTCCCAAAAACCATCATTCCAATAATTGATTGTATCTTTACACAATCATGAAACAATCGATTTTTAAGTAAGCGTGATTTAATATGACTTAATATACTTAAATAAAATAATTACTCCTAATTAAGTCTTAGAGGAAACATCTAATACACCACAAATCAATATGGTATCTGATGGTGGTATATTGACACAGTTTATTATACATCCTATGGATATATAATAGATAGCTCCAAATTATCAATATTGATGTTTTAAAAAATTAATTTCTTAGGTTTTTTA
The DNA here is from genome assembly GCF_022113875.1 of Hydra vulgaris. Classification (NCBI taxonomy): domain Eukaryota; kingdom Metazoa; phylum Cnidaria; class Hydrozoa; order Anthoathecata; family Hydridae; genus Hydra; species Hydra vulgaris. The sequence goes on from NC_061168.1 coordinate 15,841,900, forward strand.
TGTTTTGATTTTCAATTTGTAGATTCTATATAACCAGAGACGATTTTATGGGTGAGTGTGTGTGATGGAGGGGGTTGAGAGATGGCTGTGACACTCCTTCAAAGAAGGTGATTTTTAAGTTATAGTCAGTTTATATTAAGTTTATATTATATTTCCTACGTATTAAAAACTAATAATTATTATTAAAAGAATAAAATTTCAAAAACTTGTTGAAATTTTGTCTATGAACCAATAGAAAAATGTTAAATTTGAACTTGCAAAGTTGTTTTGTTAGATATTTTTTGATTAAATAGAGTTGAAAAAACACACAAGTAGGAAAACCAAAATTTCAACTTAGTTTGCAAAACCTAGTCTGTAAAGTACTAGTAAAAAGGCCAGGGTCATGTATTGATAAACAGAGCACATAAGTGGATCCTAGGGGAATGACTTTTAATCATTTAAATTATCTTACAATAGAAATGATAGCGTAAGCAGGGGTGACTTTGACACCACATACGAATTATTGAAAATGATGTGTCTCATCATCATTGAATCTTCAATGATGACGAGTCACTGCAAATTATGAAATATGGTGTTGATGAGACTTTAACAGGTCCGGTATATGCAAAGTAAGGCAAACAGTACTTAATTATACAAAGAGAAAACAGGGAATGGGTTGCTATATCTACCCATTTGTCTCATTTTCGGGTGATACTTGTGCGTGCCAAGTCATGATTTCAATAAGAAGTCATATTGTACCACAAGTAGCTGCAGAAAAAATGTCACCTTGTTAAACAGTTACAACTTTTTTGGTTTTTCATTTTAATGCAAATAAATAAGCTAATAAAAAACTATTGAAAACACTTTAATTCATGTCGAAAAAAATGCCTTTTTCAAAGAAATTCCTAATATTTTTGATCTGATTTTTGTCATCAAGTCATTTGCACTCACACACACACACACACACACACACACACACACACACAGATATATATATATATATATATATATATATATATATATAAATATATATATATATATATATATAAATATATATATATATATATATATATATATATATAAAAATTCAATAAAAAAGGTGTTATGACAATGAACAAAAAGAAATAAAACCAAATAAAAAATAAGAAAATATGTTAACATTTGATTTTATCAATGTTAACACTTAACGTTTTTAACATTCAAATCAAAATCTTTTTTACAATAATCAAATAAACAACAACAACAAAAAATCTCACAGACCGTTAAATGTACAGCATCCAGATTAGAATCCTGTAAAGCATCTTCACTTTTTTTGATTTTCTTTGAACTGATAAGACTCTAAATAAGTATACCATAAATCATAAAAATCAATTGTTAAAAACTGGTACTATATGTGAGTGTGTGTGTGAGTGTGTGTTTGTGTGTGTATATATATATATATATATATATATATATATACACAAAGAAATAAAAATAATGAAAATGACTTATACCAACTTATTTAAATAACTAACAAATAACTAAAATAACTTATGATAAGTAACCCAAATACAACCATGAAATTATTATTTCATAGTTATTTTAGATTATTTTAAATAAGCCATAAATATTGACAAGACAAAATTACACTAAACCAGATCATTACAGAAAGCCAAAAAAATCTGACATATCTGAATTTAAGGAAGTCCACAGTGGGCCCAACAGCTGTTTTCACGGACATTTGTTAAAATCTCTTGAATGGAAAATGCTATGGGGATGATTGAGGACATTTTAGAAAGGTTTTTATATTTTAATATTGGAAAGAATAAAATAAAAAATGGCTGTAGGATAGTTAGGTTATAGTTTGATAGAAAAAAATATATAAAATTTCATAAAACCTGCTTTTTTACTGGGTATGACAAAATTACATAAAAATGAATATACAAATATGTATCTATATTTTGTATTACAAAAATAACATAAGATATAATTTTTTAATACATAAAAATGTTGCATGATATTGAATAGGCAACTGTGCTATAATCAAATTCCTGTTACATTTCTTGTGCAATAGTTCTCTTACTATATTGCCTGTTGTTGTTGTTCCCCTCTTTCCAGTTGTATCAGGATAGTCCCATTTTATACCAGTTTTTTTTCAAAATCTCTGATTGTAATAAGGTCTTTACTTGCTTCAGAATTCTATTATATAGGACCCATAGGAGACTCAGACCAATAAAAAACACCAGCTTCCACGTGTACAACAGTCTTTGTGAAATGATCAAATGTACGCAGTAAACCATGCAGAACCTATTAAAAAAAAAATTGAATCATCAAAAATTAACTATACAGAATAAAAAATATATATATTTTTTTTACAAGATAGCAACTTACTTGTATAGGCTTTACATCACAGGTTGGAATTGGTTAAAAAAAGTTTGTCCAACACTTTTGGTATAATCATTTTTCTTTTTAAGTAAAGAACCATTTCATTCATAGTTTTAATTTCTCAACTGATTACAAAACCATTTTAAATCCTTTCAACATCCAAACACTGATCTTTTAAGCATGTGCACAAATACAATATAAATACAAATGCACCTCCAACTCCTAAGTAAAGATTTGCTGCTTCATATATGACTACACTATAACCTTTACATTTAATTATTTTTTCCCTTTATATATAAACAAACCTTTACTTTTTAATACTTCATGTCTGTTAATATGTCTGAATTAAAGACATTAGAGAATTAAAAAGTCAACTTATCCCTCTTTGAAAAATCTAGCAATTATTTATATATATAGACCTAAACCTCAAAAATGTACATTATAAACAGTATAAAAATATTAACAATAATTATCAATTAAAAACTAATTAAATTGTTAACCATGCAAACGTCACCAAAAGTTCTAAAGCTTTTCACCATGGAATTATACAATACGCATGTGTGTATGTTTGTATTAACTATGATTCTAAATCTAGTAAATTTCTTAGCTTTAAAACATATATAATTGTTGCAATATATTTTTTTAAATAAAGGTTGAACTAATTTGATGAAATTTGATCAAAAATAGAAATTCAAAAGAAAAGAAGGCGAGAGGGGGGGGGGCATTTTCATTATTTTTATTTCTTTTCGTTTTTTAGACACAATTCTTTACTAAACATATCTTCACATTCAAAAAATTTGAACAAAATATTTTGAATTAACATTTTAAAATATTTTTTACAATAATATAAGTTCAAAGGTAGGGGTCATTCTTTTAGTTTTTTGTTTAAAAGTGCTAAGTTGGTGCAGTTTAGTCAAAAAGCATTACATTCCTCTTTGTCATAGCTGTTTAAATATATATGGGTTTACTAGTGCCAACTTAGCACTTTTTGAGATAAATTATTTTATCTGATAAAATATTAGTAAAAAAACAAACAAACTTGGCTAAATTTTAGTCAATTCGTGAGGTATTACATTAAAAAAAATTAAATAACCTATATAATTAACATTCAATTTTTTAAAACCTGCAGTCTAAGTATGTTTTTATATACAATTATAACAGTTGTACTGTTTATATATTGATATTTATTCATATATTTAGGTAATTATGACTTATATGTTTGTTTATATCTTTCACAAAGAAATTGTCTTCTTAAAAAAACATTATTTCTAAACCAATCATGCTTTTACAATAGTTATTTTTTTTTTTTTGATGAACTAGAAATTTATTTGGCTTTCAATAAAAACTATTTTATTTTATTTTGGTAACATTGATTTTTGAACCTTGTTCGCTGTTTGGCCCACTGTGCAATCTCGGTTTAACCCAACTGATTTATTTCTGACAGAAAATATTTCATATCATTGAACGCTCTGTATGCCTCTCACATTCCAAAACAAGAACCTTGGCAAACAAGACAGCTGCACATAAAAACAAGTTAGGCAAGATATCCTTAGATAAGATAAGTTAGGCAAGATATATTTAATTATACACTATAAAAACTATAAAAATGAAAATGGTAATAAATTGTAGGAAGATTATTATTTAAAAACAAAACAGGATACATAGTCTTTAAATAAATTGGATCCTGTCTTTTAAATCACATGGTATGGAAAAAAAGACATATATACTTCAAACCAATACACAATCTCTTTCACAGGTTCTACCATATATTCTTAACTTAAGACTCTATCTGCAATAAAATTCTACAAATAAGTCCTAGACAGCAAATTAACTGAATTATTGAATGACTTTTAAATCATTGAATTATAAATACTTGTTTGCTTTTTTACATTTTGTTTAATATTGAGAAATCATTTTGATGTTGCCTTAAAACAGGGGCAACTCTACAGTGTGTGTGTGTTTGTGTATGAATTTAAGGTCATCAGTGATAATCTTTCACAGTGCATATAAAACCAGTAGTAGCATAAATTACATTCAATTAAGGTATCTTTTGTATTTATTAAAATTTTGCAGGTTTTATTTTTATGTCCAGGACAAATTTTAAAACTAATCTCTATTGAAAGATTCTCGCTGTTAATTATTGAAAGATTCCAGGTGTTTACCAAATAAAATTAACTGCAATGTACGTTGATTTTACAGAAACTTAATTTTAACTTTTTTTCAGTTTATATTATTTATTTAAATATAGTTATTAAATTTTCCTGATAATATATATAACATTACATAACTTTTTGATTATCTTCAATGGTAAAAAAAGTAAAACCGTAAATGTTTCTATACTTAGTTATAAAATGTCTTTTTTATGTGACACTCTAACTTCAAATTAATTAAACAGATAAAAAATCAAATCAACTAACATTGAAATAAAAACTACAAGAGAATAAATTGAATATGCTAAAACCCTCTATTAATATATATGGCAATTAGGTGTGAGTGTATTCTTCAACTATTATAAGTAAAAATTATATTATAAAACAATATTATAATATGTAGATATAGGAATGTATTTTGCAATTGAAAAAAAAAACCTAAACCAAAATTTACTCTAAGCGCACCGCAACAGAAATAATAAAAGAAATGAAGATTATAGAAGAAATGAAAATGATGTAATGATGAGAGGACTAGAGAAAAAAGGTATATATTAGAAGAGCAAAGAAAGACAAGAAATGGTAGTGTAACAAGAAATAATAAAAAATACAATAAGAAATAATAACTTTCAATGCAAAAAAAAAAGAGAAAAGAAAAGCGAAAACTTACGGCTAACAAAAAACATGTTGTATATATTCAAAAGCTTGATCAGGGAAAAAAAAAATTTGACCCCCTAAAGGCAGCTAAATTCGACCCCTTGAGAATCTTAAATTTATCAGCTTTGTTACAATCTTATAGTCTAATTGCAATATTCATTAATATATTATTTCAATTAGAAGGCAGCTGAAGGCATTAAAACTTTATGGGAATTTTTTCACTTTATTTGAACAAATATTAAAAAGCAACTTTTTTTTGCTACTATGTGCAGTTAAGGCGATTTACAAAATATTCAAATACTTTTATCTGGAATTAGCATGGTTTTGTCAGCATATTATGTCTAAACAAGATATTTAAATGTTAAAATTTTTTTTGCTTAGGGTTTTTATAATATTTTAAAAAACTTTTATTTTTTTAATATAATTTTAAAAACCTTTTTACTACCCGTAATAGTGAAACTAAACAATAATTATTTGGTGTCTTTAGATCAATTCCGTTCATTGGTATTAACATGAATTTAGTTTAAATCTTTTGAAAACGTTTCTTAAGTTACTACTGATCTAATTTACTTCTAATTGGTTCTGACGTATATTAACTATAAATAGTTTTCAAAACACAATATTTCTATCAATTTTCACAAAAAATACTAGAATTCTGACCATGAAAGAGCTTATAATTATGGAAAATTGCCAATAAACAATCAGAACTGATCATATTATTAAACTATAATGTTCATTTCACCTAAAAAATGTATTAATATAAAATCTTATTCAAATTTGGAAAAGCGATTTTAATTTTAAGATGATTTAAAAAAAATAAAAGAATCTTCGGTCTGGGGTTTTTTGGTACAAACAATTATATTTTATGATAACGCAAAAGCTATCATTTTAATATTTTTTGTCTTTTTATAATTCACAGACAAGACCATTTAACAAAAATATGTTGTAGTCAACAAAATATTATATATACGCTATAATATTTTAAAATTGCCTTAACTACACCAAGTAATAATATATATCTTTTTTTTTTTTTTTTATTTCACCTTTCCAAGGCCGAGAAGGCCACTACAGACAAAGAGGCTACTAAATTGTGGTTATATCTAAGGATTTCTTATATATTTTGATCACTTAAATTCATAAAATGTGCAATTTCATTTTGTCTAGCTTTTATTTTACGCATATGTTCAAAAAAAAAAATCAAAGGTCATGATAAAAAGTTTAATATGGGAATTAAAACATTATAAATATTACTAACTTTTTCATTTTTATTGGTATTTTTGAATACGTTAAAATACAGCAAAAGCACATCAAAATTTTAGTAATAGTAAGCTGACTTTCGTTTTGATGCTCATATGTGTTAATTGTTTATTTGAATAAGGTATTATGATTTAATAGTATTTACTAATTGTTAGTGTATATATGTCATAAACTATTTTTGCAAAAATAGTTTATGACATAAAATACATACAAAACTCCATTGGGATAACTATGTACATGTACATAGTTATCAAAAATGAATTCAAAATTTTCTTGGATTAATTATTTACATGTACATAATTATCAAAAATACACACAAAACTCCCCTATTATTACTTAATAATCCATAGGGAGTTTTGTTAATTATGAAAAGTTGATTATAAAAACTTGAAATAGTAAGTATGTTTATGTTGCTATGAGATATTGTAGTGCTTTTTGTGAAAGCTATAAAGTTAGCTTTTGTCATTTAAGTTTGCATTCAAAATGCCAAATTTGGTTGTTGAGGAACCTTCTGGAACATCTACCTTCAAACCGAATACCAACTAAGTGTGAGATACTGCGATACCTTTTCTTTTTGAAAAAAGAACCATGAAACATAATAAGTACTCTATTAGTAATACAGTTATATGTAGTAAGATATGTGACGAGCTGTGTATATGTAGTAAGATAACAGGGGAGCTATGTGTTAGTAATACAGTTATATGTATTAAGATATCAGTTGAACTGTGTGTTAGTAATACAGTTATATGTAGTAAGATAACTGACGAGCTGTGTATTAGTAATACAGTTATATGTATTAAGATATCAGTTGAACTGTGTGTTAGTAATACAGTTATATGTAGTAAGATAACTGACAAGCTGTGAGTTAGTAATACAATTATATGTAGTAAGCAGGGATGCAAAGTCCGGAGTCGGAGTCCATGGAGTCCTTATTTTAGCCTGGAATCCGGAGTCTCCGGAGTCCATAAAAATTTTAGGACTCCAAGACTCTTTTTTTTTTTTTTATAGTTATTAATAATAATAATAATATAAAATATTAATATGCTTAAGGAATACCTGAAGTCTTGTCAGAAAACACTGTAAAAGAGCATTTGACCGGAAAGCTCATCTTCTTCCTTACCAATTCCAACCAATACTCAGATTGAGTATCGGTTCAAATTTATGCCTTGTTAAGAGGCGTTACCAAGCTCGCATTTTACGTGCAAAAAGGGTATGTGCCTACGCGTTCAGCAGTTTAACGTTAAGAGAAAACTTTCATCTTTTAGAATATTTAATTTTTATTTTGATATCGTTGATGTGATGTTTATTCAGAAAATATGTTGTAAGTAAAAGCATTTAACTGCAATTATGATCTAATAATTTTTTTGGTAAAGAAACTGTTTAATAATTTATTTTTTTTGTTAAAATTGATTAAAAAAAAAAAAGTGTTTTAACTTAAAAATTTCATCATATTTAATGTCAAGTTTTATATCAAGTTAATAAACTTTTATTCGCAAATTATGTTCATTTTATGTCTAACGATTTTTGTTTATTTATTTATTGTTTTAAAACAATTAATTTTTTTATCCCATTAAGAAAGTACTTATGATTAACTGTTTATTTAAGTATTTCCTCATCATTAAATTTTGAGACCCAGGGCAGATTTTCCTAAAAAGAGAGGAAGTTAACATTCAACTTACACTTAAATAATTTTTATAAGACATTCGTCACTTTTGAAGGATTCATCCTTTTCATTTTATTCACAAAACCGCCACTGGCTAGACCTGCAGATAAGCATATGTTTAAAAGCTTAGTTGTTTAACTTTTTTTTAATATTTATCAAATTTAGAAGTAAATTATATCTTAGTGTTGAAGTTGCTTTTATGCATAAGTTTTTTCGTTATCTTTAATTGTTTAGATTGATTATAGAAAAAAGGTCGATTAGAAATGATTAACTAGATAAATATTTTACCAAAGTCAAGTTCTTTACAAAAAATTGTCGATATATTTTTTTGCTTTGTTTAAGCACTGTTTAAAACTGTAAACTATAGTAGGAAACTATACATATACATATATAAGTAAATACTATTTAAAAAAAAAAAATCTTTTTATTTCTTTTAATTTCAAGCGTGACTCTGTCTAAGAAAATAAAAAGTCTACTCTGTTTAGAAAATAAAATTTTTTATTTTAATAACGCCTAATGAAAAATTGCAATGAAAGCAATATGGTTTAGATACAAAAAGCTATCAAATTTCACTAGTAAATTAATTATATGCAATAAAAAAACAAATTTGTCTGTGAGTTTGCGCTATATATATATATACAAGCTAAGAATCTAGACAGTTGGCAAAAAACGTACCATTTAGGTCAGAAAGAAGCCAAAAAAAGCTTATAAAAATGCCTCAACAAATAAATAAAAATTATTTTGCGCACCAATTTCTTTTACAGAGAAACTACTAAAAAATCATCGATTCATAACTAGTCATTATAACAGCTTTCCTAACTATGTTTTTGTGGGTTGTTTTACAAAAAATTAATTTTGCAAAGCATATATAACACGAAGAAAATACTTTACATGTTCGCAATAACTTGCAACAACAACATTTTTTCTTTATAATAATATTTGCTATTAACTCACGTGTAACAATCTTGACCAGTAATGGCCGCTAACTATGCGTCAGATACGATCTACAGACACTTTCATCGTTAAAATAAAATTTTGAATGGATGTAAAGTAGTATGATTCAAATGTCTTGTACCCGAAAAAAGTAAAAGTAACAAGTTATGCGGTGAAGAAATTACATGTGCCGCAAAAGCTCGCATTAGCAACCTTATAAGACACTTATCTAGGAAACATGCGGAGCTCCTCATTATATTAGAAAAAGAAAAATTAGAAAAAAAATTGAAGAAAAGAATAAGAAGCAAAAATATACAGCCATCAAAGGCAGCACTTCACAGCAATCCATATTAAAGTGTTTTGTACCACAGCAAATTAGTTTGCATATTACAAAAGATAAGTTTTTAAAAGCCTTAAACCAGCTGGTTTTGGTTGAAGGTCTTTCATTCCAAGTTCAATTTATTTTTTTGTTAGTAATTATTTTTTAATTAAAAAATCTAAACAATTATATGTTTTTTTGGCATTTTAAAATTAACATTTATCATTCTAAAAACAATATCTATAGGTATTTGATTGGGAACCTACTCAAAAGCTTTACGGAAAAGTTTTATCTCATTTTGGATTTAAAATGAATAGAGATAATATGAGAATTCAAATTATCGATCTTGCCAAAAAGCATTGTGAACAAATCAAAAACAAATTATCGAAAATGCTAATTTATTTGTTGATTCTACATCAAGGCATATGCGTCACTACCTCGGTATAAATGCGCAATACTCGAACAATGATGAAATTGCTGTGATCAATCTTGGCACCATTGATACAAATGGAAAACAAATGCCGAAATACACAAAAAAAATTATTGAGAAATCTTTAGATAAGTTTGGAATCAATAAAACTAATATTTTAGGCCTAAGTGTTGACAACACAGCAGTGAGTAACATTTTGAAAGTCACTATATTTTTTGTTAATGAAAAAAATTTAAAATTTTTTTTTTTTTTTTTAAAATCATTTAAAAAATAAACTATTTTGATAAAATCTTTTGTATACTGTAAGGTATATTCACTAAACTTTAAATTAACTATTGAAATCATGTTTAATATCTTTAGGTGAATTTAAAGTTGGTGCGCGACTTTGGCATCGGCATCAAAAATAAAGGATCTGTGGTTCAAACCCACCTTTAGTTTTGCAACATCGGTTAGAAAGTAGGAGTGAATTTCGTAAGGACTTCTTAGGGTACATAAAACAAACATATATATAGTTCATAAGATAAAATATTATTGGTACCCTTTCATTTTTCCGGAATTTTTGTGTAAAAGTTCCAGATAATAAAAAACCCATATTTACAGGGATCACAGCTGCAATACTAAAAAGAAGTGGAGTTGATTTAGACACTGTGGCTATTTTAAAAACTTTTTGTCATTGATATTGTCAAGAAAATAGGGCCATAATGGAAGATAAAATAAAATCATTGTTTATGGCTCCTGAATTTTGTGTTTTGCACTGGGATGGGAAAGTGATGGAGCAGGCTTGGTCGGGAAGCGGGAGCGATCGCTCTCGAATACTGACCACGGAAATTATATTTAGTTGCGTAAAACTGGCCAGGTTTTTTAGTCGTTTTGAGAACATTTAAGTTTATGTACGAAACAAAAAATTTTTGTTTTACGGACATACATGGAAACATAAAAAACTTGAATGTTTTCAAAACATCTTTGTGCGAAAGAATAAATAGAATGTTTGCGAACACTAAAAACCCGCCAAATTAACGAACAAACTAATTCTATTGGTTAAAAAAATACGCTGATTAAGTGAAATAAAGTTCTAGAGTATTCTGTTAAAATGTTTTAGAAATTGTATTATTCACGATTTGTTACGTTTTGAGATTTTTAGCATTGTTTTAAGAATTTATATTATTTGTTTACGAAAATAAATGTTTTAAATATATATTAGTTAAATTGTTAAAATTTTCAAAGTTTATTATAAATCATAGATTTTATTAGTATATTCTTATTTTTTATTTTAAAAGAGTTTGTATTCTTTATGTAAATGTAATTTTGTGTATTTATTTTTTATCGTAATGTATCTTTTAAAGCAATTTTTATGATTTAAACAAAGACTTACAAAAATAATTGTGTTTTTAATGAAGTTTTAATCGTTAAAGTTAATAAAACTAATTATGTAACAAACATATAAGAAGTTTCTGGTTACTAAACACAAACAACGCATACAAAGTAACTCGCGGATGAACAAGCATCGCGCCTGAGGTCACGACAGAACACAAATATATATAGCAAATAATTAGATATAAAGAAAAATTTCTAGATATTGATTTACTAACTCTAATTATTTTTGCTTAAGTTGCCATTCTTAAAACTCGTTATACTTTTTTCTGCTTTAAACACTAATTAAAATTTAAAAGCCCACTCACTAAACATCATCAGCGATATTGTGAAGCAGTTTCGCTTCCTGGTCATTAAGTATTTTTAACCTTTTTAGTTGATTTCTATCTTGATAATTTAATTCTTATAGTAATTCAATGATTTAATTATTTCATTTGTTTATCTTACTAAGAAGAATTGCTTTAATCGCTTTTCAAACTACGCGAAACATAAAATAGGTATTGAAAAAATTAACTTTTTTATTTATAAAATAAATTAAGCTTAAGTAAAACTAAAACTTGCAAACTTAGTTAAATAAAGAATATTTGTTTTCCTTTTAAACAATCTTTTAAGTTGACGGTTGTATGTTTCTATAAAAAGTTGATGTTTCTATAAAAAACATTGTTTAATTTTATAAAAAAAATTATAAAAGAGCGATGTTTCGAAAATATTTGTTTTAAATGTAATTTATTTAGCTTTAAATTTTTTCGCGTTTAAAGATATTTTATTTGCCTACTTTTTTTTTTTTGTAATTGTCTCTCGTCGGTCCAATTAATCTTCGTCGCTTTTTTTTTTTGCTTTTTAAAATGTTCTCAAAACGACTAAAAAATCTGGCCAGCTTTTCGCAACTAAATATTATTTACGTGGTCAGCAATCGAGAGCGATCGCTCCCGCTTCCCGACCAAGCCTGATGGAGGACCCTCACAAGAAACGGTCAGACTAGTAAAATTAGTTTATGGAACTCCAGGCTAGGAAGAAGGTAAATTGTTAGGCGTTCCAGAAATAGTGGATAGCACTGGATATAGTCAAGCCACAGCTACATTTTCTTTTGTACAGCAATGGGATTATATATAGTTGGATTTTTTGACACAACTATTTCAAACTCAAGTTGGCAGAACAGTGCATGCGTAAAAACTAAACTCTTTTAGAAAAAAAATTTAATTTTGCATGTAGACATCACATACTGAAAAGACTGCGGAACACAGCATAGTAAGCGCAATTTGGGTGTAATCACAGCCCAAATAATGAATACTTTAAAGAAAAATGGGACTATTTTGGACAAGGATGGCTTCAAATGTTAAAGTCAGAAAAATGAAGCTACAGCAAATTACAGCTCAAGAATAAGAATCTCGAACTAAGAGATGAATACAAAGGAATGCGCAGAACTAATGTTAATTTTATTAGGCAATAAATAAAAAATAAAAGTACTTAAAAAAATAAACAAATAAAAGGCCCAAGGCCTTTTATTTATTTATTTTTTTATTTTATTTTACTTTTAAAAATAAAAGTAAAATGAAATAAAAAAATAAAAAAAATAAAAGGCCTTAGGCCTTTTATCATGCAAGATGGATGTTGCCGGTGATATATGCTGCTAAAATGTACCTCCTTAGTGATTCTATGGGTTATATTAAAGTAACTACAGTGAAGCTGAGAGATAAATGCCCCTTTGGAGCTAAAATGTACCTACTTAGAGATTCTATGGGTTGTATTAAGGTAACTACAGCGAAGCTGAGAGATATATACCCCCTTTTCAGATCGTTAAAAGGAGATGACGCTCTTTTTAATGACCTGAAACTTTTCGATGAATTGCAGGAATTCAAAGTCATCAATAAGAAAATATCAGAATGCATCACAAGAGTATTTAAAAACGATTTTTGGTATTTAACTGAGAAAATTGCAGTTTTTTTATTATTTTCAAAAACGTTGTCTGACAATTAAAAAAGAATATTGTTAAGAAACTCGGACTCTACCAATATGGTGAGCTGAAAAAAGGTACACCAACCTTTCCTGTAGTGATTTTGTCACACAAAAATTCCATTAATGATTCAACTTTTGTTTGATTCAACTCTTCAGTTTGAAACACTTGGTGTGAACACTGAGTGAATGAAAACTACTGTGCAAACATGTGAGGAGAACAAAGACTATCTAAAAGCAATGAACTTTTAAAAAGATATTAGAGTTGTTAATTATGTTGCTGAGAGAGGTGTAAAATTGATACAAGACTTTTAGGCAAAGGGTGTTAAAGTAGTTGAAAACCACAGAAAGTGTTTTACCGATTTCAGAAAAGCAACTTTGAACAATCGTTAAACAAACTTTTACTAATGTAGTTACTTTTTTTAATTAAATAAATTTGTAATAGCTTTGTGAATTTCTTTTATTCAAGTGTATAATAATTTAGAAAATGTGTTGTTGTTTTTTTAATAAGAGTAATTTTGATAGTTAATCAATATAAGAAATACCAATAATACTATATATGAGAAATATCAATAATCATAAAAAATTTGTTGCAAAGCTGAAACTGCTGAATCCGAAATGATGATCCTTGGGTGCAATTAAGTGCTCCTGGAAAGACTCTTTCGGTGGTATGGGTGGAAGCAAGCTTGTTAGTAACCTCCACGTGGTTGCAACTGGACAATGGAGGCAACCTCTAGCGAATATTAACAAGTGAAACGTGGGCAAGAGATGGACGAAAGAACAATCCATTTGCACCAAGGACACCCACAGTCTGAGCCAATAAATTAGTATCTGTCTAGCTTAAAGTCCCCTTGCCTACAATAAATTAGTATATGTCTAGCTTAAAGTCCCCTTGACATATTTGGCTATTCTCATACAATAGGTAGTCAGGATGAAAAGTAAAGTGCCTCAAAGTAAAATGAGTTTCTAAGTCAAGTCGCATGGTGCCATACTCATCAAGTTCACGTAAATGGTGGCTCTCCTTATTTGGACTCGCAACCTTTGGCTTGTGGTCCTGCGAGAGTCACTGGGCTTTGATGAGAAATATAAGTTAGTGTCTGCTCCTTTACTCCGATACTAGTCCCATTGACACGCCAAAAACATCATTGAGGTAAATGCTGCAAGATCTTCCTCAGCTGCTTAAGGTTATGTCAGTGTTTGCTAATATACCATTTGCTGGGATTGCTGAGGGAAACTTTATGCCCAGCGTTCGGTGTATGTTTTTATGACTTCGTCAACACATGCCCATATCAAGGAGCTCTTTTTAAGTTTTTGGGTTGTGCAGGTATTAACACCCATATATATATATATATATATATATATATATATATATATATATATATATATATATATATATATATATATATATATATATATATAACAGATTCTATCTGTTGACCAGCCTCGCACCCCTTCTTCATCTATTAGGCTGGTGCAGATGTATTTTTAATACATTGTTTCCAGTTTAGGATGTTGAACGCTGGATCTTCTTGACTCAATTCATGGGTTTTGCTTATGTCTCTGTTTTTATGACTAGGCAACTCTTTCTATTATCTCCAAATGAGGGTACAGCTCTAAAACTCGGTTTTATGGTTCTGAGGCCGGCTGGTAGTCAGGTTTCCTGAACTCTGTGGTAGCTCTCAGAGAGGCTGATTCCATCAACAGCTGAAAAATATCAGAGTACTAACAGTGCCATGTTGCGCATGGATGGTGTCCCTGTTTGTACTTTTGGTGTGCATTGCCAAGGCCACATTGGAGCCTTTTGTTACGGCTTAGGGTTTATTAGTGGAAATAAGGCAATTGCTTGGACTATAAGACAGTGTACTGAGTACTATCTATGTTTCGAGTCAAGTTCTTTAACAAATTTAAAAATGAATAAAGTAACAAAAACTTTAAAACACAAAAAACCACAGTCATCACCAAGTTCGCTAAACCTATCATTCACCAATATTCGTGGTCTTCGAAGTAACTTTTCTTCTGTTGAGTCTTATCTCTTGCAAAGTTCACCAGACCTACTTGCTCTTTGTGAGACTAATTTGAGTTCAGCTGTCTCATCTTGTGATCTTAGTGTTGATGGTTATCTTCCTTTAATTCGTAAAGACTCCAATAGTCACATGCTTGGCCTGGGTATTTACATTCGTAAGAATTCACCCATTTGTCAGGAAACTAGGTTTGAATCCACAGATTACTCTTTTATGTGCTTTCATTTAGCACCATTTCACTCTATCACCTTTCTCTTTGTTCTATATCGCTCTCCCTCACCTCAAGACTGCACTCTTCTTGATGTTATTTCTGAATATATTGACCAAGCCCTCATTCTTTATCCATCAGCCAATATTATTGTTGTGGGTGACTTTAATGTTCATCACACTGAATAGCTTGGCTCTAGTGTCAGTGACTCTGCAGGCATTAAGGCCCACAACTTTTGTCTTTCTCAATCCCTAACTCAAATAGAGCAACTTTCCAACTCGCTTTCCAGACAACCCGAATCATTTACCTTCTCTACTTGACTTATGTCTTGTTTCTGATCCTAGTCAGTGCTCAGTTTCTTCACACTCACCTTTAGGTGCTTCTGATCATGGTTTGGTCTCTCTAAAACTATTATCTCATTCTTCTTTACCATCAGAATTCCCCTATCATCGTACATCTTACAACTACCTTGAAGCTGACTGGGACTCTTTCTGTGATTTTCTTCGTGATGGCCCCTGGGTAGAAATCTTTCGTCTCCCTGTTGACAAATGTGCTTCTTACATAACTTCGTGGATTCAGGCTGGCATGGAATCCTTTATTCCCTCTCAACGATTCCAGGTCAAGCCTCACTCTTCTCCATGGTTTTCCTCACATTGTGCTGCTGCAATTGCTAATCGAAACCATTACTTCCATATCTATCAGCAAAACAATTCTCAAGAAAACTTACGTCTGTTTATTACTGCTAGGAACCATTGTAAAAAGGTTTTGTCTAACGCCAAAGCCCACTATTTTCAGATCATGAAATCTCGTACTTCATCACAAAAATTAGGCTCTCGTGACATCTGGAGAATCTTTAATAGTGTCAATAATAAGGGCAAGTCTGTAATTCCACCTCTTTTGTATGGTTCAGACTTTGTCACCTCACCTAAAGACAAAGCTGAATTGTTTGCCAAGAACTTTTAATCAATATCATCTCTTGATGCCACTAGTTGCATTCTACCGGATATAGCCGTCAAACAGGTTGATCCATTGCTTGACATTCGTATCACTCCAGCTTCTGTATCTAAAGTGATTTCTCGCTTAGAGTCTTCTACAGCTTGCGGCCCAAACAACATACCTGTTATAGTCTTGCAGAAGTGTTTTCTGGAGCTGTTGTCTATTCTTTCAAAACTATTTAACAAGTGCTTATCAGAGTCTTGTCTTCCAGCCTGCTGGAAAGCAGCATCCGTTATCCCTATTTTTAAAAATTCTGGAGAGCGATCCGATTCGTCTAACTACCGTCCCATTAGTCTTCTTCCTATCATAAGCAAGGTTTTTGAATCTTTAATTAACAAACACTTAATCTCGAATCTCAAATCTCATAACCTACTTTCTGATCATCAATATGGATTTCGATCTTCTCGTTCTACGGCTGATTTGCTATCAGTAATAACCGATAGGTTTTATCGCACATTAGATAAAGGTGGAGAGGTTAAGGCTTGCTCTTGACATTTCTAAAGCGTTTGATAAAGTTTGGCATGCTGGTCTTCTCCATAAGCTTTCTTCTTACGGTGTATCTGGAAACATCTTTAAGATTATTGAATCCTTCCTTTCCAATCGTAGTATAAAAGTTGTCCTCGATGGACAGCACTTTTGTTCTTATTCTGTAACCTCAGGGGTTCCTCAAAGTTCAATCCTTGGCCCTATACTCTTTTTAATTTACATTAACGATCTTCCAGATATTCTCACATCTAAGGTGGCATTGTTCGCTGATGATACTACCATTTATTCTTGTCACAATAAGAAGCCAACTCCCTCTGATTGCTTGCAGGAGGCATCTGAGCTTGAAAAGGATCTCACTTCTGCTATAGCATGGGGCTCACAGTGGCTGGTGAACTTTGATTCAGATAAAACTCAATTTTTTTTGGCCAATTGTTATCGCAATAGTTTAGACCTTCCTATATTTATGAACGGTGAGTCTCCTAACCTTCATCTTCTAGGATTAACTCTTACTTCTGATCTTTCTTGGAAACCTTATATCAAATCCTTTGCAAAATTAGCATCTGCTAAAGTTGCTTCTCTTTATCAAGCTCGTCACTTTCTTTCTCTGGATTCTATTCTCTATCTCTTTAAATCTCAAATCCGGCCTTGTATGGAATACTTTTGCTATATCTGGGGCGGATTTTCTAATGATGCCCTTTCTCTTTTAGACAAGGTGCAAAAATAAATTGTAAAATTAGTTGGACCTGCTCTTGCAGCCAACCTTCAACCTCTGTCACATCGTTGTAATGTTGCTTCTCTTTCTCTTTTCTACAAATACTATAATGGACACTGCTCTAAAGAGCTAGCGTCTCTTGTGCCATCTACAAAAATTCATTCTCGTGTTACTCGTCATTCAATTAAGTCTCATCCTTTTTCTGTTACTGTTCCTAAGTGCTCCAAAAACTCTTATTCATCTAGTTTTTTTCTGATTCATATAATTTGCATCTTTTAAGTTGTCTGTCAATCATTATCTTGCTCTACAATCTTCATCTTTTCTCTTCCAGTAACTTCCAACACTTATTAGTGGTTGCTTGCAGCCTTGTTGGAAGCGAAGATAATTAAAAATATATACATATATATATATATAAATATATATATATCGTTGCTGCAATACAAAACTATCTTAAGTCCATTTTTGGCAAAACGACCTTTTTGGTTTAAAATACTCTTTAGGTGCACAAAAGTCATTTCACAAAGTATGGAATTAAAATTGATTCAACTAAACTATTATTATTTTCTAATCAATTTTAAAACATTTTTTTGTGCAACTAGACACATTGTATTTTATCTGTATACTGTTTAATATTTCAAATATTAATTTTAACAGATTCAAATAATTATTTTAAACAAAATAAAACATAAAAAAATCTTTTACTCTGATTTTTGTAAGTCTGTAGATTATAAAAAAAATTTGTTTAAAGATAATTTTTATTATATATATAAAGAAACATTAAGAATATATAATTTAATTTAATTATATTTTATTAAGAAACATTAAGAACAATGACAACCAAAATAAAACAAAAAACAACCTGTTTACTTCTTCTACTGAGAAAAAAAGAACTCAATGTACTACTTCTAGATATTTTAAAGCTATCTTTTCCGCTTTTGCAACAAAAAAATTCATACCAAGCTTTCCGAACCTAACATAAAAAATTATTATAATAGAATTTTATTCGTAATAAAAATTTATCAAAAATTAAGTAAATAAAGTTCAATTCCATGCTTCAATTATTAAGTATAAATGTAAAAAACTAAAAACTTACTATAAAAATTAAATTAAATTTAAATTAAGTTTTTATTTTAAAAAATAAAAATTAATTTTTTCAATAAGAAAATTTACCCTAAATCAAATACTCAAAAGAATAAGAAAATTTACCATAACACCAAATACACAGTGGAATAAGAAAATTTCCTCTAACATCAAATACAGAGTGAAATAAAAAAATAAAAATTTACCCTAACATCAAATACACAGTGGAATAGGAAAATAAAGCACCCTTGTAAACTGTTCACTACCATAAACATATAGCCAAAGAAAACAGACTTTGAATTTATGTAAAAGATTCCAATAACCCAAGTGATACCAAGGAAACATAACAGTAAACACGAAGTTTTTATCCAATACCTGCAATATTTAAAAAATATATATAAATAGGAAATAAAAATAAATCAAAAATTATGTACTAAAGTAAAAAATAAATTACATGTATGAAAAAATAAAATTTAACAAATTAAAACAATTATCCACTTAATACCACAATTTTGCAACATCTGAAGAACGCTTTTTTGCTTTTTTTGATACAACTCGTAAAGAGATAAAGAAGATGAAGATATTTATCTGAAAATAAAAATTTGAACACGTTTAAAAATAATGTAAAAATAAAAATGTAAATATTTTTGAATATTTTAAAAACAAAAAAAATTTTAACAGCACATAACACTTTTTAAAAACAAGTTTTAAACTATTTAAGTAAATAAATTTAAAAATAAATAAAATATATAAATAAAATCAATACGACAAATTCAAAGAAAATACTTTTTTAAATTTTTATTTTCATGCTCATTTCCTTTTGCACTTAGATTTAACTAGATATGAATTTAAAATGGAAACCTTAATTGATTCCCTATTTTTTCAATGAGAATTTTGTAGCCGTTGTTGCACAATGTGACATAAAAGTCATTATACTTGCTGTTGTTGTTATTAATTGACTGTTAGATGACTAGAAACCTTGATATGCTTTTCTGCCTCGCAATATTCATGTTTGTTTCAACGCTGATGTTTGTCAAACAACACTTAGTTGCACGGACTAAATGTGACCAAACAAGCTTTTGAATGTCTTGTGAACTTTTTAAAAGTATTTCTAACTTGGTTGCAGGGTTTGGGTCAAACATGTATTGATAACAATATGATATACTGTTGTACTTGTATTGTATTAGATGATTTTTGTTTTTAATAATTATATTTTTATTTGATTTAAACGTATTTATAGTTTCATAAACTAGGTAACAGTTTTTTTTTGAGGAAAAACCTAGAAATTTTTGTTGTTGTATTCTACCTCATTTTTAACACTAAAATAATTTAATAGTAAATTAATAACAGTTTAATAACTTATTTTTAAATGAAAAGATCTGTTTTAATTATTCTATTTACATTTTATTAGTACAGTCTTACAAGTTTTTTATTTTAAATTAATTCTTAAAACTTTTCAAAGTTAAAATTTTTTTTAATATGTTAAATATTAAAATTCTTTTTTTTTAAAAATTTTTTTTTAATATCTAACATATTAAAAAAGGAAAAATTCAAGCATTAAAATATCCTTTAACAATAATAACAATACCTAATTTTATTGACGTCAAAGTTAAACCCTTTAATCAAACCAATTTCTTAAAAAAAAAAAAAATCAATAAGCCGGAACTTTCCCTTAGGAAAAACAATATGGCATTAAAAATATATTTTTTTTGTTAATACCTCAATAAACAACTTGTCTCAGCACTTTGATATCTCTTTAAAATTAAGAACTTATTATTTAATGAACAAAAATAAGTAAAGATTGAAGTATTAACGTTAATTGTTAATAATTAAACTTAGATTAAGTTTAAATGCTTTTTTAAAGGTTAAGAAAAATAAAATGTTAATATTGTAATTTTTTCTTAACCTAAAACAAATTTGTTTTTGTATTTGAAGAATGCTGATCACGTAAACTTGTATTTTTTAAATGTAATTTACCCTAACTTATTAGATGGTCATAGAGAAAACACGTAAATCCCCTAGACCTTCTTAATACAAATAGGCATTGATCTAAGTTTAGGCATTGTGTTAATCTTGGACTTTTCATAAAGAAATTTTATAAGCTTTTTGCATCTTTTATATTATCCTAATAATTAGAATAAAAAAAGTTTTATTCTAATTCAAAAAAAATCTTAAACTTTTTAAGGGCGAAACTCCCATATGTTTCAATTTATACTAGTGCCATTATTAAATTGATTACTCACAAAAAAATAAACATATTTTTGCATCGTCATCAGTTATTTCCTTCCCTATACACACTGGCCCTCAACAAATCCAAGATCAATAAAAATGTCAACAAAAACTGTTTGCATATCCTTTTAGAGCTTTTTTTGTAGATCACAAATCTGTTGAAATTAAAATCCTAGCTGCTTGTCTATAATTTTTAACTAATTTTTAATTTAGCCATTATTTCAAAACATATTTTTTCATTTGGCATATGGTAATAAAAAAAACTGTGAGTTGTAAAGATGTTATCAGTTATAAATTATAAAATATTCTGCAATATTTTTAGAAGTTTTTATAAATCTAGAATACGCAATAAAACCTTTGCATACTTTAAATCCAATTGAAGCAACTGCTAAGTGAATTAGAATCAAAAGAAGTTACAAACTGTTTTAATCAATATTTTAATAGATAATGTTTAAAAAAATGGGATTTAAACAAATAAAACTAAAATAAATAGAAAACAAAAGTGTTATAAATGTCTAGAACTAGATTCCACAACAGTTTTCATCCATACGACACATCAATGATTATATTAATTTGATATCGTGACCAA
>NC_061168.1:15870793-15890793 GCF_022113875.1 Hydra vulgaris
AAGTCATTTATAACTCTGATGTATTTTGTTTTACAAAATAATGGTATAATTCGGCCGTTTATATTGAAATATAACTCGGCCATTTATATTGATAATTATCAAATATTTAGAAAAAATCACAAAACCTAGAGAGGTATTTGTTTATATTAAAAATACTTTAACATCAAAAGAGCTTTTATGAAGGAGACAATGTCCCTGAGCAAACACCAATAAATGTTAAAGTTGGTAGAAACAATATAGTTTTGGTTGTATTTATCAGACCTCCAGACCAACATAATAAAGATGAGAAAATGAATAACATAAAAACAAAAGCCAATCAGAAAAAATTTATTTTAAAAAGATGGTGGCTAATATTTTTGTAAATTGTCAAAAAAAAAATTAAACAAAAAACAAACAACAATTTGAAACATATCTAAGCAGAAAAATTAAACTTACTATTATAACAAATAAAACTGGCCCAACAAAACTCCATATAAAACCATTTTTAACAGATAACCAACAACTACAAAAAAAAGTGTAAAAAATAAAAAAAAATTTCACGGTACATAAAAAAAAAGTTAACATAAATACTGTATCAATTATTTATTTTCTGTAACAAAGTATTTTAAAATATTAATTTTGTACATATAAAAAAGCTAATTTATTTAAATTTTAACCATATTGTTATAATACATAAAAGTAATACAAATCAAATCAAATCAAAATCAAATATATATTCTGAATAAAGTTGTTACATCAAGGATATTTACCAAATAGTATTTTGTACTAATATAAAGTAAACACCTGTCAAACTAAATAAAAATAAGACGAAGGTAGTAATAATAATAATTATAATACAAGTAGGAATAATAAAAGTAATGGTAGTGATTATAGTGATAAAAAAAAAAATAGTAGCAAATAAATTATAGAAATAAAATTAAATTCAATCTTGATGTGAATATGATGGGATTTTAAAGGAAAAGAAAAGGAAAGAATTGCACGTTAAATTTTATAATAAAAATTCACAAAAACATCGATATCTTAAAAGTAAAACATCGCTTAAAAAAAAGAAACAAAGTTATTACAAAATTTATGTAAACAAAAAGTTTATAATCCATTAATGAACTATTTTGAATGAGTTAAATTTTTTTTTAATGAATTACCATTTTTTTAGAATTTTATTACCATTTTTTTAGAAACAATAACGTTTCTGTGAAAATTTTTGAAAAATAATAAAATAATTCGAGTTTATGATTAGTAGAAAAAATGTTGACTTTAAAACACCATAATGTCTGAAGCAAAATAAAATTGTTTTTGCTTAAAATTTTTAGAAAATTTATTTTTAGAAGTAAAAGTTTAAAAATAATCAAAAAATGAATGCGGGAAAAAAACAACAGAAAATCATTTCTTTTAAAAGGAAATCAGAATCTAAAATACCCGCTAAGAACAAAGTAAAAGTTTTCGAAAGAAAGTTACAATTATAAACAGCTAATAAGTGGAAAGTTTAATTCAAGTTAGTTTGCAAGGAAATGATTCTAATGTATTTGATTTAAGTCCTGCTATAAAGTTATGGACGAATGACTGTGAGTCTTTCTATGATTTTTTTAATGATGATCCTTTGTTTTCTTCTTATGTACCTTATTGTATTCCACGCCAAGCCTTACTTTTCTCCATTGTTTTTCTCTCATTGTGCTGTTGCAATTTTCAATCATAATCATTACTTTCATACCTAGCAAAACATTTCTTCTATCAGCAAAAAAATTCTCCAGAAAACAGACATCTGTACTATTGCTAGAAACCATTGTAAAAAGATTTTGTCTAACGCTATTCTCAGGTCACTAAACTTTGTAATTCACCTCAAAAATTAGGCTCTCGCAACTTTTGGAGAATCTTTAATGTGTCTATATTAAGAGCAAATCTGTTAATCCACCTCTCTAGTACGTTAATTAACAAACACTTAATCTCTCATCTTGAATCTAATAACTTACTTTCTGATCATCAATATGGATTTTGATTTTCTTTTTCTGCAGTTGATTTGCTAACAGTGATAAAGAATAGGTTTTATTATGAATTAGATAGGAGAGAGGCGGAGAGGTTAAGGCTACTGCTCTTGACATTTCTAGAACTTTTGATCAAGTTTGGCAAGCTTGTCTTCTCCATCTCTATAAAAAATCAGCTTTTTTTTTACGGGTGTATCATATATCATCTTCAAGATTTATCTTTCCTTACCAATTGTAGTATAAAAGTCATTGATTGTTCTCCTCTTCAAATTCTTTAATTTTAGGGGTTCCTCAAGGTTCTATCCTTGGCCCTATACTTTTTTAAATTTACATTAATGATCTCTCAGATGTTCTCACATCTAAGGTGGCATTGTATGCTGATGATACGACCATTTATTCTTGTGTTGATAAGAAGTCAACACTCTCTGATTGCTTGGAGAGGGCATTTAAACTGGAAAAGGATCTCACTTCTGCTACAGCATGGGGCTCTCAGTGGCTGGTGAACTTTAATTTGGATAAAACTCAAATTGTTTCAGCTAGTTGTTATCACAATAATCTAGATCTTCCTATATTTATGAATAGTAATGTACTTGATGAGTCATCTACCCTTTATGTTCTAGAATTAACTCTTACTTCTAATCTTTCTTCAAAACAATATATCAAATCAATTGCAAAATTAGCATCTGTTGAGGTTGTATCATGCTCAACATTTCTTACTATGGATTCTATTCTTTGTCTCTATAAATCTCAAATACTGTTGTTATATCTAGGGTGGATCTTCCAATGATGCATTTCTTTTTTAGACAAGGTGCAAAGTTGCATTATAAACATAGTTGAATCTGTTCTTGCAGCCAACCTGCAACTATTATCACATCATTGTAATGTTGCTTCTATACATCTTTTCTATAAATACTATGATGGGCACTGTTCTAAAGAGTTAGCATCTCTAGCGCTATCATATAAAATTCATTCTATTTGTAATTCAATTAAGTCGCATATTTTTACTGTGACTGTTCCTAAGTGCTCCAAAAATTTAGTTTCCTTCCTCACACATCAGTTCTTTAGAATTCGCTTCCTTCATTTTGTTTTCCTGATTCATACAATTTGCAATCTTTTAAGTTTGTTAATCATTATCTTAAGCTCTATAAACATCTTTTCTCTTCAAGCAACTCTTAACTCTAATAGTGGTTGCTTGCAGTCTTGTTGGAAATAAAGATAATAATAATAATAAAAAAAAAAGTTTAGTATCTTTAATACTAAATCAATCAACAACATAAAATATTGGCCATTAATAACAATCCATCATGTTATTTTACTATGAATATAAGTTTGCAATTAAAAAATTTATAAGCTAAGTTTTTTTTATTGAAATAAATCAAATAATCACAATATATATTTATTACAAAATAATAAAAATTTAAAAAAATTAAAAGGTCAAATATTGAAATTAAAGTGTTCATTTCTATCAAAAAAAAAATAAAAAAATAAAAATAAAATAAAAAATAATATTTAGTTGACAACCCTTTTGCTTTTAAGCATTCAATGATATCTTTTGTTATGAAGTTCACTAAATTCTGACTAATCTCATTTGGAACACTATTCAGTTATTTTGTTACTAATTTCTTCAGCTGATCATTTGGAACACTATTCAGTTATTTTGTTAATAATTTCTTCAGATCTTTAATTTCAATTTTATCAAGATTGTGGTTTAACCAAGACCACAAATTCTCTATGTAATCTGGACTATTGGCAGGCCAAGATATGGTTTTAATGTTGTATATTACAATTTTTAAACCACTTTAATTAGTTATAGAAAACTGTTAAATACAATCATGCTGTCGATAAAACATGTGTTATTTTTAAAGAGTATTGAATTATTATTGTAAAGAACTATAAAACAATAATAAAACAAACTACAAAGTTGTACAATATAAAGAATTTGTATTAATGTTGAACAAATTAGTGACACTGTTTTATACAGTGTTATAGAATTAATAACATAAAACGCATTTAAAGTAAAACAAAGTAAATAAATAGAATTGATTTAATTATAAAATTAAATTTCACATCCACTTTCACATTTCAAATGTTTGAATTGTGAAAGTGGATACCAAAAAATCATTAAAACATTAGATTTTTTATAATTTATTGTTTCTTGATCTAGCCTACTATTAAAAGTTTAAGTATAATTAATTTTTTTATTCAAATGTATTTTTAAGTTCATGCTTTTATTCAATTTTTTCATTCAAATTGTTTTTAAGTTGATGTTTTCATTCAATATGTTCATTCAAATGATTTGTAAGTTCAGTACCACAATAGCAATCTGGAGAAATAGAAAACAACATACAAAATTATTAATTCAAAAATATGGCACAGCAAAAAACAATTCTATAGTGGCCTCACTAAAAAAATCAGCACCTGGTGGAACAAAATAAATAAAACTAAAAATGCCTCGAAAAACCAATCCATCAATAAAGATTTAGCAAAGCAATTAAACGAAGGTTTTTACAGTGTCTGAAATGGTTCAAAGCAGCCAGATATATCTCCCTTTATAACAAATTTAAACCACCAAAACATACCCCTACTCTTTACTATAGGCATTGTTTCAAATTTTTTTTAAAACTTAAAACAAGGGTCACCTGGACCCGACTACACCTTTTCAAGATGTAATTGAGAAAACAAAAATTGTAATAAAGAATCGTAAGATGTAATTGAGAAAACAAAAGTTGTAATTAAGAAACGTAAGATGCAATTGAGAAAACGTAAGTTGTAATTAAGAAACATAAGATGTAATTTAGAAAACGAAAATTGTAATTAAGAATCGTAACATGTAATTGAGAAAATGTAAGTTGTAGATAAGAAATAGAAAGATGTAATTGAGAACACGAAAATTTTAATTTAGATATCGCTTTAAAGGAGTAAGTGTAAAATGGCGCTTAAAAAAAATGGAGCGTATAAAATGACGCACTTAAAAATGACGCAAGATTTGTAGCGTAAATTTAATTTTTTAGGGAAAAATTTATAATTTTTGGGCAAATGAATTTAACATAATAAACACTAAAAACATTTCAGGGAAAAATTTATAATTCAATTAAAAATTATAATTAAAAATTATATAATTAAAAATCACTACATTGATCATTTAAGCACCAACTTGTACGTCTTCCATATTTAAAATAGTTGCATAGTGCGTGGTTGTGTGTTGTACCGCACGTGCACAATCTCCTCCCATTATAGTATTTTTCGCCTCAATTACAATTCGTTCTAAGTACTGCATGCGCTGTTCCGCAATCCCGTCACCTAATACAGGTGGAATGCGAATTGCATTTTTAACGTTACTTTTAATTTTGGACCAGATCGTTTCCACTGGGTTCAACATTGGACTGTATGGTCCCAAACGTAACAACTGAGCTGGTGAATTATTAAACACCCTTTGCAAACGAGCGTGACAAGGAGCATTATCTGTTACAACGACCAAATCCTCCAAACGATTCCCGGATGTAACCCACTGGTGAAACATAGCCAACATCCACTCGTTACAGGAATCTGCTTTAAATGATCTCCTGGGAGTTTCTATCATGACGACATTTGTAGTTGAAAGAGCTGCGATCAAGTGAATGTTTAAATCTTTTGAAGCAGGTACTTTCATAATTGCTCTTTTTCCTTGTCTCGCGCGTCCTTGCGTTTTTCTACAAAAAAGGTTAAAATTTGTTTCATCCAACCAAACTATCTGACGACCATTTGTGATATGTTTGTTGATGTTTCTAACATATTCAGCTCTTTTTTGTTTGTTTTCATAACTGTTCATTGTAGAAGGCTCCTTGTGCACTTTTTTTAATGAGAACAATCTGCCTTCGAGGTAATTTGCTATTGTTGTTGTGCTAACGTTTATGTTAAATTGTCTTAATATCTTTGTTTTGATGGCCACCAATGTTAATTGACAATCATTTTCAATCCATGTTAATGTTTCTTCAATTTGATCTTCGGTCAACTTTTTCGGTTTAAGACCTCCTTTTCCGATGAAATTTGAATTTCCGCTGCGAACCCAATTGTATGCTGTCTTATATTTGATACCTAGCGTTTGCGCGAGATTCACCCAATCTTCAAATCGCTCCGCACATTTAACAACTCTTCTCCTGTCATTTGGAGAAGATAAAACGTAACGTTTCCTTTCAACTTGTTCAGTTGTGTGTATTTCATGCCGACAAATCGGACAACTTCAATCTGGTTGTTCCAGAACTGGACGTAAACAAATTTGGTGACATAAATGTTGACACAGATTTAGCTTAATCACAGACTTTCGGGTCATAGTGTATTGGCATAAAACACAACGATCTTTCAATTCCATTATTATTACTTGTGCATACAAAAGCAAAATTTAAGATTATAACTTAAATTCATGTCCAAAAAGACCTTTTGTAACAACCTACAAACTTAGACTGTGAATTTGCTATTTTAATTTATGTGTTCTCAATTACAAGTTACGATTTCTCAATTACATATTATGATTTCTCAATTATATCTTACGTTTTCTCAATTACATGTTGTGTTTCTTAATTACATGTTACGACTCCTTATTTACATGTTGTGTTTCTCAATTACATATAACGTTTTCTCAATTACATGTTGTGTTTCTTAATTACATATTACGACTTCTTAATTACAACTTTCATATTCTCATTTACATCTTGAAAAGGTGTATATCTCCCCAAAACTATTCAAATGTGTTGTCTTGAAATTTCCAATATTTTAAGTCTTCTGTTTAACAATTGTTTGTCTCACTCATTTACATCTTATCAATGGAAACTTGCAAACATAACACCTATCGCTAAATTACCAAACCCAAGTAACTGGTTAGACTTCTGTCCAATCTCACTTACATCCCACCTCTGCAAGACATTAGAAAGAGTTGTCGCCAAATTTATTATCCAACATACTCACATTATCTTAAAAAACAACAATATGGGTTCCTACCAGGTAAAAGCACAATGTGTCATAGAAGACAGGCATTTTGCTAAAGACAAAAAAAAAAATTTAATTGCAATATTCTTTGACTTTGCTAAAGCCTTCGACATAATTGATCGTGAGCTTCTTCTTACCAAATTAACAATATAACTCCCTAAATGGCTTATTTCATGGATTGCATCGTACCTATAGACCAGATATCAGTGAATTTATACTAACAGCATAGCAACAGAATGGCAACCTGTGGAAGCTGGAGTCATCCAAGGCAGTGCACTCAAACAATATATTTAACTGCAATACTGAACTTTTCATATTTTCTGATGACACCCTTGCATACATTGTTGGAGACCTAGCCCACTCAACCCTACCATAGGAAATGTGCAACAAAGTTAATAACTGGTGCTACAAAAACAAAATGTTATTAAACACATTGTTATTAAATGCAAAATCATGAGCATACCTAGTAACAAACTCGATACACGCCCACCACCAATTGTTTCCATCAATTCCAAAGCTCTCAAATATCTAACCTCATATAAATACTTAGGATTAGATTTAAATATTGAAATAAACACTGACCAACAATGACATCGCATCAAACCCAAATTCTCCTCAGTTCATTACCTAATTGAAAGTCTAAAAAAACTAGGCTTTCATAGCAAATTACTAGTAACAATATACTGAAGCATTGGACTAAGCCACTTGATTCATAGTACCATTACTGCATGCAAGCTGTATCAAAATAAAGCACAAAATACAGCAAATACATTTAAAAACGCTAAAATCTAATAAAAAAAGTTTAAAAAAAAATTTCAAAAATATATATAAAAAAACAACAACTAATCATGAAGGAGTGAAAAGCAATCACTATTCATGATCGTGATAAATACTTAATTAATAAACTTAATAATAAGCTTAATAACCTGCTCTTGCAGCCAACCTCCAACCATTATCACACTGTTGCAATGTTGCTTCTCTTTCTCTTTTCTACAAATAATATAATGAGCACTGCTCTAAAGAGCTAGCGTCTCTTGTGCCATCTACTAAAATTTATTCTTATGTTACTCGTCATTCAATTAAATCTCATTCTTTTTCTGTTACTGCTCCTAAGTGCTCCAAAAACTCTTATTCGTCTAGTTTTTTTCCTCAAACATCAGTTCTTTGGAATTCGCTTCCTTCATCTTGCTTTCCTGATTCATATAATTTGCGATCTTTTAAGTCATCTGCCAATCGTTATTTTACTTATTCTTCATCTTTTCTTTTCCAGTAGCAACACTAATTAGTGGTTGCTTACAGCCTTGTTGGAAGCAAAGATGTTTAAAAAAAAAAAAAAAAAATTTAAACCCTGATTGCTTATTTAAAAGTGTTTTAGAATTATTCCAATTAATTACACCTTTGCAATGATATGCATGTTCAACAATTCCAGACACTTTCCAGGTTTAGTCATGTTTTTTTAATGTTCAGCTATTCGTGTTTTAATCTTTTTCCTGGTTTCAACCACATAAAAAACATGTACATTCAAGTTGGTAAACACCCAAGTAACTGTTTGGTGGTAGCTTTGATTTATTTTGGCATTATATGTTCAGATTTTCCAAAACAAAAAACTGTTTTTATACCAACTTTTTGAAACTCACATCTAAGAATAAGGCTTAATTTAGGAACCCACGGAAATACTATGGTAAAGCCTATCCACTTCGCGAAACTCCTGTTTATTGATCAAAATTGCATTCTGGGATATCCTGTCAGACCTCTTCCGCAACAAACACAAATAGTTTTTTTTTTTAATTAATAAACTTTGTTGCTAAATATCTCAATTTTTTATTCAAGATATCTCAATTTTGTAACATTAAGATACATCAATTTTGTTAAGATTACCATTAGAATGATTCAATACGAATGAAATATGGAAAAAAGGTTTTGTAGAACAAAAAAAGTTTTGTAGAACATAAAGTTAGTGTAACTATTTTAGAACATAAAAGTATATTATTATACATAAAAGTTACTAACATTATACATCAACCAAAGTTATTAATATTATACATTATAACATTAAAAAGTCTCATTACAAAGAACAAAATTGTAAAAATAATATCATAATATATCAAAGGACAATACAATACGTACAATATTTCTGAACTTGCAAATTGATTTATTGGGTGGATTTTATGAAATAAAAAATTTATGAAATAAAAAATTCTTGTAATAACAAAAAACATAAAAAATCTTTTTTAAAGTTATTATCTTGTTACAACAACAAAAAAGAAAAATTGAAAAAATAGTATCATAATATATTAATTATGAAGAATACATGCAATTTTTTTTGCATTTGACTTATGCATGGGTTTATGTCTCTGTTTAAAAATTTTATGAAATAAAAAATAAGTGGGCTAGGTCTCCAACAATGTATGCAAGGGTGTCATCAGAAAATATGAAAAGTTCAGTATTGCAGTTAAATATATCGTTTGAGTGCACTGCCTTGGATGACTCCAGCTTCCACAGGTTGCCATTCTGTTGCTATGCTGTTAGTATAAATTCACTGATATCTGGTCTGTAGGTACGATGCAATCCATGAAAAAAGCCATTTAGGGAGTTATATTTGTTGCAAGTTGTTTGTTTACCTGAAAAGGTAAACAAACAACTTGCTTTTTTACTGGAACTGAATGACATTCAATTGGTGGTTTCCTTTTGCAACCAAGAAGTGGAGGAGGATTTGGGATGTTAAAAATAGTAGGAGTTGCTGATTGTAACAAACGCTTTCCACCATTTTTTTAGAATAATACATTGTATTTTCAAAAAGATTACTGCACAAATAAAAGTTTTTGTTTAAAAATACAAAATCTTTTTTGTCTAAATCTTTCCTACGACAGTTGATGACTTACTGTTTACATCTATAAATTAAACAATTAAAGAATATGTTTTAAAATAATACAATAATATTTTTATTAACTTTTTATGAAAAAAATAGTTATTATAAATAATATATGAATTAGCTTGCCTTTTGTCGTCTTTAGGAAAACAAAAAAATTAAACATCTTTACAGTTTATAACAGCACAAAATGATAGCACTGTTATAACTAAGATCAAAATTCTTTAAAGCTACATACAAAAATAAATATTCGCTATTTAATATTATAAAATTCCGAGGTCCGGCAGGACATCCCTGAGTGCTTTGTGATAAAATTACAATGAGTTCTATGGAATTATGCCCGACTGAATAGGCTTTGTATTATGGTGCCCATACATTAAAAGAGATATTATTGCACTTGAAAAAGTTAACAACACCACTAAATGGATACCCCGAATTCGAAAACAAAGTTACAGAACAAAAATTAAAATACTTGGCTTAAGCACACTGGAAAAAAAGACGTAAAAGAGGCAACTTAATTTAAATGTACAAACTATTTAAAAAAAAAATATTGTAGAACTAAATTGTAATATTTTTGCCTCATATCAGCCCAACACAAGGGGCCATAACTTTAAAATCAGAAGCTATTATCAGGAGCCATAATTTCAAAATTAGAAAAGAAAGTTAAAAACTGCAATCAATCAATAGTTAAAAACTGCAAAAATCAAACTTGTCATCAATTTAACTAATTGAGTCACATCAATGTGGACCAGATTTTCTCATCAAAAGTGAAAGCTTAAACTTATTCAAAACTTGCATTGATAAATATCTAGACCTATATGATTTGTAATTTATAATTTAATTTCTTTACCTAGAATAACTACACAATGTATATGCTGTCAAAGTGAAATTAATTACTATTAATTTCACTCGTAATTTTGAACTAATACAGCTTTCTATTATATTATATATAATATTATTTATGTTAATTTGTTGGCGGGCGTTTGGTTGGGATGGTTTGTGATGTTTGACAATGTCTAGAAGTTGTTGCCAAGAATATCCATTATAAAAATATTAAGAAATCAATTTCTTTTTCTATATAATTACTAGTGCATAATTTATGAGCTCTTGCAAGAAAACTTTTAAATATTCCAATATATGATGATATAGAGTAGAGCAGGGCTAGTTAACTTTTACTAAATCTAACAGATCTCATGAACGTTGCATCAGATTTACATATATTTATTTATATATACATATATATATATATACATTTTTTATTTATTTACTTAATAATTACTTTTTTTTTTTTATGAAAAAAAGTTAAAAAAAATATTTCTTTATTTAAACTTTATTTCTGTATATAAAATTTTATTTCAATTTAAGTTGATGGAGCTTTTGCTTAAAATAATTATAAAAATAAGTTGATGAAAATAATTATGAATTACCTGATAGAAATAAAGAGAACTTATTATTTATTAAAATAATTTTTGAATCAAACTTACTGATCCTTATGTTTTCCATAAGCCTTTTGGTCAATTGCAAGATTAATAATAACAACCAAAACTGGTAAAACTATAGATATATAATTTAATAAATTTTATTACATGGCATTTAACATATATGTTGTATATTTTTATAACATAGCAATATAACATTTATTTTGCCCTTAAAGTTCTACATTAAAGTCATTATATATAACTTAATTATAACAAACTTAATTAAATAATACTAGAGTAACTAGGTAACAATAGCAACTGCTATAATTACTATAATCAATTTTCAACATAATACTTATTCTATTCTTGTTAAAAAAAAACATATTATATAAATATTCTCACAAAATCAAATAAAAATTTATCAGATAAAAAATCATATAATAATATTAATATTAAAATGTAATATTAAAAATTGTAATATTAATTTATGTAATATTAAAAATTAAACTGAAATACAGACATGACATACAATTACAAAGTTAAACTGTTTAATTATTAAAAGTTATTTAAAAATTAACATAAAAGCTTACCCCAACATGCTACAACATGTTTATAGACATGATCAGATGTTTTACCATGCATTCCAAACACATGAACAAGCATAAAATATAGGACCACTCCTTCAAACGCCATTAAAAAAAATGTTGATAAGAAAAAATAATGCAGGAACACTGCTATTACTTGGCAGCCTATCTAATAATAATAATAAAAAAAACAACATAAAATATGTTAATTAACTAATAAGACTTGATAATTTGTTACATTTGGTAGACTTACTCTGTTTTCTACTTTGTCAACTCCAAATATAAAAATTAACTCTGCCATAAATAGCCCAAACACTATATTTTTATGAATAGTATTTCGAATTGATTTGATTTTTCTAAGGAAATATAAAAAATAATTTTAAAAACTATTTTAAACAAATATACATAAAATGTTTTTAAATCAAATAAAGATAGAATATGTTATGATTATTATATGATGATTAAGTACTTTAAATTTGCATTTTTAAATATAAATAAATAAATATATATAAAATATAAATAAATTTTGTATTACTTTAAATAGATTATTTTGTAAATGTAGTATATTTAAAATATGTCATTGCACTAGTCACCACCATATTTCTCATTAATAAATTATTTTAAAAAATTTAAAAATAAATTATGACTATTAATTTAAAACTTATAATCTGCTTACTTTATAAAGACAAATGAAAAAAACGAAAGTAGCAATGTAATAAGTGACACAGATAAACCAAACACTGTAACCCTGCTCATAACCATTTTGTGAAAACTCTAAACAAACAAAAAATATTATTAAAGAAAATAAATCACATGTTACACAAGCTTTATAAAACTTTAAAAAATTTTAAGAATTACACTTTTTATTTTTTTTATGTTACTTAGACAACAAACATTAAAAAAAACATTTAAATTTTTTTTTTTTTTTTTAAACATCTTTGCTTCCAACAAGGCTGTAAGCAACCACTAATTAGTGTTGCTACTGGAAAAGAAAAGATGAAGAATAAGTAAAATAACGATTGGCAGATGACTTAAAAGATCGCAAATTATATGAATCAGGAAAGCAAGATGAAGGAAGCGAATTCCAAAGAACTGATGTTTGAGGAAAAAAACTAGACGAATAAGAGTTTTTGGAGCACTTAGGAGCAGTAACAGAAAAAGAATGAGATTTAATTGAATGACGAGTAACATAAGAATAAATTTTAGTAGATGGCACAAGAGACGCTAGCTCTTTAGAGCAGTGCTCATTATATTATTTGTAGAAAAGAGAAAGAGAAGCAACATTGCAACAGTGTGATAATGGTTGGAGGTTGGCTGCAAGAGCAGGTCTAACTATGTTTACAATGCGTTTTTGCACCATGTCTAAAAGAGAAAGGGCATCATTAGAAGATCCATCCCAGATATGGCAACAGTATTCCATACAAGGACAGATTTGAGATTTATAGAGATAGAGAATAGAATCCAGAGTAAGAAAGTGTCAAGCTCAATAAAAAGGTGCAAATTAAGCAGATGCTAATTTGGATTTGATATACGGTTTCCAAGAATGATCAAAAGTAAGAGTCAATCCCAGAAAATGAAGGGTAGATGACTCATCGAGTACATTACCATTCATAAATATAGGAAGGTCTAAATTATTGTGATAACGATTGCCTGAAAAATTGAGTTTTATCTGAATTTTTTTTTTTTTGTTATTCACCTTCTCAAGGCCGAGAATGCCACTACAGACGAGGAGGCTACTTAATAGTGGTTATAACCCTCTCTCAACTCTATAACTCCGAAACACGAACCTTGACGAACAAGGCCGCCGCACGGAGAAACAAGTTGAGCAGGGTACTACCAGGGAAGTGGTGAGAATCGAACTCGGAACCTCTCGCTTATGAAGCAAGTGTTTTACCACTACACCACTATCGCATATTAAAGTTCACCAGCCACTGTGAGCCCCATGCTGTAGCAGAAGTGAGATCCTTTTCAAGCTCAGATGCCTCCTGCAAGCAATCAGAGGGAGTTGGCTTCTTATTGTGACAAGAATAAATGGTAGTATCATCAGCGAACAATGCCATCTTAGATGTGAGAATATCTGGAAGATTGTTAATGTAAATTAAAAAGAGTATAGGGCCAAGGATTGAACCTTGAGGAACCCCTGAGGTTACAGAATAAGAAGAGTGCTGTCCATCAAGGCAACTTTTATACTACGATTGGAAAGAAAGGATTCAATAATCTTGAAGATGTTTTCAAATACACCGTAAGAAGGAAGCTTATGGAGAAGAAACATTATCAAACATTTTAGAAATGTTTGATAAAGATGGCCTTAACCTCTCCACCTTTATCTAATGCACGATAAAATCTATCGGTTATTACTGTTAGCAAATCAGCCGTAGAACAAGAAGATCAAAATCCATATTGATGATGAGAAAATAAGTTATTAGATTCAAGATGAGAGATTAAGCATTTTTTAATTAAAGATTCAAAAACCTTGCTAATGATAGGAAAGAGACTAATGGGACAGTAGTCAGATGAATCAGATCGCTCTCCAGAATTTTTGAAAATAGGGATAACAGATCCTGCTTTCCAACAGGCTGGAAAACAAGATTCTGATAAGCACTTGATAGTTTTGAAAGGATAGACGACAGGTCCGTAGAACACTTATGCAAGACTATAACAGGTATGTTGTTCAGCAAGACTATAACAGGTATGTTGTACAATCCGCTTCATGTTCTACTGCCTTGTATCCTACAAGGCAACAGAACATGAAGCAGATTGTACTGGGTTACATGTTACCAGTAGCAGGATAAACCTAACCTGACATTCTATACAAGGACAGATTTGAGATTTGTAGCGATAAAGAATAGAATCCTGAGTTGAAATTGGCAAACACAATTAAGAGATGCAACCATAGCAGATGCTAAAAAGAAAGATTTTCATTTTCTAAGATTATTTCTTACTTTCAAGAAAGATTGGCAGTAAGAAATAATCTTAGAAGATGAAGGGCAGGTGATTCATAAAGTGCATTACTGTTTATAAATATAGAAAGATCTAGATTAATGCGTTAATGATTGGCTGAAAAAAAAGTTTCATCTGAGTTAAAGTTTACCAGTAGCTGAAAGCCCCATGCTCTGGCAGTAATGAGATTCTTTTCAAGCTCAAATGCCTCCTTTACGCAATCTTAAATTAATGTATAGTGCTACCAATAGCAAACAAAGCCATCTTAGATGTGAGAAATTCTAGGAAAACGTTAATGTAAATTAAAAAGAGTATAGACCCAAGGACAGAACCTTAAGGAACCCCAGTTACAGAATATATAGAAGAGTGCTGTTTATTAAGGACTTTTATACTACAATTGGTAAGGAATGGTTCAACTATCTTAAAGATGTTACCTGATACACCTGATTCAGCATAAAAGGAGAGCTTATGGAGTAGACCAGCATGCCAATATTAAGGAGGTGTAACAGTCAATAAAGTATTTAGTAACAACTTTTCATTGGTCAGTTTTGTTGCAATAAAATTCTTTGTTTGTGAATACTTTAAAAATCCCTTTTTCAAATTCCCCTCCCATAAGTTTTATCTGAGTTGGCAGTCTACTAGTAAAATTGTGGCCAATATGTATAAAACGCCTAGATCATCTTGTTTGTTACTCTTGAGTTCTTAATACAAGGGGGGTGGGAATAAGAGGACTTGGTGAATATTAAAGCGCCCTGATTTTTACATGATTTAAAAATTATCTTAACATGCATTTAGTGTGTAAACTCTATCAACTCTTGAAACAGCATGTTTGATGCAGGTGAATTCTTACAGTGTACAGTTTCTTACAATTCGTACATTTTTACACAGTGTAAAAATGAGTGACCCCTGACTGGTAAGTAGTTCAAATAGTTTTAAATATTCCTATATCATTATGATTCATCAAGAAATTCACCATATATGATTTTTGTTTTGCCCTAAAAGGCTATCACTGAATAGAATTAGATGCTTAATTCCACTAAGAACTGACTGATACCTGACTGCTGGCTCAGTTTATCATGCACAAATATGGGAAGAACCTTAAAAGAAGAAAGAGCATTTTTTCAAGAAATTTATTTCAAAAATCATAGTATATTAACAAGCAATTTGTAAAAATAAGTGAAAATCAGTTTTTTCCATAGCTAATTTTGCATATTGAATTTTGCAAACCTTTCCTTTTTTGTAGTACAGAAAGAGCATTTTAAGAACTATTGTATTCCCTATAACGTAATTATTGCATAACTTAACTCCATATATATGTATATGCATATATATATATATATATATATATATATATATATATATATATATATATATATAATATATATATGCATATATATATTACATGAAAAATAACGGTTTGTCAACGGTCAACAATTGCCCTAAAAGATTAAAACTGTTATTTTGACCTTTTGACCGTTTAAAATAGTTTTATTGTTTACAACATGCTACTTTATTTAAAATAGTTTTATTGCTTACAACATGCTACTTTATTTAAAATAGTTTTATTGTTTACAACATGCTACTTTATTTAAAATAGTTTTATTGTTTACAACATGCTACTTTATTTAGTTTCTTTGACAAATATATGATGTAAACTATCATTTTTTTTTTATTTTGTTTGGTTCACTTTTCTTGTTTTACTAGCAACTTTTGTAGTAAAACAATTGTCTTGTTCAAAAAGTTTCATGAGTGTTAATAACTAATTTTACAAGTTTTTAAAATGAACAGAGATAAAAAACTATTCATGTATCAGCTCATTAAAATCAGAAATATAAAATTATTATTTTTAATTTTTGCATGTTACTGAGAACATTTTCTCTTCCAAACTGTACTTTTTTTTATCATTTATTCTTTTTTTTTTGTATTTTTTTCCCACCAATGAGAAGTTATTGCAGCGAATGATTTTTTTTAATAAATTCAAAATTATCAATGGACTATTTCCTCTATAAGAAATAACCGCAATGCATTTTGGTATTCATATTCACCAAAAATAAACAAATATTATCGTGTCAGAAATAAATACAGTATATAAAAAGTAATTTGTGATTTAAATGATTTAAATGTTATTGATGACAATCAATGTTTTTTTAAAAACATTTTAATTACTTTGCAACAAGAATTTTGAGAAATAACTAGTCAGTTAAATATAAGAATTGGATATGCTGAATAAATTGTACAATAGCAAATAAACTCATGGTCTTTTCTGATGTCTTTCCTTGCTTCCTAATATAAGTCAAGAAAAAATACACAAGTACTTAATTATAGACGATAGTTACAGAACTAGATGTGCTTTAAAGCACATCTATTTCTGGTTATCAGGTGTTCTAAGAAAACTTTGTTAAAAATTTAGTATTTAAACCAAACGTCAATATTGACATAAATTATTTTCTGATTAAAGCTAGAGTTTCAGCTTCAACAAAAAAAAATCAGTACCTTGTTTAAGTTCATCTTTGTCAAAAAAAAAAAAAAGATGTTTTACACTAAATGTAAATGTAGAGCTGATATGGGCAGGGTTGGAAAAAACCCAGGGTTTTTTAAAAAAACCCAACCCAAATGGGTTTTTTTGGGTTTTATGGATTTTTTGGGTTTTTTTAAAAATCGATCAAAATACCAAATTTTTATAATTGTATGAGTACAATAATTTTTTTTTTAATTTTATAAATTCACCTTCCTATTGCTCCAATGACCATTTCAGTCAAGGGTGCAACTCATTTTTTAAAAATATTTTGTCTCAATCCTTAACATTACCATTTTTACTAACAAACAACATTACCAACTAAAATTTTTAAACAAAGGCGCTGTGTGGAGAAATAGATTGAGACGAAATAGACAGAGGTAATTTGAACCCCAACCTTCTGGTTGCCAGCCAAATGTTTTACTACTAGTCTACTAGCACATTTTACCTGTAGTGCAAAAAGGGACTCCATCAACTATAAATGATGTTAATTAATTGCTCTAAATTAAAAACATGTTCAGAATATTTTTGACTAAAAAAAAATCAGTGTAAAAGTTATGACAATTGAGTTATTCAAAGTTGGTAAGACAATATAAATGTTGCAAACTAGTTTTTTTTACTAACATGTTCAAAAACTACTTTGCACAAGTTTACAACATGTAATCAACAAGTTTGCAACACGATGTTGCAACCGTATAAGTTATTATCAATCAGGATGACTATGAACACTTTTTAAACATTTTTGTATCATAGAAGAAAACTGCTAGCCTAATAACTACATTTTTTTTTAT
Source organism: Hydra vulgaris (assembly GCF_022113875.1). NCBI lineage: Eukaryota > Metazoa > Cnidaria > Hydrozoa > Anthoathecata > Hydridae > Hydra > Hydra vulgaris. Next base: position 15,888,852 of record NC_061168.1, read on the forward strand.
CAGAACATTATACTGTCTAGCTTCTTGGAAAAGTTATCGGCCTGATCAACTGGACTGGCAAAAAATGGATTTTTGCCTAAACTTTGTTTCTAAATATATATAAAGTAAATTTGTAAAGAACCATTACAGTGTCTTCGCCACCAAGTTTTTTTTTTTCCTTGAAGATGTTTTACCGGCTCAGTTTTGCAATGCAAATTGCAAACTGAATCAAAGTAACACATTATATAGCTCTATTGTGTGTGTTTCTTCACCTTTTAGCAACTTGATACTGATGTTAATTTTCAACCCGCTGTTCATAGTCACCCCTGTTGGTGGTACATGTTGTAAACTTGTAGCTGATGCAAAATATTCAAAACCTGTTAAATATTCAAAAGACAGATGAGCACGAGTGTCATTTTTACCAACAAATCTTGTCCTTGTGAATTGCATGCAAGTTTTCAACATGTTCTCTCATTGAATGAGCAAACATGTTGCAAGCTTGCTTGCACATAACTTAATTTTTTTTAAGTTTTAAAGTTGTATGCACTGAAGGACAAATCTAGTAAACTGTAGCATTTTTTTTTGCCTGACAACTTTCCATTTCTAAACTGTAAATAAAGTTTAATTTTTATATATAATATTTTGCTTGTGGCTTAGTATTTTTTTTTTTTTTTTTGCAGTTTACAACATAAGCTTTAAAAAATAAAAAATCAAATACCAATATAAAAGAATACAGACATTTGAGAGGAGAATAAAGATACTAAATAACTAGTAATGTCTTGAAATTTAGTTAATAGAATGATTTTTATTTCCTTTATAAGTATTTAACTAATTTAATGTTTAATACATATTTCAATAACATTTATAATAACTTGCTAAATGTTTTAAAAAAATAATAAATAACCAACTTGCTACAAAAACAGATTGATCGATTTTGGGTATATCCTAAAGACCATTATGTATATAAATACAGTGTTTACAAAAGTAATTACAGTATAAAGGTTGCACTTGGTGATAATAAAGCATTTATAAGTGTTAAAATCAGAGTTATCAGTTGTAAAATAGGTCATTTTTAAAAAAACCCAAATACATTTTGGGTTTTTTTTGGGTTTTATTGGGATTTTTTAAGGTGGGTTTTTTTGGGTTGGGTTTTTTTGCCAATTCTGGATATGGGAGGATGCAAGCATGTTGCAGCAGTATTATTTCAATTAAATAAATATAAACGATTAAGTTTAAACACTATACCATTTCATAAAACATGCACAGAAATTTTATAGTAATATTCCTGCTGAAGAAAAAAACTCAGATCCAAATAAGCTTTCTAAGGTTTACTTTAAAATGAGTAACTTATAAAAAGATTCTAACAATTCATAATTTTTGTATAAGGAAATAAAGACTTTTGTGCAACCTTTTTTACACATAAGCGATGAAAAACTTAAAAAACTGTCTGATACTTTATATAATCTGAGAGAAGAAATAGCATTTGCAAATCTTTTATAAGGAAATATTTATCATTGCACATTTTATTATGAAACATCAGTATCTGCATATCAGTAAAAATTCCTAAATTTTAAATCTGATAATATATTAAATCTCGTTGATACCTAGTAACTAATATATTTGAAGTAGAACCCAGTGACTCATTTAAATCAGATAAAACCTAATCAATGTTTCTTTCAAAACATTTTTCTATCCAAAAAGAGAATAAAGAATATGGAAAAAGCTACTTTTCCACAATCTACAAATCTGTGGCACAAAAAAAAGAAAAAACGCTTAACATCTTCAAACTTTGGCTTTGTTATTAATAGTCAAAAAAGTATGTTCCCTGTCTCCATTTTAAATATATTTTGAAAAAATAAAACAATAAAAACAACTTTTTCAACAAAGCTTGTAAATGGGGTAAAATAAATGAAAATACCACAATAAAAATATATGAAAATATGAAAAATATATCATTAACAAA
>NC_061168.1:15895793-15905793 GCF_022113875.1 Hydra vulgaris
TATATATATATATATATATATATATATATATATATATATATATATATATAGTCTTGTATGGTAGACGAAAAGTTTTCCCCATAAACTGTAGTTTTTAAGAGAGCGCTAAAAAACCGGACCAGAAATAGTTCAAAAACTTAAATAATTTTTTTTTTGAATGATAAACTGCCTGCCCTAACCAAATGCTCAGTCAATGTAGCAGCACTCCCTTACAAGTCAGGCTATTTGTCAGTCGATGTATGTACTGAAGCCCCCAGCAGCAGGCTATTTCAGTATGACGTCAGATTGCTTACCTTAGTATGCAATACTATTTGTGTATATATATATATATATATATATATATATATATATATATATATATATATATATATATATATATATATATATATATATATATATATATATATATATATATATATAACACTGGGTTTAAAAATTTTTTCTTAAAAAATAGACCAACTTGGGTGTCGAATTATGTAAAAATTTCAAAAACGTTGATCATTTAAAATAAAAAAATCTTATCTCATATTTTATTGCATAAAAAAAATGACATCTTCTAACAAATGACTAATAACTGAAAAAAGGCTTTCAACAAAAAAATAAATAAATAGAGTTTTAAAAGTTTTTTGTTACCAAATTTGTTTTTGTAATTTTATAAAATGCTTACTTTTAAAAACACTTTTACAAACTGTAGAAGTGTTTAAAAGTATTAAAATTTGTTGAAGTTAAAAAAAATAACAAAAATAACAAAAATTATCTAACTTTACCTGATCTAGCTTTTGAACAATAACAATAGAGCTTCCAGAAGGTAAGCTACGACGGGGAAGTAATGAGACCGACAAGACTTTTGAATTAAGTTTTAGTTGAGTTGATTTTATAAGATTAGATTCTTTGAGTTTAGACCTTGTAAAATAAAAAGACCAAGGAAAAATCATTATTTAATACTATCAGTTACAATTAAATGCAATACATTTTTATTAAAACAACTAAAAAAAAAAAGAGTTTTTCTAACAATTTAAAAACTTATTCTAAGAAAACATTTTCTATTTAAAATATTTTGCGCTAAACTAATGATTAAAGAAAGTAAATAATTATATAAACATTAATATTAATTAAATAATTATATAAACATTAACATTTACTAAATAATTATATAAACATTAATATTTACTAAATAATCATATAAACATTAATATTAATTAAATAATTATATAAACATTAATATTAATTAAATAATTATATAAACATTAATATTTACTAAATAATCATATAAACATTAATATTTATTAAATAATTATATAAACATTAATATTAATTAAATAATTATATAAACATTAATATTTACTAAATAATTATGTAAACATTAATATTTACTAAATAATTATATAAACATTAATATTTATTAAATAATTATATAAACATTAATATTAATTAAATAATTATATAAATATTTATATTTATTAAATAATTTTATAAGCATTATTATTTAATAAATAATTATATAACTAGCAATAAATAATAACATTAAACATTAATAACAATAATTCTTCTAGTATCTGCCAAAGAATTGTTATAACTGTATCACTTTCAAAATTTATTTTAATTCATTAAAAAATATTATAAATTATACTAAAATAGTAACTTACTCAGGAACACCAATTAGTTCATTAAATCTATTAAATGATGCCACAATGACAACATATTTTTTATCTATGAAAAAAAGAAGATAAAAAATTTTATAACTACTTAGTATATAACATAAAATATTTACAACAATTTTGAAGTAGGAGAGGCCAGGAGTAACAGTTTCAAAAAACTTAAAATCTTAAAAATGAAAAACGAAAATCTCATTAAAACCCCATTATCTCAAAACTCAAAACTTACATAAGGTTAATTATACATTTACAATTATAACCTTGATTCAAATTGCCATTTCATAAACGAGTGGTTCCGATTTCGATCCCCACCACGTCCCTGGTAGTACCGCGCTCAACTCGTTTCTCCGCGCAGCGGCCTTGTTCGTCAAGGTTCGTGTTTCGGAGATTTATCAACATCAAAAAATGCAAATATATACAAACTATAATTTGATATATATACAGCACAATTTGAGTATTATGTATGCTTTAAACTCAGATGCCAGAGCCTACCCTATACAAAAAAGATTTTGAGAAATAAAAAGCAAAAATTGATTAATTTTAAAATTTATCTTTAAAAATTAAAAAAAAAAATTAATAAAGAAACATTTGTTAATTTTTTTGAGAAATTTTTAAATCTTGTGGCAAACAAGTATAGTGGAATCAGGAATAATTTGTAATTTGGAAATAGCTGATACAAACTATATATATATTTTATACATAGACTATATATACTTTTTTATTGATAGTAGTTTTTAAAATTAAAAAAAACCTGTTTATTAAACTTATTAAAATGTTTATTATTTATATTAAATGGCATGGTATTTACAATTAAAAAGTTAACAAGACTTTACATTGTCAATAAAAATGCGAAAAAACAAAAGCAACAGAACTTGATAATGATATGTCTGGATGTAGTTTACTTATAAAAAGATTTTCTTATAAGATCTGGCCTTATTGCATTATCCCAAAATGTTGACATGATTTTCTAAAAAGAATTTCATAATTTATATGGCAAGTCAACAACCTGAAAAACATCTATGCAGAGTTCATTGTAGAAAAAGCCTAAATAAAGCCTAAATAAAACTTATAAAATTAAAAGTCTTAATATAAGCTAAACATAAATAGCATGACTGTTAATATACTTTCATAAAATAATAATAATGATTTCTTACACTTTCTAAATATTTACAACCATAATAAATTAATGATTTTAATGCCATGAGCAGTACATGTGAAATTAATTTTGTTTAATTAACTAATACCTTCTTCCAACAGTGTTTTAGGAACTACAACTTCATTTTCAACACACCAAACAACATTTTTTGTTGGTAAAAGTGGTTGGATATTTACAACTAAAAAAAAAAACAATTAGTTAAGAAAGTATGTGTTCATCTTTTACTAACTAATAATTTAAGTATTCAATTGAGAAAGTAAGTTTATATTTTACTATATAGTATTTAACAAAAATATAAAGAAATAAAAATGTTGCAAAAATTTTACTTCTTTTTATTAAGTTTAATTGCTCAATTGTCATGTTCTACATATATTATGCTAATTAGTTACGTTTCATTTTTGAAAAACTTTTTTTAACTAAATGAAATGCGAAAAACAATTACAATTTTTGTTTAATACAAGTTATAGTCCTTGCTTTCAAATGTAGGATTACTGCAAACATTTTAAAAATCTTCTTTTTAAAAATTATTATTTCATTAATCCTTGTGTTATCTCATTCATTCTAAATCAATTTGCATTTATTAATTCCTTTATTTCTTTTATTAGACATTGTTTTTATAAATTTACCTATATTTTCTGATAAAATTACTTTTGAAGTGCTGTTTAGTTTGGCCGAAGTTTCAATGAGTTCATCAGTTGCTTTTAACAATTTTATTGCATCTTTAGAGCGTTTTTCCTAAAGCATAATAATAATAAATATTTCTACATTATTCACCTTACAAAACCTAAAAATAAAAAAATTAAAAGTTTAAACATGTTGTTAATAATACTTTGAGATTTCATAACTACAGTATCGGACAAAACAAGTGCAACCAAATAATGCTAATTTAGTTTCTTTATATATAAGTGCTGCATATCTTTATATAAGTGCTGCATTTTTTCAATTTAGAGAAATAACTATGTAACTGTTTAGAGACAACGTTCATTAAGTTTTATTCATCACAAAGTTCATTATTTGTACACGAAAATTAATAAATTAATCAAAAGTATTAAAAAAAGTTGATTTCCTTCTAGATAAAACAACTCCACAAAATATTGACCAAGCTGTATTTTGCAATCAATATTTTGTGGTGAATCCTTTGTTGTCGATCACAGCCTTGCATCTTCAAGGCATAGATTCAATCAGGTGATTAATGAAACTTTGTGGAATCGCTGCCCAGGCCTTTTGGATTTGTTCAAACAGTTGATCCTTATTACGAACACCTTCACAATTAATTCTGCAATTGACGATCTCCCACAGGTTCTCGATAGGGTTGAGATCCGGAGATTGAGGTGGCCAATCCATCACCGATAGGTGGTTGTCTTGAAACCACTGCTTGACTACTTTTGCAGTGTGTTTCGGATTGTTGTCTTGCTGAAAAACCCAATTTATTAGCATATTCCATTCAGCATGATGTAACATAACATCTCTCAAAATATTTTTATACATGAAACAGTCCATTACTCCATCGATTCGATGTATTGGACCTAGACAGTTAGCAGAAAAACACCCCCAGACCATTACATTGCCTCCACCATGCTTCACGGTCTTATGGCAGTAACGTAAATTAAGGCGTTTTCCGGCCGGTCGACATACACAGCAAATGCCATCACTCCCAATGATGTTGAACTTCGATTCATCACTGAACAGGAGAGTTCGCCATTTCTGCACATTCCAGTCAATATGAGATGTAGCAAACAAGAGTCTTTTTTTCTGGTTCTTTAGTGAAATCAGCAGTTTCTTTGCAGGGCGTCGAGAAAACAATCAGGCTTCAACAGCACGTCGTCTGATTGTTTAATCAGATACAGGCAGCTCCAAATGCTTTTGTATTTTGACTGATGATATCCAGGGATCCTTCTTGACGGACCTGACAATCATAAAGTCCTCTCTAGAAGTGGTGGAACGCAGTCTTCCACTTTTGTTATCTGCTGCCAACTTCCCTGTAGAACGATATTTGGAACATAGTCTTTGATATTTTCACACGATATTTATCACAAATACTTTTTTGTGACATTCCACTTACGTACTCGCCAATAATTTTCTTTTTTAGTTCCAATTCAAGACTGTTGGGAGCTATTTTCGCACTTGGATGCTTCTGAATGTTTCTGGATACTTCTGAATGCTTCCAGATGCTTCTTCTGGAAACTTCTGGAAGCTTCTGCATGCTTCTGGAAACTTCCTTTAATTATTAAAAAACTTCTGTGACGTTGACACGGACCAGATTTAAAAAAATGAAACAAACCAAAAAAGTTGCACTTGTCTTGTCCGCTGCAAAATTGCACTTGTCAACAAAATTCTGCCTGTGTGCTGTCACCTGTCAGCTGATTTCTCATGTCATGGTATGCTATGACTCCAGACTCCTGAACTGTTTGCTGTGTTGGTATAGTTCGTTTCATTTTTAAGACAAGTAAAATTAGAAACACTTTTAAGCATTGTTCGATGTTGATTGCAAATGTTTTGTCCAATACTGTACTTGAAGTTTATTTTTTCAAAAATATGTTCCAAAAATTTCAAATCTTTAAAAATAAAGCTAAAATTACTTAAAAAAACTCTAAATGATTTTATTCAAATAAATTAAACTGACCTGAGTTAAATCATTCCAAAACATGGACGAGTCTTTATCTAACAAATGACTTGTTATGTTTAAAACAATCTGAAAAAGAATTATTGACACCAAGTTTAAAACAGTTTGAAAAATAATTGTTGACACAAAGTTTAAAACAGGCTGAAAAAGAATTACTGACACCAAGAAATAGTTTAAATCAATTACCTGAGAAAAGTTAGATATTTGCTGCTGATTAACAATTTGAGAACTTTTCACAAGAGATTCAACAGCATCAATAACATTTACCAGATCGCTGCCAAATTGCATATTATTATTATTCAGTACATATGTAGAAAGTCTCTCAGATTCTTTTGAAACATCTGTAGAAGATTTTAGCTATAAAAGTTTATATATAATTTTCATTTTTAAATAAAATACCTCATCCATTTATTCATTATGTTGAATTTTAATTATATATGTATTCATAATTTATTAAATTCTATTTGTTATTTTTTTGTTTCTCTTTGTTGAAAAAAAATTATAATTTTGTCTTTAAAGCTCTGACTTTTATTATTTGAGACCCCAAAAAATAAACAACTATTATGAAGTAGATACTGCTAAATCAGTAAAGTTGTTTTACCAATTTACTGGTAAAATTAATAGTAAATTTTGGTAAATTACATTTTTTCCCAACGCAATCAATTGAAGAATCGATTTTAAGATTTACAGCACTGAATAGATTTAGCTTCCGTGCCATTGTTAACAACTCTTTCATTTGATGTGTGAAAAAGGTTATGATTTTCCAAAATATCACAAACAATTAATCCAGTCAGTTAAAAGTTTGCATGAATTTGACTGTAAATACACTTTTAACTTAAAAATGAACATTCAAAAACGCTTTTTGATCACACTAGATGATTACACTTCTCTGAAAATTCAAGTTAGAAAAATATCAATATTCATCAAAAACACACATACTGGAATCTGGGTTTGACTCAAATTTCTGGATTTTTGTCAGCTGAAAAAGCTGCAGTAGCTGTCACATAAAAAATGGCAAAATGTGGGTTGAATATTGGAGACAGCATTGTTTGCTCAGTTTCAAATGGAGTCTCCATGATGTGCAAGTTTGGAAAACTGGTTCCAACTGAGCATCAAATGTATTTACACCTATATAATGTATTTAGCAGTTCAAAAAGTTCTATACAAGAAGTCTTACCAAAAAATTGATAACAACAAATTGCAAGTAACAAGTGACAAAGACAAAGTTAGCAGTGACAAATCTAACACTGAAGTTTTTTTTTTTTGTGAATTTATGGATAAAAATATTCCAATTTCAAAAAAAAATTTCTCTTATCCTTGACTGCAAAACAAGATGGAACAGTCTACTGCCGATGGTTTAACATAAGTTTCTCAAAGTTAAAGGCTCAATCAGAAAAGTATTAAAAAACGTTACTCCACATTTAATTTGCAGCAATGATTAAGTAAACATTTTATCAAGATTGCTGCTACTATTGAACCAGTCAAATTGGCAGTAGTTGCCCATTAGCGACTGAATGCAACTCTTCTTACAGTTGAGGGAATTTTCAAGTTTTTCATAAACAGACTGAAACAACAAGATTTAACTCTTTGCTTTTTGAGATGTTTTGAAGAGCAATTTTGTATGCTTGTACAAATACCTTTCCAATTGTTAAAACGTTAAAATTCTTGAATTTTTCCAATTTTTAAAATGTTAAAACGCTTTCAAAATGCCTTTGAAGTCTGTACTTCAAGACTTCCAAAAAAATGCTGCCTAGACTTTTCCCAACAAATCCAGATGAATTTATTCAAGAAATGTGTTGCTCAGAAAATCTCACTAAAATTTTGCTTTCACTTAATGGTGAACTTGAGGAAGCAACTCAGTATTTAAAAGTATTTAAAAAATCTTGGTTCTGTATTTCATGTAGGGAAAAAATTTTTCCATTCAGTACTTTATCAGATAAGGAGCTGCACCTGCAAACAATAAATGATAAAGTGATTCATATTAATGAATTCGAAAACAACATATCATCATTCCCAAACACCATACAGTCTAATCTTTATAATGAACCTAATGATTTTATTTCCCATCAACTTAATAACAACAATAACGACATAAACCTCGAAGAAAACCTTATTAATTGTAAATATATGGACAAAAAGTTTTAACTCTTCTAACATCGACAAAAATGATTTTTCTCTTTTTCATTTAAATATTGCTTCTCTTGTAAAAATTTTGATGAATTAAACTCGCTTTTATCTCTTATTAATCATAAATTCAGTATTATTGGCATAACTGAAACTAAACTAAAAAATGACATTTTACCAACTATCCCATTAAATCTTACCGGTTATGTTTATGAGCACACTCTGACAAAATCTTATTTTGGAGGAGCTTTACTTTATATATCAAATACATTAATTTACAAACTTCGATATGATCTTAATATGCTTAAACCAAAGCTTTTAGATTCTGTGTTTGTGGAAATCATAATTCCTAAAAAATCAAACATCATTATTGGCTGTATTTATCGCCATCCTAGTATGGATATTTCAGAATTTATTAAATCATATTTAATTCCACTTTTTGAAAAGCTATCTATGGAAAAAAACAAAACTACTTTTTTAATAGGCGATTTTAATGTCGATCTTTTATTAACAAACTCAGATAATTCTGTCTCCGAATTTTTAGACACTATTGCTTTAAATAACTTTCTTCCTTTTATTTCATTGCCAACAAGAATCACAAGTCACTCCAAAACTCTAATTGATAACATATTTTCTAATGCAACTTCTACAAATAATTTTGCCCATAATTTTACTTCTACGGTATCAAATCATTTGCCCCAATTTTTAATACATCCATTTTATAGAACCAAAATTAATACTCGTAAAAGCTGCATTTTTCGTTGAAATTTAAAACAAATAAATTGCGTTGAATTATGTAGTGATTTCTCAAAAATTAGCTGGACTAATGTAATCAATGTCAACGAAGGTAAGACTAATAAGTCATTTAAAGAGTTTTTCTCAAGTTTCAATTCTCTTTTAGATAAACATGCACCATTGAAAAAAGTCAGCAATCGCTGCTTATCAAGGGCTCTCAAACCTTGGATAACACGAGGAATCTTGACTTCTATTAAAATGCGAAAAAAAATATTTAACAAATTTCTTAAAGCAAAGAATCCTAATAACAAACTCAATCTAGAAAAATCTTATAAAACATATAGAAACTTACTTGTTACTCGTCGTAGTAAAAAGAACCATTATTCTAAGTTCTTCTATGACAATGACACAAGTGGTTTGTTTTTTACTTTATTTATTATTTACCTATCTTATATTTATTTATTAATGTGTTATTAATGTTACATTTTATGTTATTATTATATCTAACTATCATCTATGATTTGTACATACAATTTATATTGTATTATAATATTCTTAATATTATTGGTACTTTATTATTATTGTTATTATTTTGTATTATTACTATTATTATTACCAGGCTTTCCCAGGAAAGGCGTGCGGTCGCACGCCTTTTTTCGTGGTCGCAGCATTATTTCGTGGGAAAGCGGAAATTAGAGAATAAAAAATAATTTTAAAAAAAGGAAACAAAGTCTAAACAAAGTATAAAATTGAAATTGGATGTAAGAAAAATATTTTGATAATAAAAAAAAAATAATATTTTTAACAAAAAAAAAAAAGTCTTGAACATTTTTTTCAAAATTTTTATACTGTTTTTTTTTTTTTTTTAGGGTTGCTATTTTCAGCTACGAAATTTGATACAAGTCAAGGAAAAGACGACGATAAGTCATAAAGTTTTCATGAAAATAAAGACTTGATACGTAATTTATTCACGAACTTTATCAGACAATGTATTTATTCACGAACTTTATCAGACAATGTATTAAAAAACTGATTCATTATTTACGCTAGACAAATTTGGTTAAACTTTTTCATTTAATTTAGTTTTTACGAAGTTTTATGCAAAGACGATGACTTTATTCCCCAATAATTAGACAAGAAAATAAATTGCTGTTTTAATTATTAAATATATTATTTGAGATTTTAAACATAACAAAATTTTAATTTGAAAAAAGTTCTTTCTCGACATATTCTAAACTGATTATACTGAGTCAATGCTCGCCTTTTATTACGTTGAAATTATTCAATTGCATAATTTTGTTATTACGAAAGAAGTTAAAATAATAATTGCATTGCTTCTGTTGTCATTGTTACGAAAACAGTTCCTTCGGGACATTATTATATATTAACACTCGCTCACAATGTCAATTAATGATTGCAAAATAAGCAACTCAATCGTTTGACAATAAAATTTTCTTCCATTTAAAAAACAAAACAAACATATTTTACTAATAAATAGCAATCGTTTTCGTGTTTTCTTGCGTATCAATACATTCAAACATTTAAATCAATACATTTAAACATTTAAATGTATTTACAAAACATTTAAAAATTGTTTATAGTTCTATCGTAAATTTTAAAGTATTACTGACTGATAAAAGTCATTGATAAACAAATTTTACATTAAAAGGTTTTTTTATTTTCTTTAAACATTATTCTTTTTCTTTT
>NC_061168.1:15910793-16040793 GCF_022113875.1 Hydra vulgaris
GAAAATAGCAAGCATGATAAAAAGAAATAACTTTAGCAGATGTTAATTTAACAATCGATTGTATATATGGTTTCCATGAAAGGTCAGTAGTAAACCATAATCCAAGAAGACGTAAAGAAGAAGACTCAGTGAGAGGGTTGCTATTAATTAATGTAAGAACTATATTAATAAATGGCAACCCTCAGTCAACCCTCAACAAAACTCAGTTACAAATAAATAACTGAGTTTTGTTGTAGTTTAAATTTACTGTCACTGTAAGCTCGAATCTGCTACAGAAGTGAGATCAGATTCAAGATCGGCTGCCTGTTATAAGCGATTGAAAAGAAAAGAGTTTTTGTCAAGACAGGAGTATAAAGTTGAGTCATCAGCAAAATGAGCTACTTTAAATGTAAATTTTTTAAGAAGATCATTAATTTAGATAAGAAACAAAACATAACCAAGGATGGGACCTTGAGGTACCTGGAGGTATGTGTGTGTGTGTGTATATATATATATATATATATATATATATATATATATATATATATATATATATATATATATATATATACATACATACCTTCCGGAAAAAAAAAAAATGAGACCAAGTTCTTTAAGTTTTATTTTCAAAATAATAAATAAATAATAAAATTGTTCAATAGAAAATAAAGAGTAAAGCCTTATTTTTAAAATAATATATTGATCAATATACGATCACGTGTCCTTCGACTTCTATATTTTTTTGAACACGATGGTTCATACTGTCAATTAATGACATTAAATAATCCAAGGAAAGTCCGTTCCAAACTACTTGAATTGCAACCTCTTAATCATCTAAATTTTTTGGTTTCTTTTCCACGGCTTTTTTCATTAACCCCCACACATTTTCAATGGGGTTTAGATCCGGTGAATTAGTGGGCCAGGAAGAAACTTTCCATTTATGTTCTGTAAACCATTCAGAAACTGATTTTGAAGTGTAGCACGTTGCCCCATCCTGTTGAAATGTAAAACTCCTTGGGAAAAGATTTTTTAGAGTTGGCTCAGCTTCAGAAAGTATTTCTTTGTATTTTTCACTATTCACAGTGTCCTTGATTATAATCAATGATGTTTTACCTTTGGAACTAATCGCCCCCAAACCATGACACTCTCTTTGAACTTTGGTTTGCCAATTCTCGGTCATTTCTTTACCCATCGACCTTTTCAAGTTCGAAATAACTCAAAGCGACTAAATACCCATTGACTCCATCTTGTTCTTAGGTGTTCTTCACACCATTTTACCCTATTTTCTTGTTGAACAGGAGTCAATAGGATTAATTTTTGGGAACGAAACTGAGGTACCCACTTCAGTTAAGATAACGAGTAATGGTTGTGGGAGCAACCTTAGGACTGCTTTTTTCAATTAATTCAATTTGAATATCTCTGGCGGATCGTGTGTCAACTTTTTGAGCTAGTTGAATCAATTGCTGTTGGTTTTTTAAATTACGTTTTCTTGGTCTAACACTTCCTTTCAATCTCTCCAAGCTCATTCCTTCCCTCATTTTCTTTAAATATCTTGCAACTGTTGTCTTAAGTATCCCAGTTAATTACATCAAAGACCTTAGGTCTTTATGACCCGCTTTAAAAAGATAGTCAAGTGTCAACGCTGACAACTTCATTTCTAAAATAAATATTTTTAGGTAAATCAGAAATAATAATGAACACATAGAATTTTTGATGAATATATGCACCTGATAAATCAAACAATGGTTTTCAAGAAATACAAAAAAAGTCATTGTACGACTCGCCAAAAATTTGAAAAACCCGAACACAAGTTTAGCATACGCGGTCTCATTTTTTTTGTCCGGAAGGTATATTCATTCAGGGAAAAGTTAAAAATATGCATCTAAATCATTGGGCTACAATCATGTTATAATATAGAGTATAGGTATTTAAATTTTTTTTCAGTGATTGCCTATATATACTGCACTTTAGCTCTTTTTGCAATCTTTTGGGTCTATATCAAATGCTACTAGGTTTGTCATACCTGTATCCAGTTTTTAAATTTTTGCTTTCCACATCCTAATTTGTTGCATTTACTTACATTTGTTGCATTTACTTACATTTGTTGCATTTACTTACATTTTTTCCGATAAAAAGTCTCAACTTCAGATTTAGATTTTAAAACTAACTTTTAATAGAAGTTTTTACAGTTACTCAAATTATAACCATGTGTAAATTATATCCTTATAACTATATTATATGCATAAAATTAAATACATATTCCAAAATCATATCAAATAAATTGATTTAAAACATTGATTATATTATTTAAGCAAAAACTATGCTGATTGCAATTTATCATGTTTTTAAAAATGTAATATTTAAACAGGCTGCTGCGTTTAAATATTACATTTTACGTTTAAATTTAATTATTACATTCTACGTTTATTTTATTATTACATTCTAATTTTAATTATTACATTCTAATTTAATTATTGCATTCTAAATTTAAATATTACATTCTACGTTTAAATATTACATTTAAAATAAATTTTAATGCATAATTTTAATTTTTTCCACAGACGGTTACCCTAAGTACAAGAAGCAACAAAAAATTAGCATTTTTTGTCTGTAGGTATTGAATTGTAGCACATTAAAGTTTTTCTAGTATTGCATTATTTAGCAACTTTAAGAATATAATATAATAACTCAAAAACCGTTTAAAATTAGTCAAAAATACTTGAAAAAATAGATTATTTGGGTAAAAAATTATTATAACATTTCAGATAAACACTTTTTTTTTTTTTTTAAAAGTTGAAAATCAAAAATATACTCAAATTTTCCCAATTTTGATTCAACTATAATTTTTGAATGGTTTAATCAAGGTGATATTTTTGAATGGTTTAGCCAATCAAGGTGATATTTTTGAATGGTTTAGCCAATCAAGGTGATATTTTTGAATGAACCAATCAAGGTGATATTTTAAGGATTTTTTTTTTCCATAAAATTTGTGGGTGATTGAAATTGAGGAAAATTTAAGGCTGTACCCTGGGGACCATTAGGTGATTTGATATGGAATGATCTATCTGTAGACAGTTGCCTACAGATGGGACATTCAGATATTGTACTGTGCATAAAAAAAAACAAAGATTTTGAAAGATTCTGAGGTTCAGATAATTCTCTAACTTTGGTCAATCAGCATAGGATTCTAATTGGATTACAAAGTTGTTATGATCATAAAAAGTCTAACTCTTCAACTTCTGCCAATAAAAACCAAAAAAGTTACACTATGTATCATTTTGACTTGAAAAACATTAATAATTAAATATTTTCTTTAAAATTCCATGTTGCAAAACAATGCAGATTCAGTTAATTTTTTTGACAAGATTTTGACTAGTGTTTTACTACCATTTTTTAACTAGTGCAAAGTTCTAAATGTTCTCACTAACTCAATAATATTAAAGTATTAAAAAATGTTCTCACTAACTCAATAATATTAAAGCATTAAAAAATGTTCTCACTAACTCAATAATATTAAAGTATTAAAAAATGTTCTCACTAACTTAATAATATTAAAGTATTAAAAAATGTTCTCACTAACTCAATAATATTAAAGTATTAAAAAATGTTCTCACTAACTCAATAATATTAAAGTATTAAAAAATGTTCTCACTAACTCAATAATATTAAAGTATTAAAAAATGTTCTCACTAACTCAATAATATTAAAGTATTAAAAAATGTTCTCACTAACTCAATAATATTAAAGTATTAAAAAAAGAGAGAGTAAAACTCTCTCTTATCTTTATGATTTCCTGATTGATGTCAACTTAAAACTTTTCAAGTTTACTACCAATCGTTTTCAAGTTTTTTCAAAACTAACAACCGTTTCATATTTACTACCAATCGTTTTCAAGTTTTTTGAAAACTAACAACCGTTTCCTATTTAACTCTTTAACTTTAATTTTTTTTTTCTACTAACTTAATGCATAATTGCTTGAAGCCTTGATAGTACTAAATTAAAAAGATTTATGTCCTGTCAATTTTTAGCATGCATTTTATGCTTCATTGAGATTAGTTGCTTTTATATAGCTGCTAATTAAACCAGTTATAATTGGGTGGAAACATATATTAATTATATATATATTAAAATTTTATATAATAATAAAAAATTTATTGATTTACTTTTCTCTTTTTTTACTTTATATTAGTTTTTGTTAATTTATTTTATGATTTTTTTTTATTGATTTTTGACAAAGAAATTTTTAAATTAGAAAACTCTACACTAAATAAATAATAATAATATCTTTTTAACTTAAAATTCCAGTTAGATCCAGTTGATGTTGCAGCTAGGTATTGTATTTTTTTTTTTATTTTGTAATTTCCTTGTTATTATTACCTTAAAATTTTTACAATACACATATTACAATATTAGTTCTTACACTTAAGAATGAGATCTACTTTTTTCTGATTAGTCTGATAAATATTGAATAATATCAATAATTTAATTGTGTTATATCTCCTATTGCATTATTAAAAGTTATATCTCCTATTGCATGATAATATTTTATCATGTACCAAGTTATTCAATATATGCCTGGTGCCTTTTATTTTTACTTTTAAACACATAGTTTTTTGTGGTTGAGTAAGCTTTTACCATAAAATATTTTTCTTTATTTTGTCTAAATAAAAAATTTGCTTTTTAGTTATTGCGTTTTTCAGATCCAATACAAGTGTAAAAATAAAAATAAATTTTTTGAATATTTATAATGAACTACTTAAACTTTAAAGTTATAATATAATAGAATGTAATAAATTTAATTTTTATTATATTTAGTATTCAGTACAACTTGATTAATATTTTTTTAATTATACTCAGTTATTATTATGAAAAATATTAACATGTCTTGTAATTTGTCTTAAAATTTATTTTTGTTAATTCCTTAACTTAACTGTATTCTACCTTTTTTTTATTAATTTTATTTTTAAACATCTTCACTTCTGAAAAACATTTTTAAACTTAAGTTTAAAAATGTGAATTATTTGTATGCTTTTTAAAACCCACAATACAAAACAAGTAAACTGTTATCTTGCTTTATAAAGTTCATCTTTTCACTTCCAATAACTTTTAACTTTAATAGTGGTTGCTTGCAATCTTAGAAGTGAAGATGTTTAAAAATAAAATTAATAAAAAAAAAGGTAGAATACAGTTAAGTTAAGGAAATAACAGAAATAAATTTTAAAATTTATAATTTTAAA
Organism: Hydra vulgaris; assembly: GCF_022113875.1. Classification (NCBI taxonomy): domain Eukaryota; kingdom Metazoa; phylum Cnidaria; class Hydrozoa; order Anthoathecata; family Hydridae; genus Hydra; species Hydra vulgaris. The sequence continues at coordinate 15,916,010 of NC_061168.1, forward strand.
TTTTTTTCTTAACAATGTCCTTAAAGATTGTTCTTTGTTCCTTTGAGTTCCAACACTCAGTTATACAATTTAAAATTTGAAGATCTTCAGAAATTATAATGTTCCGGGTTATTATAAGGGTTTTTAAGGAATTTTTTAATAACCCTTTTTTAATAATATGCCATTATCAAAAAAATATATACTAATTTTTTAGGAAAGAGCCTATTTACCAAAAAAAGTTTACAAAGCTTTAATATATGAGTGATTTGGTTAATGCTGAAGAAGAACAAAAGCTTATACTCATTCAATGAAAAGTTTTATTTATTAATTTGAACACTAGTTTAAAAAAGTAAATTTTAAAAGAGAATTCAAAAAATCATTTAAAGTGTATTTAAAAGTTATCTAAGTAAAAATTATAGATTTAAAAATAAAAGATTTTTATAAAACAAAATAAAGATACACAATTTTTTTTTTTAATCATAAGTGATAAAGTTGTAACGTTTTTAAAATACAAAATCAGAAATGTGTTTAACTTCTATAAATTAAATATAATTTTTCATGACTAAATTATCCTTTCTTAAAAATTATAAAACTTATTAGTTTTTTTTTTCATAATAATTTTTGTGTATTCAATAATATATTCTCATGTTCTAATTTATTAGTGATGCCACATTGGATCATCTTTTTGCTCTGAATTAATTGGATGGTCAATCATCAACCTTTTTATGCCTCTTTGCTCGTTATGACATTGAATCAGGTACTAAATTGCGCTATGATTATCAAGATAATAAAATAATAATAATAAAAAGATAATAAAAGTGTATGGCGGAGAAAGCAGGTATTTTTCAGTAATATAACTTATTGTGAACTTATTGCAAATTTTCCAATAATAATTAATTAAATATGTAATCATGGACAGACTCAGATATATTTAGTTTTTCTAGCTTAAAATGAAGTAAAAGATTACTTAAATGCAATACTTTAGAATATTTTCTGGTTAATTTCATTGCAAATATTATTTTAGACATTTGCAAAATCGAATCTTGAATATGTTGTATGCTGGTAAAAATGGTCAAGAATCATCCCTGTACTCAATGAATAAAAGAACATATATACAACTTTTAACTATTTCAAGCTGGAGTTTGAGCAAAAATTTGGGCATCTGCTGAATGTGTCATCCTGTGTTTGCCCTGAATATGTGACAAAGAGGGTTTAACTTCATGCAAAACTGAACTACATAAATACTAACATAAATAAAATTTATAAAAATGATATTATCTAATAATTTATGGGTTTGTCATTAATGATATAATTTAGCTCTATCTAAATATAATAAATAACAACTGAAATATTTTAAGTTTTTCGTACAGGTTGCTTACCAAAAACCTTTAATACTTTCTGTTATTTTATCTAAAAATTTATTTTTTAAATTTAGTTTTTTAGAATTTTCTGTATGTAAATATGTATAACATGTATAACAATAATGTTGTGTTCATGCAAATTAGATTGAATTTTCTTTATTACGGTTGAAAAATTATGCAATTCTCTTTTTTTTTTCTGTTTAACAATGAAAAAGATCATTAAGAATAATTGAGATTAATTAATTAAAAATTTATTTCATAAACTTTTATTTAGCACAAAATATATAAAACATCCTTATACCTTGTTAAATTTTTTATAAAAATCTAACAAAACACATGAGCGGTTTGTTCGCCTAATTTGCTTAGATTTTCCTACTTTTGTTTCAATTTCTCAAATTTTTACTCAAAATACCATGACTTTAAAAAAGCGTTTGTAAGATGCTTTATTTGTAATTTGCTTAGTAAAATATATTTATAAATTTTTTATAGATATATATGTTTATGTTTTGCCACTTTACTTCAGTTGTAGTTGATACAAGTGCAAGCAGAGTTTTCCAACTTTGCAACTGATGTACAGAGCTTCTATTATCAATATAACCATAATTACCACCTTTATCATCACCATCACCATCATTTATATTGTCACCATCATAGTTCTCTTGCTGTTAGAAGCAGAAATAATTTTCTTATATAAACCCTATTCTCATGTGTAATCCTCTTATACTACACTAGGAAACTTAAATTTATCTATGGTAACAATTTATCTATGGTTACAATATGTTATCATATAATAGTTGTATTTATGGTAGCAAAATGGTAACAACATTTTATCATAGATAATATAGATTATGCTACAACAACATAGATTATTAAAAAATGTTATCAAAACATCATCTATGTTATACATAGGTAACAAAGTTTACTTTTACCTTGAAGAAACCTTTTTTTTTCATGCTCTTTTATTTTATATTTTTTGTTTATGTTATCCTATCCTATTTAGCATCCATTCCAGTTTTTCAATAGTCTTATTTATTAATAAGTTATTTAATACTTATTATTATGTATTATTTCTTTTGATTGCAAACAGGCATAAAGTAAGGTTTAATCAAAAAAAAAACATCTCTATAAAATAACTCCATTTGTATAATAACAGTGAATTCTTTTGATAGAGCTCCTAAAACTAAAGTAACAAGAAAAATAAAGATGTTGAAAATATGAATGAGGTTTCTTTATTTTTTAATTTTTCTATTTGTATGTATAACTTTTACAGCTTAAAGTGTTCTAAGTTTTTTATATTAGTTTTTAATTAAAACTTATCATGAAAGTTCATAAGACAAACTTTATCTTAACGTGTTAGTCAGGCTGTTGGCACTGTGTATAACGCAGACTTCATCAATTTACCAAATAAACATATTGGTAAACTGACATTTTTTTTTTCTGTTAACCTTTAAAAAAAATATTTTTTTAAATGTAATCATATATATAAAGTCAATTATATATTTTTTAATTTTCTAAGATCTCTAAATATAAATTGGATTTATTTTAATGTTTGGATATTTATAGGATATTTATTTTTCAATGAGGCATATACTTGTGCAATATTATTGACCTTTATTTAAAGATAACTACAATATTAAAAATATTTTTACCAATTTTTTGAAGTTTTTTAATTTTTTATTCATTTTTTATTATCAAAAATGTTAAAAAGACTTTTACACTTTTTCTAATCGCAGGAAACAAAAAAGTTCAAACAGTTTTATAACTTTTCTAACTATTTTTAAACTTAATAAATTTTACTGGAAATTTTTTTTTTTAAAGCTTATTCTGAGTCTGCTTTGTTGCCATGTATTTCAGCTGGCAAAAAGATATTAGTTAAAGTGGTTTAAGGTTTTTTTACTTTTATTTTTAGATAAATGCCTTTTAACAGATTTCTGTACCAGTTTTGCAGTTAGGGTAACTTTTAAGCTGATTAAGAATATCTAGTGAACTGATTGTAATAAACTAATACTTTAAAAACTTTAGGTATAAAAGTTTAATAATCCTAATCTTTTTATTACCGACACAGGAAAGTTTTTGGAAATCTTGATACTGGAATTGTAAATTAATAGTATTATATAAATATTTTCCTTTTATAAAGGATGAGTAAGTCAAAATTTCTCTAAAGATAGAAATTTTATCCAAAATGCCATAGCAAAATATTTATTTTAAGTATATTTTGAAAAAATTAAGAAGTTTGAACCAATTTTGAAAGCTTGGAAAAGAGACTTAGGTTAACCCTAATTAACCCTAACCCTGACCCTAACCCTAACCCTGAAGGTTTTGAAGAGTGTAAACATAACAAAGATGGATTTAACTTTAGTAACTTGTCAAATTAATACTATAATAGTAAGAAAATATTCTGCTACACTTATCCATGAATATCATGAATATCAAGATGCAACCAATCATTTGTGTCACTTCCTGGCTGAACAAAAATACAATAATATTAGATAACAAAAAAAAAGAGTTTAATTGTATAAAAATTTACAATTTGTTCAGAAAGAATCTGACAATGAATTATCAAAAAAGCAAATATGGCAGAATTAAAACAGTCTGTTTGTGCAGTTTGTTGGGAAAAAAAAGATAAACATTCAAATTATTTATCAAAAGTACAACCATCTAGAAGAAATAAAATCAAGGAGTAAATTTGGCCTGAGTACAATAAAGAGTTTATTGTCTGCCTAGATGTAATTAGTTCAAATTGTAGAAGTAACATCTTTTTGCTGGAAAAGGGATCAAGCATTTATTTTTCAAACTGACAAATAAACATGTTTTACTTATTTAACTATTCAAGTTAAATAAGTAATACATTAATAAAAAATATAATTTTTTTTATAAAGCAAATATTCTTGAATAAGATTAACAGGTTGTAGAATCTCTAAAGGACAATATGTGCAAATGCTGTTTTTCTCTCATTGCAAGAGGTTTATGATTAATTATTAAATTATTTTATAGGTAAATTAAAAGTTGTCAAATAAATATTTATAAGTTTCAATAAAACTATTTTTAAAGTTTAGTAAGTATTTAAGAGTTAATTTTATCATGATGTTATAACAACTGTTATTTTAGTAAGGCTGTTTTAAACCTAATTAGTTTGTCAGCTTGATTCTATCCATCATGTGAGCAAGCTGCTTCCGACATAATAAAAAACAAAATGGAATGAGATTGCATTAAGAGAGTTCAGCCCTTACAAAATATTGTATAGAAATATAAGTTTTTACTGTTATTATATATGTTTATATTGGTTTTAAAGCCATATAATTAAACAATTCGTATTGATTGCTAACAACTTTTTTTCTAGTGCTAACATTTGAATTGTAAATTTAAGTTAAGGGTAAGTAAACAATATATATAACTGTTGAAACTAATAACAAACTAATAAATCTTCAACAAATTTTTCAATCAGATATCATACCAAACAATGCTGGAATTAACTTCTGTACTAGAGTTAACAAAAAATTAAGCAAAAAAAATTAATATCAAGTCTGCATAAAAATCTAGGATTGTCTGTTGTTGAGAATAATGTAGTTATTAAAAAGATTAAAGATTTTAAAAATGTGATTAGTTCTGACTAGTTTATTTTGATAAAAATCATAAATATGTAATTAATCACTTTGTTTCACCAACAGAATTACATCCTCATTTGGGGATCATGACACAACTTGGTAGACTGCTATTAGATCATTGACCTCTGTTTACCAATTGGCTCAAAGATCATTATATCTAACTTGAAAGTTGTCATGAGATCTAGTGGCAACAATGCCACTAAACTTCTAGAAAAAGTAGATATTTTAGAGAGAGAGAGATGTGTTAGCAACTCAACTAATTTAGTACCTATTGTATATTGCCTCAGAAAATTTGAAAAGGGTAAAGAGAGCACATTTGGACAAGAATCAAGCAGAATTGTTCCTTCAGTTATTGAAGAATTCAGTATCATATTCTGACCTACAGCAGGCAAAATACATTAAAATGCAGAGCTGAATGTTACATGGAAAGTGTATGCATATTTAAAAAATGCCATATTCTCCCATTTGCTCAATTTAATTCTGGTTCTTAAGGATCATATGGTGAACAGACAGAATAGGCTGTTTACAGTGTCTTTAAACCAAATTGGTCTTGTTATAAGTGAAGGATTCAACATACAGATTAATTTTTTTTGTGCTTAAGATGTAAATATTATAATATATAAATAGTTGTATTAATGTTTTTATTACACTTATTATTTTTGTTACATTTATTGTTTTTTCCTTATTTTACTGTAAGCCTAAATATTGATAGAAGCTAAATATTGATAGAAGATATTTTATTTTTTTTTATTCCAAACATGGGAGGAGTAGCATAAGTAGTATAATTCAAGAACTTTTTTGTTAAAAGTTTAATTTTTTTTTTTCTTTTTTTAATTATTTAAAAATTTTGTTTAAGTAAAGAAATAATATGACATAATAGGTTATCGTGACAGTAAAAGAATTGTCATTTAAAAAAACAAAAAACAGTCAATAACATTCATTTTATTACCAATAGTCTATTAATTAGTCAATAGCAGTTATTTTATTAGCAGTTAATAACAGGTCAATGTAAATAAAAATATCAAGAATTTAGTCCTAATATTGAGCTAGCAAAACTTTGATATTACTAAACAACTTAATAAAATGTATAAACTTATTTTTAATTAAAAATAAGTTTATAAAAAATATTTTAGATTGTACTCTCTAGTAATATCTCCAAGTGGTGTATTTTAACCTGTTCACTTCCAAATCTCTGTTTACTCAAACTGCTCTGTTTACAAAAAAGCCATTAAAAATAGCAAACTCAAAAACAGATCAATTTAAAGAAATGCTACTATTCATACAAGTTATATTAAATGGTAAATTTTTAAATTAATTTATTATAATTTAATTCAAACTACTAACGTCAACTTAATTAACTATTGTTTAATTCAAATTACTAACGCCAACTTAATTAACTATTGTTTATTCAATTAACTAATATTAATCGAATTAAATGATAAAATAACTCAATGAAATATTTTTATTGTCCTTTATTTTTTCAAGACATTAAAGCAATAAAAATTGGAACAAAATTAATAAAAATTAAATTTCTCAACTCTGACCCAATTTGTTGTTTCCAGAAAACAAAAATATTAATTTTAAAGTTGATTTAGGAAAATTTTTTAAACAATTTATTTTTGACTATGAATGACATTAGATGCCACATTTAAACTGTTGGTTTCTAATATTATTGACTTGACAGTTGAAAGGGTCAATTCAGAGACACCATAAGTTATTTTTGGAAAAAAATAATGGAGCACAGTGAATATGTTACATGAGGGTAGATGTTATATACATGTCAGACCTTTCAGTTGACACTTTTTAAGGCATTGACAGAAGGGTTTAACTCGAGTGATTTCTCAAACAAACATCTATCTTCATTCAGATAGTACAAAATTGTGCTTGACTCATTTTTGTCTAAAAATGACTTGAGGTGTTTCTAAAATGAACCGTTCAATTATTGAGTGTAAAGCTTCATGCATATGCGAAATCATCACCATAAATATAGATCTCATGCCGTTAGAAGCAATAATAATTTTTGAACTTGATCAAACCCACCAGCTTAACTAAAGATATCTCTGAAACATTTAAATTTTTGTCTTATTCTTGCTATCCTAAGCTTTTGCTTTCACTCCAGCTTCCTAACACTAAAATGATAGTAAAAAATATTTTTTTGTCTCTGCAATCAATCATAAATGTCTGTGTTAAATAATTCCCATGGTAAACCAATACTAAACACTTTAAAAATAGCTTCCAAAACAAAATAACAAATAAAGGATAAAGCTCTAAACCCTGATTCACACCAACCTTTTTCTTAAAATTTTGATTGATGTTGTGACATTTTCATGCATAGTAATGGTAGCTGTTGTCATTCTTCAACCAGTAAATACCTCACAACCCACAACAACTTTTTTTTAATACTCTGTGAAAAACTTTTTTAAAGAAAAAAATGCTACTCTTTTTAAACTAGTCTAAAAATAAATATTGCATCTTTTGTTTCTTAAAAGATTCTTTTAGGTAGCAAGTCAGACATTATTTTTCTGTTGTCAAATATGAAGAATTTCTTGTGTATTTCTTCGTCAGATGATTATTTAATTATTCAACAAGAATTCAGAAAAAGTTTTTGATGAAAAATTTATGTCAAAAAATTTATTGCTTCCAAATTATAATTTATAAAGGAAACCAAGTCCTATGCTGAGAATATTTCTGAGCTGAAATTTTATTAGTAAACAAATTTAGAAAATTCTTCAATAGTAAAAAAATAAACTTAAAGAAAAAAATGAACTGGATAATGACAATCCAAATAAAATTGTTTTTCCAAGTACTATTAAGGATCCATATATATAATTATATATATATATATATATATATATATATATATATATATATATATATATATATATATATATATATATATATATATATATATATATATATATGTATATATGTATATATGTATATATGTATATATGTATATATGTATATATATATATATATATATATATATATATATATATATATATATATATATATATATATATATATATATATATATATATATTCTCTTAGTAATAATAATTTTGCACCCACGTGTGTGTGTGTATGTGTGTGTGTGTGTATGTGTGTGTGTGTATGTGTGTGTGTAAATAAAATTAATAATTTATATCAATTTAAAATACATACACACATTTTTATTTATCTTGTATTATTAAACTTTCATACTAAATATTTTTTTTTCAATAGTACTTAAATTTATTTTAATAGTACTATTAAAAGTACTACTAGTAATTAAATTCTTACTAAAAAATTTATCACTTTGATGAAAAGTTTTATTTTTCTGATTTTAATTGCTAGATTTTTATTAGGGAAATTTTGTTTTACAGCATTTTAATGTTTGATTTTTTGATTTTTTAAGATAGTAACAAATGGACGTTACGTTACAAACTCACGTTTCTTAGACATAAGCGGTGGCTTATGTCTAAGAAACGTGAGTGGAATTCTCAAAATGCAGGTCAAGCAATGTTGAAGTTTAATATGAAAAAAAAGTAGAGCTTACCTCATACTAAAGATTTAGCAGGAAAAAAAAAACTGTTTGTTTTTGCTGTTGTTAGCGTGTGTGTATAAAGTTTTACAATTATGAAATCACTGTCAATCGCACAATTTGAAAGATTATTCAAAAAATTTTAATTCAATAAATTATCAAAGTTTTTATCACTATTACTTATGTATTGAGTTCTTGTTTCAATAATTTTACCTTTTTTTAAAAGTTTTTTTAAGGTGCTCTATAAAGACTTTACGATCTTATCACAGATTACCCTGGAATAGTATTTAACCAGGATGTTCACTTTCCCAACCAATGTTGTTTATCTGGTCAGAGCCGGCATTAAAACTAATGGTTCAGGTACTTTTATTTTTAAATTAACTTTTTAAGGTATTCCTAGTCTTATAGGGTCCTATAAGAATTTGGACCAAAAAAAAAAAAAATTAGATTTGATAACTATTGAATTAAAAAACCTTTAATTTTTTTTTTGTTTCAAGTTCCTCTAGTACATTTTGACAAAGAAATAATATAAAAGGGTGATCAGAGTGGGTTTTAATAATTAGTGCCCATTTATTAAAATAAAACAAAAATATTTTTTTCTAATTTTATCATACATATTATACAGTTTTTTGTAAACAGAAAACTTTAAGTAACTTTAATATTGAAATTTACATTTTTTTACTTGAAACTTTTTTACTAAATTTCGAAAAAAAAACTGTAAAATACTAATTAAGTCAATATTTTCAAAAAAATAACAAGAAGCTGTAAAGCTCGGTTTGAAACAGCCTTAGTTATTTTGTTTTTAAATACATGTTTAGTTATTCAAATGCTCCTAGAAGCCTTTGCTTATCACAGAGCACCATGCCTCCTTCCTTACCATTGTTACTTATAGATATTTTCTCAGATATTTTCATGAGAGTATATTCATAAAAACAAGCCTACTGCATGTGATGAGTTTATTAAAAAAAAAAGTTTAAGAAGTAAAGTGCCATGAACTGCTCTAAGCCAATTAGCTTGTTTTTTTACTACTTAAATCTTTTGTAAATTGAATGTTATAAAAACAGTAAAATACTTTTTTTATTAATCTACATGATCAATAGGCCGGGTGAATAAAAATGAGTAATTGTTTTTACTCAGTAATTGGTCAGCTTCACATGAATAAAAACTTTTATTTTTGTTCACGTAAAATAAAGTAATTTACTCAGTAATTGTTGAGTTTTATGTGAAGAAAAACTAAAGCTAAATTGGTGATGTTTTTATTCAGGTAAAGCTGACCAATTACTGAGTAAAAGCAATTGCTCATTTTTATTCACCCAGCCTAATATAGCAGCAAAATAATCCTTCAATAAACAAAAGTAATGCAATAATTTTTATGCGCATTCTTAAAATTTCAAAAACCATAGTTAATTATGAATTAACTAAGTGAGACTTAAGCTAATTAATAATAATTATATATAGTTATAATAGTTGATTTAATATAGTTTTTTTCATTCATTTAGACTGAAAAAAAACTATATTAAATCAACTATTATAATTATATATAAGGTAGGAGACTATAGAGAAACGCAATTTAAATCTATGGCTGATTCCCCATCAATCAGTATCTTAATGCAATGCAACTATATAAATAGCCTGGACAAAATTTTTTATAAATCAATTTGAAATTTTAAAAAAAAAACTCTTAGTACTAGATATTTGCGAAACTTATAAAATGCAAGAAATAGAAACAAAGATAGCAAAATTTTTACCTCACTTTTATTACTCTGCCATTGAAAAAATTGGAAAAATAAGTTTAATACTAGTAACAGGCTATTCTGGGTAAAAAAAGAGGGAAAACAGAGGAACTTGCAAATAACAATAAGGATTTAGAATTAAATTTAGCTACAATTATTCCCTTTTTTGTTTTTGTTTTTAATTTTTGAGGGGGAAACCTAATCAAAAGCGCTAATGCTACAAAACAGTAGTAACATGCTTAAAATTTGCCTAAAATACTTTTTAAATGAAACTGAATTATATTTATTACATTTAAATATCTTAAACCAGAATAAAAAAATCATTTTTTTCAAAAAAATTTTTTTAGCCTGACAATTTTAACCCAAAACGTTTACGAAACACTAGGGCTGAAGAATTTATATTTACAGTAGTAGTAATAGTAGTAGTAGTAGTAGTAGTAGTAGTAGTAGTAGTAGTAGTAGTAGTAGTAGTAGTAGTAGTAGTAGTAGTAGTAGTTGTAGTAGTAGTAGTCAGGGTGTAAACTAGCACTGTGACCCGTCCCGTCAAATGCGGTATTCCCAAACGCTCATAAAATAAAATTCCCAATTTAAAGGTAAAAAAAAGATAAAAATTCTTCAAATAAATTTTGCCAAATCATAAATTAAAGTTTAATAATAATTCTAAAAATTATCGAAAATTAAGTATTAATAAATACTTAAAGAAATAAAATCGCCATTATTAGTATAATTACGTGATTGCTCAACTGTGAAAATGTCGCTTGGGAGATTTCTGAGAAATGGGATTTTCCAAACGATTTTAGGGATTTTCTTGGCAACTTGCTTGTAAAATTAAATTAAACTAAAAACTTGTTTAACGAGGAAATTAGATTTTTTTTTTTTTTTACTGCTTGCTTGCATTTAAAACGTAAACTAAATACGTATATTAAAACGTAACTTTAATACTTTTAATAACAAGAAAGTTTTTTTTATAACAACAAACTAATACGAGAAATTTAAATACAAAAAAACTAAATTCACCGCTTGCTTGAATTTAAAATGTAAAAGCTAATGTTTGAATGAACTATGTAAAAGCAAATGTTTGAATGAAAATTTTATAACATTTTATGACTATGAATGAAAAAATAATTATTAGTGTTATTTGCTGCAATGATAGAATGCAATCGCTGGCAATCAACATTCTTTTGTAATTAAACATTTGTTATTGTTTTTGGTGAGACTTTGTTTTGCTATGCCATTTTTGTGTAACACTAATTATAACATTGAACTCGCAATAAATATGAATTATGAAATTTACTTGCTCGTGTTTAATATTTTTTGTAATTTTTTTTATTTTTCTAATATTAAAACATTCCTATTGATGACACAACCTATTACATTATAGTGTAAGGATTTGTCCACAAAGGGCGTCTATTTAAATAATAATAAGTAGAAGATCATTGGCTCTCTTCCGAGGAGGCTTTCATATATCGCTACATTACTTTAAAAATCTCTGCACACAAGAGCCATTAATCTCCTACTTCTAGTAATTAGGTAAATTCAGCGTAACAATGCTTTTTGTAGACGACTCATAAATAGTAAAAATTGAAGATTCCCAAATCATATTTTCTTTTTATTATAAACTCCAGGTAGATCCTGATGTTACAAAAAATGAATCGTTAACTAAGAAACCAAAACTTTTTTTTCAAAAATTTACGGTTGAAGTCAACTGAAAAGTACGAGAGACTATTTACCGATTTTTTTTTTTCGTCTGCGTTAAATAGTTGGTTTTGTAAAACGTGCAAATCATTTGCCGCTCATGGTGGTTCAAGGGCTTTTATTGAAAAGCCAGGAATGTTTGCAGATCATCCTGTTAAACATTCATCTGCCCATTTATCATCGGTTCGACATAAAAATGCAATAAAAAACAAACAAACATTCCAAGAGTGGAGTAAAAGAGACACAGATTTTTGGAAAATGATTGGTGAAAATAATCTTGCACAGGAAAGTGTTAAAGATTCAAAAACAAGATTTGTTCTGAAGTCTTTTTTTCGCGTAACTCATATACTTATCATGAAGAATTGGGCTCATACTCATAACTTTAAAGAATAAATAGAGCTTGTTGCGCAATGTGGGGGAAAAGATGTACAATTTCATCTACTACTCACACCTGGAAATGCTACCTATATATATATATATATCTAATATATATAAATGTCACCCATGTATATATCTAAATATATTAATATTATATGCAACTTTGTCAAGCGTCCACTGAGTCACTTCGAGGGAAAAAATATGCATTTTATTCAGATGAGACCTCAGATATTACATCGGTTGAACAACTAGCTATTTATGCATCTTTTGAACATTGTGGTTTAGTAAAAGAACATTTTGTTGGACTGCTACTGTTAAGTAAGTAGTTGGGACAAGCTTATCTGCCAAAAACTTATTTAAAGTTATTGAAGATTTTTTTATATCAATAGATGTTCCATTGCGCAACGCTCGTTATGCATGCATGGATACTACCAATGTGAACTCAGGAGAGAAAGGGGGTTTAAAGGCATACTTAGAACATTCAGTCCCGCAACTAATTTGGGTTGGCTGTAGTAGCCACAGGTTAGCATTATGCTTTAAACATCTTTATCTAACTTTGTAAATGTGTAAATGTGTAAAGGAAGCCGATGTGTTTCTTCTTCCAATGTGTTTCTTCTTTGGAAATTTTTTAAATATTGTACAACAGCAATGAATTTGCTGCAGGAAAGTGCTAATATTTATGGCGATATTGACAACATTGTGCCTATATGCCCGAGTACAACTCGATGGACAGCTCACCAAAGAGCCTGCTTGACTTTTTTCGGCAACTATAACAACTTTTTAATTGCCTTATGTACTTGCTATAATGAGCGAAAAGAAACAGAAGCCCTTGGTTTGTTTATGCAAGCTTTAAGTAAAGAAACAATACTGTCAATACTTATGTTGTTAGATGTTTTTTCCGCCATTGGTCCTCTTGTACTTTCTTTGCAGTGATCACAAGAAAGTATTTGTTTGAGTGATACTCCTGTATACGTTGAACAAACAGACTTGAATTTGAATGCGAATTTAAATGGATCTAAAAGGAAATTCTTTACATTAGAAAATTACAAAAACATGAAATCTACTGCCAGTGCCATTTGCGCATCTCTACCTACATCAAGTCGTTTGCGCAAGGAAAAAATAACATTTGAAAACTTTGAAAAAAGTATTTATTTAACATTTTTAAGTTCTTTTAAAATTGAGCTGACGAAAGCATTTGAACAAATGAAATTTTGGAAATGTTTATCGGTTTTTGATCCTCGCAATTTTCCTACAAAAATGGCTGATCTGATTGATTACGGCAAAGGAGAGATGTCAACATTATTAAATCACTATGGGAACCTTCGTGAAAGTAATCAATTCAGTCAAACGGTGCAACAAGACAGAGATGTAGATCCGGAGAAAACGAAAGTCGAATTTGAGGATTTTAAATATTTAATATTTTCAATGCGAAAGGAGTGGGAAACACGTTTTGATTTAGAAATACTTAATGCATCCACTGAACAACAGCAACAAGAAAAAAAGAGAGTCGTACTGTGCTCAATCCTTATGGACTGGTTTAAAAAGAACTAGTTTAAATCAGGATTTATATAGTAACTGCATGTTTTTATTGAATTTACTGTTGATTTTTCCGATAAGTGTTGCTTGTGTAGAAAGGCTGTTTTCTAAATTAAAACTAGTAAAAAATCGAGTACGCAACCAGTTGTCTCAGAGTACACTTGAAAGTCTTTTGATGATATCAACCGAAAGTCCTGAACAAGGATTCGAAGATGAGGCTCTTGAAAGTTTCGTTGAGGAGCTGAAAAAATAAATCCTAACATCAGAGTTAAACTATAATTAATATAATTTAAATATTTTACCTCTGAGTTGTAATTAATATAAAAAACAAAACAGTGTGTCTAATTAATAAGACAAACTGTTTTATCTTATGCGAGAATTAGTTTTTATCTTTTTAAAAGATGTTTTATACTTGACTTCTTCACCTAGGAAAGTTAAAAAAAAATAATTTAAAATTGTTTATTTTCACTAACATTCATATTCAACTCGTTTCTCCGCGCAGTGGCCTTGCTCGTCAAGGTTCGTGTTTCGGAGTTATAGAGTTGAGAGAGGGTTATAACCACAAATAAGTATCCTCCTCGTCTGTAGTGGCTTTCTCGGCCTTGAGGAGGTGAATTAAAATAAAAAAAAAATAAAATAAAATAAAAAATTTAACATAAAAGATTATTTTAGGAGTATTTATGAAAGTATTTTTTCTTTTGTTTATAAATAAATAACGATCAAAATAGGGTTGTGTTTAAGAAATGCTTTATTGATTTAAAATATTATTTGATTTCTCAATTTGCTTGTGTATCAAAAAATAATTTTTTTATTTTATTTTTGGTGCTGTCCAATAAATCTATCCAGCGCTGAAGTGGAGTGGAAGAGGAAAGAAGATAAAAAAAGGGCCCACGCATTCCCGGAACACATTTTAATTACAGGAATGGTGGAGGGGTAGATAGAGCTGGGGGTTGGGGTAGGTGTGTGTGTGTGTGCGTATGGGGGGTGGGGGGTGGTAGGTAGGGGTAGAGGGGGTATTAATCAGAAAATATTTTATCAAAATCCCAATTTTTTCAAAATGCTGTATCAAATTTGTTCCTGGTTAACACCCTGGTAGTAGTAGTAGTAGTAGTAGTAGTAGTAGTAGTAGTAGTAGTAGTAGTAGTAGTAGTAGTAGTAGTAGTAGTAGTAGAAGTGTTGCTCTTTTGAGCGTGTTGACACGGAACTCTTGGCAGCCATTGCAACCGAGATAATGGCAAGAAAAAGTTGCATCACTTTTTTATAAGAAAAGTGATCAAAAGTGTATGCAAACATCTAAATTGAGCAAACTATTTTAAAATTATCAAGTTTTACAATTTAAGTAAAAGTTTTATAATTTAACTTTTACTTAAAAAATACGTTGCGTTAATTTTGATTCTAATTACAATGCATCGGCATCGGCCCTGAAATTAGATATATGATGGTTATATACACTTGAATGGAAATGCCACATTCCATTCATGTGACAATGAAAGCAATATTTTAAAATTGTTACTGTTTATTAAAATTGTTACTAAGTTTATTTTTAATTTTTTAATTGTTCTCTTGATAATTAATTAGTTTGATTGAAAAACTTGATTTATAAATATTTATTTTTGCCATGCTGTTCAAATTAGAACGATTTCGTTTTTTATAAAGAATGAATAGAAGGTTTTGATGTTGTTACTTCTAATAATTTGCAAGTTTTACTTCTAACAATTGTTTTTTAATTTAATTTTGTTTTTACGAAATTAAATTATAAAACAATACTTATATAAATGTTTATTTGTTAAATGCTTTAAATTTAATATTAAACTTTTTTATTATTTAATTTTAATATAAATGTAATGAAACATTTTGATTGTAAAGAATAACTGAAAGAGTTTCAAAAAAATCTTTGTTTAAAACACTTTTCTCTTTATAATTCATTATTATTTAATAAAAAATTTCTTATAAATTATAAGAAAACACTTAAAAAGTAGGAAGCCCTATTAAAAGCAGCTCAAAAATTTTTAGTTTAGTGGTTGCATATATGCCTATACAAAACTTATTATTAATACTTATACATTACTAACTTATACATTGCATTAATGTGTATGGTGTAATTCTGTGTTAGGATATAATATAGAAACACAGAAATAAAAATAAAATTTAAAAAGTTTTTAAAACAATCAGCATTGGCCAATGGTTATTAAGGCAGAGGCTGATGCATCAGCTAAATGGTTGATGCATTGGCCATTTAGCTGATAAAAAACTTTTATTCTAAACAAAAATTTAATTTTAACAGTTAGTCTTTTTTGCTATTTTTATTTTCTTGCTATAAATATATATCCAGATTTAAAAAATTGAAAATATATTCTGTTAAGGGTTGGATTTGAACCCTCACAAAACAACACTTATTACAGCACACTAAACTGCTGAGCTATTGAAGATATATGTATAAGAGAAAAACAAACCAAATAAAAGTATATAAGAAATAATTATAGAAATGATCTCTGTGAATAGATAAGTATAAAAATTTCACATGTAAAACATACATGTTCATAAAATTTTTTAACAAATGGCAGCATTTTTAATAAGTTACTAAAAATAATGTACATTTTTGAAACAAATATCATATAACATTTAACCACAGTGTAATTCTTTTACAAAATTTAGTGTAATTTTTCATTTCCTATCAAACATCAACCTTTGAACCTTTTAAAATTTGAACCTTATTTTAGTTATTTACTTTTATTTTTAAGTTATTACTTTTATTTATAAAGAAGTAAAATCAAAAAAAATATTTTACGCTTAATTTCAATGTAATTAAGTATTATATTTTATATATTTAATATTATGAATTATTAAATTAAAACTTAACTTATACAAAACATTACATATACCTATGGATATTCCTGGACAACTCAATGATATAGCTTTACCAGAAGGAGTCATTGGCCAGTCAATTACTCTAAATATTTCTCTTTTGCAGTATTTTATCAAAGGTTGAGCTAATAATAAAAAAAAACAAAAAGTCCTAAATCATCATAATCATCATCAAATAAATGTATGACCTTATATATGCATTTATATATGTATTTGGATATACACATATATGATATATTTTACATATAGATTATACGTATATGATATGTAAAACATTAAAAAAATCTACAGTTTCAGATTTTAAAAATTTTTAAAGTATGAGCCTTGTGATTTAGGTTAAAGTTAGAGAAGGTAAAGTTAGTGATTTAGGCATTTATGCCTAAATCTTTATCTTCCTAAAAAGTGCTATCCCGCATAGATTAAAAAAAAATTTTAAAGTTAGTATTTACATATAATATATATCAAAATTGAAGTGCAAAGATTTTAGAAGCATCTCAATAAAAATATTTTCAATGAAACAAATATTATATATATGTATATATATGTAAAAAATTATTTTATAATATCTGTAAAATAAGCTAGGAATCAAAAAAACTCTAATATCAAAAATGTTGTTTTATGTAGGGTTCTTCTCTGAAAAACAAAATTTGCGAAAATTTCGCATCTTTATCTACCGTAATAGAATTGTTAATGCGGAAGTTGCACATGCCAAAATGCACATTCCGTAATGCACTATACAAAAAAATCCGCCTATAATGAATAGCCTATGAATATTAATAGTGCGCGTAGTTACGCATTGTTACGCCTATTGTTCGTTTTGTTAATTACGGTTCTGCATTATGTAAAATACACTATTTTTTTGCCTCTAGAATTTTCTAAGCGCAGTTATATATTCCACGCGGTCATTCAAGTAGAATCAGCAATCAAATTGGAGCTGATACATTTATTTTCAAGAAGAATTAATGTTGTTTGTTTTTTTAAAATAAAAATTTAAATAATTGTTAGTTTGCTATGTGTATATATATATGTATATCTATATGTATTTTCTCTTAGCAAAAATAATTGAGAATAGAAATATAAAAAAAATTTCTTCTGGAATTTGTCAAAAGGGTGTTGTGTTATTCTTCATTTTAAGGTATCTAAATATGTATTTATTTTTCATTTTTTAGAATAAGTTAGAACTAAATTGACTGGTAAAATAGTTTTTTTAGTACAATGTTTTTTTTTTAAGAAAACAGTTTTGTCGTTAGTCTTTTTAAAACATTTTAGGCAGTATTTGTTTTATTTTTTAGAGCAGTTAAGAGGAGCTGATCGCTTTTTTAGTAAGTTCAAGTTATTTTCTCATACATAAATTAAGGTTTTCGATTTATTTCAGTCTATTTTATATTTCTCTATATCTACATATATATTCTCTAAGAAAAAATAATAAGGAATAAAAAAATTAAGAAAATTTCTTCTGGAATTTGTCAAAAGAGTGTTGTGTTATGCTTCATTTTAAGGTATCTAAATATGTATTTATTAGAAATTTTTTTAAACCAAGTTTAAAAAAGTTGTTAAACCAAGGAAATTGTAGAGGTTTATTTATCAATATATACTATAAATTATATAATAATATTGGAGGGAGTAAGTTAAAAAGCATTTTTAAATTTTTAAAAAGAAATAAAAATACTTTTCAATATATATCTGTTTTTTTTTGAGGTAGATTTAAAGTTTCAGGTTTTCAAAATTGTAGATCTTTTTAATGTATAAATAGACATTAAGTATTTCTAAGTAGACATTACGTATATATAAAATCTTTTTAAAATTTAATAAGTAATTATTTGTTTAAATAAGTAGTTAATTGTTATAATTTATTAAGATTTAAATTATTAGAAAATTCATGTTTACAGAGTTGTTATTAATCATTATCGAGTTGTTGAACCAAAGAAATTGTAGAGGTTTATTTATCAAATATATACTATATATATTATATAAAAAATTTTGGTTTTCATATGTTTTCACTAATAAATAGTTCTCTCTCTCTCTCTCTCTCTTTCTTTCTTTCTTTCTTTCTCTTACTATATATAACTATATATATCCTTGGAGTTGCTGCAGCATAATAGTGTGTTAGGAGAAAAAAATTTATAAACCCGTGTTAATAACCTGTTTTCTATCGTACATAATGCATTAATAAGTTTTATTACGTGTTTTGTTCAATGTTTTCTCCCAACGCATGAACTATGACGCTGTCGCAATTTTTTTTTTTTTTTTTATTAGAAATAAGTTTTAATAAGTTTTTGCTGATGTGGTTGCAGGTTTTTCTTAACTTCTATCAAATAAACTTTTTTTATAAATAATTTTTTTTTTTTAATTTTTCGAGTATGATTTTTTTAGTTATTAAGTTTTTTTATTTTATTGTTAACTTTAGATTAGTAAAAAAAAAATAAATAATTAGTGTTGCTTTGATAAATATGTTTAATGAAAATGATGACATTGAAATGGATGATAGGCTAGATGTAGTTTTGTATTTACAAGATGATGTAAGTGCTATAAGGCGTGTTGAAAATAATCGTAGACGAAATGAAAGAAATAGACTTAGGCGAGATAAAATTAATTGTTTACAAAATGAAAGAAATAGGCTCGATCGAGATAATGTTAATCGTCGCCAAAATGAAAGAAATAGGCTCGATCAAGATAATGTTAATCATTGCCAAAATGAAAGAAATAGGCTCTATCGAGATAATGTTAATCGTCGCCAAAATGAAAGAAGAGCTGTTGGACAAGGACGAATGTATTCTATAGCGAGAAGTAATGCTATTCCAGATTATAATTATTTAGGAGAAATGAATCAAATTTGTCAGCACTGTGGTGCTAAGAAATTTCCAGATGAAACACATTTTCTATGTTGCCATAATGGTAAGGTAGCTTTGCATCCACTTTCACCAATTACACAAGCTTTACAGGGTTTGTTTACAGGGAGTTATGTAGATTGTAATGCTAATACTAATTTTTTTTTTTTTATTAGTAATTGTTATTATTATTATTTTTTTCATTTACTATTTTTTTGTAATCGGATACTTAAAATTAAACGAAATATAAAAAATTTTTCTTGCAAAAGTTTATAATCTAAATATTAATAGCCGAATGAATATTATTAGTGCGCATAGTTACGCATTGTTACGCCTATTGTTCGTTTTGTTAATTACGGTTCTGCATTATGTAAAATACACTATTTCTTAGTTTTTAAACTTTTCTAAGCTTTTTAAACTTTTCTAAACTTTTCTTTTATTTTTTAAAATAAAAATTTTAATAATTGTTAGTTTGTTGTTGCTTATTTTTTTTTTTCTCATTTTTATAGCCTGTTTTTATTTTTTAGAAGAAGTTAGAACTAAAATGTTTGGTAAAATAGTTTTTTTAGTAAAATGTTTCTTTTTTAGTAAACTGTTTCATTTTGTCGTTAGTCTTTTTAGAACATTTTAAGCAAGTATTGTTTTATTTTTTAGAGCAGTTAGGAGAAGCTGATGGTTTTTTTAGTAAGTTCAATTCGTTTTCTTATTTATAGATAAAGATTGTTTTTTGCAAAAAGAATTATAAAATAAAGTTTTATATATGTATTTAATATGAAAAGTTAAATAAAATAAGACTGTTATTTGTGTTCATGTAAGCTTATATACATAAGTTTGCGTTTATTTTAGTCTATTTTATATTTCTCTATATCTATACTATATGTATATTTTCTCTTAGCAAAAGTTATTGAGAATAGAAAAATAAAAAAAATTCTTCTGGAATTTGTCAAATTTTGACAAATTCCAGAAGAATTTTTTTGACTCAAAAGAATGTTGTGTTATGCTTCATTTTAAGGTATCTAATTATGTATTTATTTTTCATTTTTTAGAAGAAGTTAGAACTAAATTGACTGGTAAAATAGTTTTATTAGCACAATGTTTCTTTTTTAAGAAAACTGTTTCAGTTCTTTCATTAGTCTTTTTAAAACATTTTAAGCAAGTATTTGCTTTAATTTTTAGAGCAGTTAAGACGAAATGATCGCTTTTTTAGTAAGTTTACTTCATTTTCTCATACATAGGCTAAGATTTTTTTTATATAGAATAAATAATGAGAATAAAATTTTATTTATGTATTTAATATGAAATGTTAAATAAAATAAGACTGTTATTTGTGGTCATGTAAGTTTATATACATAAGTTTGTGTTTATTTCCGTCTATTTTATATTTTATATCTATATGTATATTTTCTCTAAGGAAAAATGATAAGGAATAGAAAAATTGCTCTGGAATTTGTCAAAAGAGTGTTGTGTTATGCTTAATTTTAAGGTATCTAAATATATACTCATTAGAAATTTTTAATTTTGTTTTTAAATGGTTTATTCTTTTTCATTACTTTAGATAAATATATACTGACTGACATAACTTCATTTTTATTAACAATGTCGTGCATTATAGTCTGCATTCTTTGTACATTTAAAATAATTGATGCTAATAAATGTTGTGTTATAGTTGTTAAAAGTTTGCATATATGTTTGCATGTATATTATGATCAAAGTTAAAATTTTTTTGATAAATACGTGTATGTGGTGATATATGTTATATAGTTGTTTTATAAATGTGTTTTTATAATAGTATGAAATGTATTATATCTAACTTCTGCAAGATTGTTAAATGGGGTGTTTTTATATGCTAAGTAACATTAAAAAAATATATTGTTTTATAATTAGTATATATGTTTATAAATGTTGTTTCCATGATTTCAAAGTGAAGTGACTTGGCAAACGTGTAGAGCAAGATTTATCAACCTTACCAGTCAAGCGATGTTACTGCTTTAGGTCTAAGTGTTGCCTAGCCTTTAATATAACTATTGTGAAAACACATTGTTTTATCTTTAATAATTTTTTGCGTAATGTTGTTACCTTTGGTTTATCTTTACGTTGGTGTCAGCTGTTAAAAATGATTAATAAGTAGTTTCATTATTAGAACTCACTGCTTTTATTTATTTACTGAAATTCATTTCGCTATAAATACAATTTGTTTATCATAAAAAAATAATATTTAGCAACTACTACTCAGGTATCACCACAGCTTATCTCTATCAGGTACATTAATTTTCAATTCACATATGATGTTTTTCTTTGTTACATTTTTAACTTCAGATTTATGGTGTATTTATTTGCTATAGAAGAACAAATCATTTTGAATTTTTAAAAAAAATCTACTCCAATCAACATTTAAAGTTCATTGTTGCATATATCATTTTTAAGTAGCTTCTAGGCTTTTGTGATGCTTTTCTTATTCAAGTGGTTTTATAAGCAAGGTCTACATGCAAATTTGAGATAAAAAGTTTTTCAGCTTTCAAGAAGTATCAATGTTGTTCTCTGTTTAATTTAATTTGTTTAAATAGAGTAGTTTTAGTAAATAAATGTTTGTTTGTTCTTGGTTTTTTACTTATTTGTTTTCAGATTCTAGAACTAGGCAACTTAGCAAAGCAAGATTTATTTTATTTTTTAGTGCAATTGGAAAGAGCTAAAGTGCTTTTTAGTCACTTCAAATCATTTGTTTCTTTTTTTAAATAGAAGGGTTAATAATAAAAATATTTAGACAGTCGAACTGTTACTGATTTGAGTAAGTTTAATGTTTTGTTAAATTTTATATTTTAATGATACTGTGCATTGTCAACTTCTTTTTATATTTATGCATTTAACATGGAAAACTGACTAATTTTTGACAGGTTAGTTTATATACATAAATGTGCCTATATATCAAAATATTTTATATTTCTCTGAATCTATATGAATATTATCTCAAAGAAAAAATTAAGAATAGAAAAAATTTGAATATATATACATACATATATATATATTACTTTAGACTGACATTGCTTATTATATTATATTATGATATGATTCTGCATTTATTATTTTTGTGCATTAAGATTGTGCCTGAAGGCTTTCTTAATTTAGCAAAGAATTTAGAACACAATGCAAATAACTTTGCATTGTGTTCTAAATTCTTTGCTAAATTAAAATAATGTCAATAAATTTCTTTTTATATTTTTCAGTTGTAAAAATATAAAACGTTCATTTATTTAGTTGTAACAGTAGTATAATCACTGGTAATATATATTTAATGATAACAGATGTATAATATTAGGCTCGAAGAAGTTATTAGTGTAAATGGTTATAGGTGACTTGAAATTGTTGTCATATGAAAGAAATAGATCTAGGCGTAATAAAATTAATTGTCGTTGAAATATGAGAAATTTTGCTTGATGAATCGAAAACTTACTTGACAGAATTCAGTGTCAAGCGGTGTTGATGTCTATTATTTGACTTTACATTAGACACTTTAAAATAAAGCAAAGTATGAATTTTACTATTTATAGTAACAAATAATAACAGCTTCAATTTTGAATGATTTTTTTTTTTTTTTGGTTATCTTAAACATAATTGTGTTCAGTTTTTTTTAGTTGTCTTTGTCATCACTTGATTATTTTGCTTACTGTTGAAACATGGTTTTAATTTTGTAAATTTAATATGATGTGAAATTTACAATATTAATCATTTGTCAACAGTTAGAGAGAAGCTGGAACTTAATCAAGAAATGCTGGAAGTTAATTTTTAGTCAAGGTAAAAACAATTTTTTTTATTGGAAGCATAATAAAACCAGTTACTGTTATTTATTGCATGACTTTTTTACTTTTTCTAACATGCTGTTTTTAAAACACTTTCTCTCTCTTTTAGATGAGACTTTAATAATATTAGTATTGAGAATTTATTAAACTCTGTAATTACTAAGCTCTTGCGTATTTTTTAATACTGCGATTGATAATTTACTATTTAAAGATATAATTCTTTAAATTGTCCCTTGGTTGTTCAAATATTGTAATAAATAAAATCTTTTTAGTCTCAAGTATTTTCTCTTAGGGATCGTCTATATATTACGTAACGCGAAATTAAACATATAGACAAAAGAAATATCGCAAAACCGTGTTTCTTTCATGGTCAACTATATGCTGCATTTTCAAGAACTATAGCATTTAATAGTTTGTTTTTCAAAATTGATAAACATCTTATTCAAGGTATAGTAGGTTAAAAAATGTAACAAATATTGTTATATTTTTTAATGTTCTTAATTTATAGTCTTTAGATTTTCATTTCGAAAATTTATTGTTAAAGGTTGTGAGCACATTTTGAATGTGTAACTTTATCATTATTTTTTTTTTTTTTTTCATTGTTTTTGGTAAATATCTTTCATTCAATAGTTTTAAAATGTGTTTATATGTGTTACATAAAGTCATATTTGTTTATAGTTGTATATATGTTTAAATTATAAAAGCCAAAACAACAATTTATATCTTAGTTTGATTTTTTTTTTAGTATTGCTTAGGTACTTTTAGTATTGCTTTGGTACTTCGAAACAGGTTTTATATTTACATTTTCGATAAATCTTTAACTGCAATTTCAAAATAGGTTACTATAAATGGGTAAATCTATTTTTGGTAATTGTGTGGTGGTTTTTTTTTTTTTTTTTTTTTTTTTCTTTGTAATTATGATATCATAATTTCATTACTTTTTTATTTTAGAATTACGTTATGACGCATTTATAAGATTTATAAAATAAAATAACCTGATTTCTTTTTATTGTAAATTTTTGTTAGTTAAAAAGATATAAATATATGCTATTAGTTAATTTTATATTTTATCTATTTTATGCATAATAATTTGTTGTACGTATTTTAAGGGGATCTTTGTAAATGGGGGGTCGTAACTAAAAACCTTTAAAATTGGAGAATATTGTAGTTTTGCGCATCTAATATCGAGTTACTTAAGTTTTTTTTTTTATGTGTTTAACTAATTAGTTAGCTTAGTCTGTATTTGCAACACTTTTGAGGAAAGAAAGAAAATATTCTTATATATGTAGATCATTGTTTTACATTTTATTATTTTATTTACCTGGCCACCATTAAAGCAAAAAGAGGGAAGGAACCTCTTTATTAGAGTCAAAATATTTAGGAAAATTAAATTTCGAGTTACAATAGGAATTTTTAGTAAATGGTGGCAAATTACCGTTCACTTAAAATTAATGAAATAAAGAGGCCAAACAAATAATATAGAAATGGTTTGTGTTGAATAGACTTAACAAGACTCGGGTCGGGTCAGCTTGGTTTACAAATTTTTATGTCTACTTATCTCTTATAATTTTTATTTTAGGTTTGTCATATGATGCATTTATGCATTAAAAAATTTGTTATACCCATGTTTGATCGTAAATTTAATTTTTTTTGTTTGAAAGGTATTTGTACTCAGTTGCCTAGTTATTTATAATAAACTTTGTTATTTTTTATAAATTTATTTAAATGTGTGCATTTAACATTTTTAAGTTAACAATTTTCTTTTCTAAAGAATAATTAATCAAGGGGATACCAAAAAATTGATAACTCCTGTATAATATAAGTTAACTTCATTTTAATCTTAATGGTTCGTATTATAAAAATTATTACAAGGATTTAGTTGACACTTTCGTCAATTTAAAGCATGACCAAGTGTTATTATTTTGTGTCAGTAACTAAAAACCTATTGTGTTAAACTTAGGAAGGTCGATGAAAATGGTTCTGCCTTTCACTGTTATGACCTATGTCATTTGTAAATTACTTAAATAATGTTAAGTAGTAATAGTTTAGTAGTAGTTGGTAAATTATTTTACCTCCTCATACTTTTTATGTTAATTTTACAGATGGATTAATTTTTTCAAGCTGAAGGCGATTTTCTAAAAGGGTATTAGTTAAGGTTTTGCAACATTAAATTTTGTAGCCACTATAAATTAATTATGTAGCAGACCGACCAAAACCCGTATTACGGGTTGCTTTTTGCTAGTATAAATAAATAAAATTGAGTAATAAAGCATTGCGAAAGAAAACTTGCAAAACAAATCATTTAGTAAAAATACTTACAAAATAGTTCCTTACAGAAGGAGCATTCCGGAATGCGCAGTTACGAAAAAGACGCAAAAGATTTTATGTTACGATATATTTAAGATATTAACTGTTAACAGTTTAAATAATAAATAATAAAATTATAAAAAAATGTTGTTAAATGATTCTTTCTAATATATATATATATATACATATATATATATATATATATATATATATATATATATATATATATATATATATATATATATATATATATATATATATATATATATATATATATATATGTATATATATATATATATATATATATATATGTATATATATATATATATATATATATATATATATATATATATATATATATATATATATATATATATATATATATATATATATATATATGTATATATATATATATATATATTTATATATATATTTATTTATATATATATATATATATATATATATATATATATATATATATATATATATATATATATATATATATATATATATATATATATATATATATATATATATATATATGTATATATATATATATATATACATATATATATATATATATATATATATACTGTATATACATACATATATATACAGTAAAATCCCATATACAGATAAATAGTACAACTTAGGGAATGTCCGAGTTAAGCGTAGCTCTTGGTATTTATAGAACTTTCAAGGAAAATTGAAAAACTTTCCAACCTAGTAAAAGGGGCTGTCCATAATTGATGTCTGTGATTTTCCTCAATTTTTAAACCCCCTCCCTTCTTTGTCAAACTCTGTCAATTTTTGGCAAAACTTTATACACGATGTCCCCTTATATATGATGTCAGATTTTGTACCCCTCCCCCTAAAGTAACATTAAAAATATGTGTAAGCACCATTGATTTTTTCTGATTAGATGATACATTTATATCTCAGCATATTATATTATAGAACAGTTGATACCTCATTGAATAGTAAACAAACTATTGAAAATTTTAATCTATATCTATAATATAAATTCATCGTCTTTTCATGAGTTGTTGAAGTGTTCTTCGATAATAATGACAAATGACCTAATGTGTTTGCTTTAAAGCACATTTTGAAACCCGCTGAGATCAAATAATGATTGATAAATTTATATACGAATTGTTGATATTTGAAAACATTTAGATTTTCAGTCAAATGGTAATACAATAGTAAAATGTTGGTAAATTTTTAATTTATATCATGTCTCCTGGAAACTTACATCGAATTCCCCACAAAGCAAATATGCTATTTCTATACCACATTGTAGATGTAAATAACTCGTATTAGCCAAATTCATATAATGTGGTTTGTAGGGAAAAAAAATGGTAGCGTTATGAATAACAACAAAACCGTGTGAAGTCTATTTTTGTATATAGATAGTTTTGTTTATATAAGTTTCAAATCTTTTTCAATAAAAATAGTGACTTTAGTTGAAAGTCGTATTGTGACCTAATGTGATCATGATCTCAATACATTCCAACTGTTTTAAAAAGTTTTTTGTATTCGTTCTGAATAGCTTCTACACGTGTAGGCGATAAAATTCTATTGGTTTCCCATTAACGTTTTTAGAACTTTTTTCTGAATAAAAAACACAAACAGAGCAGGTTTAAGATACACTAATAAGGTTAAAACAAAGCTACTATTTTTATTTTTTTCCCTACAAATAGACCCAGGTTTCTGACGTGAATTTGGCTAATAAACTTGAATTCTTTTTTTTAATGGACATTATTTTGGTCTCAACACCCCTTTCCCATCGTCAATTCTTGTCAAACTTTTCAGTACCTCCTCCCACTTATATATATATATATATTTTTTTTTTTAATTATCTTCGCTTCCAACAAGGTTGCAAGCAACCACTAATTAGTGTTGGTAGTTACTGGAAAAGAAAAGATGAAGATTGTAGAGCAAGATAACGATTGACAGACAACTTAAAATATTGCAAATTATATGAATCAGGAAAGCAAGATGAAGGAAGCGAATTCCAAAGAACTGATGTTCGAAGAAAAAAACTAGACAAATAAGAGTTTTTGGAGCACTTAAGAACAGTAACAGAAAAAGGATGAGACTTAATTTAACGACGAGTAACACGAGAATGAATTTTAGTAGATGGCACAAGAGATGCTAGCTCTTTAGAGCAATGCCCATTATAGTATTTGTAGAAAAGAGAAAGAGAAGCAACATTACGACAATGTGACAGAGGTTGAAGGTTGGCTGCAAGAGCAGGTCCAACTATGTTTACAATGCGTTTTTGCACCTTGTCTAAAAGAGAAAGGGCATCATTAGAAGATCCGCCCCAGATATGGCAACAGTATTCCATACAAGGCCAGATTTGAGATTTATAGAGATAGAAAATAGAATCCAAAGTAAGAAAGTGACAAGCTCAATAAAGAGAAGCAACTTTAGCAGATGCTAATTTTGCAACGGATTTGATATAAGGTTTCCAAGAAAGATCAGAAGTAAGAGTTAATCCTAGAAGATGAAGGGTAAGAGACTCATCGAGTACATTACCGTTCATAAATATAGGAAGGTAACTTCTTCTTATACTTTTCGTATAGTGCATTACGGAATGTGCATTTTGGCATGTGCAACTTCCGCATTAACTAAATTATTGCGATAACGATTGGCCGAAAAAAATTGAGTTTTATCTGAATTAAAGTTCACCAGCCACTGCGAGCCCCATGCTGTAGCAGAAGTGAAATCCTTTTCGAGCTCAGATGCCCCCTGCAAGCAATCAGAGGGAGTTGGCTTCTTATCGTAACAAGAATAAATGGTAGTATCATCAGCGAACAATGCCACGTTAGATGTGAGAATATCTGGAAGATCATCAATGTAAATTAAAAAGAGTATAGGGCCAAGGATTGAACCTTGGGGAACCCCTGAGGTTACAGAATAAGAAGAAGAGTGCTGTCCATTAAGGACAACTTTTATACTACGATTGGAAAGGAAGGATTCAATAATCTTAAAGATGTTTCCAGATACACCATAAGAAGAAAGCTTATGGAGGAGACCAGCATGCCAAACTTTATCAAATGCTTTAGAAATGTCAAGAGCAATGGCCTTAACCTCTCCACCTTTATCTAATGCGGGATAAAACCTATCGGTTATTACTGATAGCAAATCAGCCGTAGAACGAGATCGAAATCCATACTGATGATCAGAAAGTAGGTTATGAGATTCGAGATGAGAGATTAAGTGTTTGTTAATTAAAGATTCAAAAACCTTGCTTATGATAGGAAGAAGACTAATGGGACGGTAGTTAGATGAGTCAGATCGCTCTCCAGAATTTTTAAAAATAGGGATAACAGATGCTGCTTTCCAGCAGGCTGGAAAATAAGACTCTGATAAGCACTTGTTGAATAGTTTTGAAAAGATAGACAACAGCTCAGGAGAACACTTCTGCAAGACTATAACAGGTATGTTGTCCGGGTCGCAAGCTGTAGAAGAGTCTAAGCGGGAAATCACTTTAGATACAGAAGCTGGAGTGATACAAATGTCGAGCAATGGATCAACCTGTTTGATGGGTATATCAGGTAAAACCATGGCCTTCTAGAAATACAGGCCTTGACACCGCGATAAAATATTTTTTGACTGGAGGCCGATTTTATATGGAAAGATTTTCATAGAATAAAACATTTTTGTATTATAGTTAACAGCGATTGGTCTAAACACAAATTTTAAGCGACTTTGTAGCGTTAATTAGTCAGCAACGAAACAAATTAGCAGTTAAAAGTTTATCTCTTTGCAAATTGCAACAAATTTATCAAACAAAAATTTATCAATTATGCCTCAAAAATGTTGTGTTCCATGCTGTAATAGTGGTTATGCTTCATCAACTATGAAGGTGTCCACTTATCGATTTCCTTGTGATGAATATGAAAAAGAAAAGCTGATAAAAGCTATCCCAAGAAAAAATCTGATTGTAAATAAATACACTGTGGTGTGCCGACTTCATTGGCCTATAGATTGCAAATCTTTTACATTGTATCGTGGAAAAGAACGTCCTACAGAATCACCAACTGTCTTTTCTAACATACCAGCTTGCTGTCTTAGTTTTTCTACTTCTAAACTCAGGACAACAAAATTGTCATCGTCCAGTATAAGAAATACAAAATCAGACGATCTAGATAGCTTTAGAGAACATGATTTTTTTCGATTTGATAGCATAAAAGAAAGACTCTTGCGTAGTAATGATCTTATTGTATACAACATAAATGACAATAATGATGTTGTTTACATTCAGTCAAAAGAATTTGTATGTGGTATTCCAAAGTTTTTAGTTATCACTAATAGGGATTTAACATTATTTGTCATAAAAAAAATGTATTACTTGAACATATGAACGGTATGTCTCAAAAGAAAGTTGGTGAATTTATTTACTCTCCTGATATAATTACTCAAGCATTTGAATATTTTGCTATATCCAGGTCTCTGTATAGCCAAATTTATAACGACTATAAATTACCCAGTATTAGAACTTTGACAAAAGTCACTTCAAAAGTCGGATCACAAGAAAGTCTGGAATTTTTGAAAAATGTTATGATGAGTATTGAAAATACACAACGTAAATGTATATTGCTGATTGATGAAGTTTATATTAAATCCAAATTAACTTATCATGGAGGTGTATTATTTGGAAATTCTGCTGATCAACCCGGTGTCCTTGCCAAAACCATGTTGGCTTTAATGGTAAAATGTTTATTTGGTGGACCAGAGTTTTTAGTAAAAATGATTCCAATTAGTCACTTAGATTCTGATTTTCTTTATAAACAATGCAAACCAATTATTGAAACAATTAACAATCAACCAAATGCAAAACTGTTGTCAATTATTACTGATGGAAATAGAGTAAATCAAAAGTTTTTTAAAATGATGAATAAAATTGAAGAAAAACCTTGGTGCGGTGATAATGAAAACACATTTTTGTTGTTTGATTATGTTCATGTCATGAATTGTGTTCGTAATAACTGAAAAAAGCGGAGAACTAGTTTTTGTATTTGAAGGTAACAAACATGTAGCAAAATGGAATGATTTAGTAAATTTTTATGAGTTGGAGTCTGCCAATCTTTTAAAACTTAGCAAATTAAATGAAATTTCCATCTCTCCAAAACCAATTGAGCGAAACCAATTGAGCAATATTATATAAGAAATATATTATAGTTTATTAACTTTATTGTAGTTTTACTTTTAAGACAGCTCTTATTTCTTGTTACTGTTATAGTTTTTTGCTCTCCTTGTTCGCATCCACTTTACTTATTAGCGCTTCGCTCGGCCTCAAGTCAATAAAAATTTCGGCGCGTTGTCAAGGCCTGTATTTCTAGAAGGCCATGGGTAAAACGCAACTAGTGGCATCAAGAGATGATATTGATTAAAAGTTCTTGGCAAACAATTCAGCTTTGTCTTTAGGTGAGGTGACAAAGTCTGAACCGTACAAAAGAGGTGGAATTACAGACTTGCCCTTATTATTGATACTATTAAAAATTCTCCAGAAGTCACGAGAGCCTAATTTTTGTGATGAAATACGAGATTTCATGATCTGAGAATAGCAGGCTTTGGCGTTAGACAAAACCTTTTTACAATGGTTCCTAGCAGTAATAAAGAGACGTCTGTTTTCTGGAGAATTGTTTTGCTGATAGATATGGAAGTAATGGTTTCGATTGGCAATTGCAGCAGCACAATGTGAGGAAAACCATGGAGAAGAGTGAGGCTTGACCTGGAATCGTTGAGAGGGAATAAAGGATTCCATGCCAGCCTGAATCCACAAGAAGCACATTTGTCAACAGAGAGACAAAAGATTTCTACCCAGGGGCCATCACAAAGAAAGTCACAAAAAGAGTCCCAGTCAGCTTTAAGGTAGTTGTAAGATGTACGATGATAGGGGGATTCTAATGGTAAAGAAGAATGAGATAATAGTTTTAGAGAGACCAAACCATGATCAGACGCACCTAAGGGTGAGTGTGAAGAAACTGAGCACTGACTAGGATCAGAAACAAGACATAAGTCGAGTAGAGAAGGTAAATGATTCGGGTTGTCTGGAAAGCGAGTTGGAAAGTTGACTATTTGAGTTAGGGATTGAGAAAGACAAAAGTTGTGGGCCTTAATGCCTGCAGAGTCACTGACACTAGAGCCAAGCCATTCAGTGTGATGAACATTAAAGTCACCCACAACAACAATATTGGCTGATGGATAAAGAATGAGGGCTTGGTCAATATAATCAGAAATAACATCAAGAAGAGTGCAGTCTTGGGATGAGGAAGAGCGATATAGAACAAAGAGAAAGGTGATAGAGTGAAGTGGTGCTAAACGAAAGCACATAAAAGAGTAGTCTGTGTCAAACCTAGTTTCCCGACAAATGGGTGAATTCTTACGAATGTAAATGCCCAGGCCAAGCATGTGACTATTGGAGTCTTTACGAATTAAAGGAAGATAACCATCAACACTAAGATCACAAGATGAGACAGCTGAACTCAAATTAGTCTCACAAAGAGCAAGCAGGTCTGGTGAACTTTGCAAGAGATAAGACTCAACAGAAGAAAAGTTACTTCGAAGACCACGAATATTGGTGAATGATAGGTTTAGCGAACTTGGTGATGACTGTGGTTTTTTGTATTTTATAGTTTTTGTTACTTTATTCATTTTTAAATTTGTTAAAGAACTTGACTCGAAACATTGATAGTACTCAGTACACTGTTCTATAGCTCAAGCAATTGCCTCATTTCCACTAATAAACCCTAAGCCGTAACAAAGGGCTCCAATGTGGCCTTGGCAATGCACACCAAAAGTACAAAAAGGGACACCATCCATGCGCAACATGGCACTGTTAGTACTCTGATATTTTTCAGCTGTTGATGGAATCAGCCTCTCTGAGAGCTACCACAGAGTTCGGGAAACCTGACTACCAGCCGGCCTCAGAACCATAAAACTGAGTTTTAGAGCTGTACCCTCATTTGGAGATAATAGAATGAGTTGCCTAGTCATAAAAACAGAGACACAAGCAAAACCCATGAATCGAGTCAAGAAGATCCAGCGTTCAACATCCTAAACTGGAAACAATGTATTTACTGACATCATTTATGGA
The DNA here is from genome assembly GCF_022113875.1 of Hydra vulgaris. Classification (NCBI taxonomy): domain Eukaryota; kingdom Metazoa; phylum Cnidaria; class Hydrozoa; order Anthoathecata; family Hydridae; genus Hydra; species Hydra vulgaris. The sequence continues at coordinate 15,948,722 of NC_061168.1, forward strand.
TAGCCCTAAAGTCCTACTTATTCAGGGACCGAGACAACAGAATTCTACTGTATATACTTGTTGTTTTTTTTTATAAACATAACGCTTATAGGCCCAGATTTGGAAAAAAAATAAGCATATGTAAGCATATTCCTGAGCTTCAATAAACCATTTTAAAAATTTTATTTTTATTGAATTAAAAATTTTAAATATATATATTTCTAAATTTAAACCAACAAAAACAACAAAAACCGAAGTTTATAACAACATTAATTCAACTACATTAAAACCAAAACAAAAATACAGAGCATAAGTCAACTTTTTATTTTTCTTATACCCATTAACCTTTAGTATTCAGTATGTAAGTCTATATGTTACCCTATTTTTAATACAAACTGAAAATTAAAATTTTAATGACAAATCATTTATACTATATAATTATAATCTATATTATATTAATTTGTCATTAATGATGTCATGAAAATATTTTTTAACACAATAAGCTAGACAGAACTTAGTTACTAATTTAATCATTCGGAGGGGGCGATTACACTGTTTTGCTGTTTTATCAAGGAACACATCTAAATGTTTCTTGGGTTTGTTTTTTCATTTTGGGTATAATTCTTGCAAGACAACAATCTATATGTACTTTTCGATAAATAAATGTTTAAATGCCTGTGTTGCAAAAACCATTTGTTATTTTTTCTGGCTTTATGATATACAGTCATACATCAATTTTAAAAATATCAATTACTTTTTTTAGTTTTTTTGTTTCCATTCACATACTTCTTTTTATCAACCGTATTTTATTACTCCAAACATTCAAACGCCTGTGATTTGTAAAATGTGTGTACAATTTGGCAGAAACTTATGTGAATTTGTTTTTTCCATGCACCATTGAAAAAAATCTTAACTTATATGACTGCTGTGGTTATTATAAAAAATGAACACCTGTCACTAGTTTTTTACTCCATTATCTTTAAGAACTCTAGTTTCTTCAAGTACTCTATTTCATACTATTACCTTAAAGTAATAATGGAAAGACTTTAGTTTGCGATCCAAGTGTTTGAGTCAATAGAAAATTGGCAACAATTTTGCCACAAGAACACAGTGGATCCAGAAGGCAATGTTTTGAAAATAGAATTGTAACTAAAAAATCCTAGAAAATCATTAGGACTTTTTGGAAAGATATTTTTTGTCAGTTATAAGAAAATTTTAATGTTAAACTAAATCTGTAGTTAAGTTTAAATTACCATTTTTTGTCATTTTTGAAAAATTAGTGTTTTTTGATAAATATTCAAGTTAAATTTTTTTTTGATGATGGCTAAGAGTAGTTTATAAGATATACTTAAAAAAAAGAAAATTCAAAATTTAATTAACTTGGGGGTCTGGTTCCTACTGTTTATTGATAAAAGGTTTAGTACTTAAAAACAAGTACTTGATCAAATTTGGATTTAAAACAACATTAGAATAATAAGTTTATAAGGAGTAATGGTTTGATATTGCATATATACATATATTTTGAGATAAAAAGTAAAAATAGTAAAAAATATTAATAACCTAATAATTAATTATAACTCATATATAATTATGTTTAAAACACCCTAATCAAATCTCTCTAAAAGACGACTCACATCCATAAGCTGTTTTACATGAAATGACTTATGAGAAAAAAAATTTAAATAGTTTCTTATATCTTATTGTTTGCTTCTAGACCTTTCTCAGATAAACTGCCATGAATGTATATATATATATATATATATATATATATATATATATATATATATATATTTATTCTATTTTTCTAACTTTAGAAAGTTAATTTAAGCTTATGAATTGAAGTCTAAATTGTTATTTACACTTCTTATCTACCTTGTTTTAGATACATTATTTATGCATAATTATATGTAAAAAGTACTAAAAAACATGTAATAAAGCAATATTTAATTAAGGTAAAACACAAGTACTCCATAGAAATGTATTTTCATGTTCTTAGTGTCAATATATTTTAAAAGCAACAAGGTACTTTTTTGGTTTCTTAAATATTTATTCTTAGTTTCGCCAAAAATAAGACTACAATTTTTTCAAAATATATAAAAAATAAAAGTGCTATTAGAGCATGTTTTATTTATTCTAGTTTAAAATGCCTATGGAATGTTAAATAGTTTAATTTTATTACCTACATATATGTTTCTGTCTGTTTTTTTCTCAAAAAGTGTCTCTATTGAAAAAAGTGCTTGTAAAATATTTAGAAAAAAAAAAAGTTTTTTAGACCAACACTGTATAAATTTTATGATAGGTATGGTGTTATGATATGTCAATTAGTAGTGTACACTGGACTTTTAGATGTTTGAGTTTTGACACTTACACACATTTTGCCAACTCCAAACTTTTGTATGTTCATACTTATGTCAAATGAGAATGTTTTGCAAAAAGTTGTGGTGATTGGAGCTTGGGGACAAAAAACCCCCAATTTTCGGGCCCTTAACGTTGGAGCAACAAGTTGATAAAATAATTTCTTTAGTATTTTTATCTAAGTTTATATTCATCAACGAATTTCAAATTTCATGCAATCACCTCTTAGTTTTTAGTTTTTATTACCCTAAAAAGTTTACAGCCCCCTCAAATTGAGGGGGGGGTTAAAACTTTATATGGTCATAATTTTCGAAAAATAAGAAATTATTGGATGGAATTTGAGATTTGTTGATGATTATAAACTTAGATAAAAATACTAAAAAAATTATTTTATCAACTTGTTGCTCCTACATTAAGGGCTGGGTGGGCCTAAAAATTGGTTTTTTTTTGTCCACAAGCTCTTATCACCGCAACTCTTTGCAAAACATTCTCATTTGACATAAGCATGAACATACAAAGGTTTGGAGTTTGCACAATACCTGTAAGTGTCAAAACTCAAACATCTAAAAGTTCAGTGTACACCACTGTGTCAATCTATATAAGTTATGCAAATATACTAATTTTGCTTTCAGAAAAACTTTACTTTAAGGTTCAGATACTACGACAACATAACAAAATTTTATTTTTTATATACTTACAACTTTAGCTAAAAATACTGCGCGCTGAGTGGTCAAACCTTAAAATTTGAGCGGAGCAAAAAGGTTAACAAATTTTAATATAAGAATATTTAAAGTAAATACATTTAAAAAGATGAACAAAATTTCGCTGAAAAAAAAAAGTTTTAGAAACCTGTTACAATTAAATAAGTTTGATCTTAAATGCTTTTATATTATCGAAATGGTTTTCGATGAATTAACAAAACAATTTTAATTAATTTTTAATATAAGTAATAATAAACTGTTGTTTTTTTATTTATATAAATTATGTATTTTTTTATGAGAAATGTTTATCTTTTTAAATAAAATAAAAAAAAGTACAAATGTTAAAACAAAGATTGAAATGGTTTTTTAATGCGTAAACTAAATAGACATAGCATTTTAGTTCGATGAGTTTTGTTTTAGGGTTATATTATGGGTTATATTATATATATTTATTTTTTTAGTGTTTTTGCTTTACATAAGTATTTTTTTTTATTTTCTCTTTTGTTAAGATTTTCTTTTTACAATTTTTTTTTTTTAGATAAGTTTGGGTAAGTTTTTGAAGAGCATTTTTAAAATTTGAAAATATGTCAAAAGCCGGGGTCAAATTGTTAAAACATTATTTTTTGCATGGTCGTATAAAGACATGCGATCGCACAACTTCCTATGAAAGCCTGTTAATTTTCTCATTTGTTTCCAACAAATATGGCATTAAAGCTATGGATTCGCCTGTGTTAAAGTCATCTATTGTTTCCAATATAAATTTTCCATATGGTTTTTAACTTGCAATATTTTTATTATTATTAACTCTATATAAGAGAAAACCTAATAACTGGTTAAAAGATTCATTAGTGATACTCTGAAGATTCATTAGTGATAAATTTGTTTATGTAATTGACAATTTCATGTGCCCTCTCCTTTTTTAACTTATCAACCAGTTCTATAAATGCATTTCTTTGTTTTGAAAAACATGGATCTGTTACATTACCTCTTCTACTACATAAATAATGTCTTTTGATGCTTGTAAATGTAGAAATACCTATTTTTATTGAAACGTTTTTCTTTAATTTACTGAACTTTAAACTAAATACTGAATTAACTGATAGTCTCAAGTTTTTAAAAAGTATTTCTTTAGTTTTTTAGTTTATTTTACATATTCTAAAATACAAACAAAATAAAATCAATTTAATAAATAAGAATTGAACATTTTTCATATTTGTAACTATAAATAAAATATTTACAAATTTTTAGAAAAACAACTGTTTCACTGTTCAAATTTTTTTAAATCTTGTAAATAAAAAAAGTGCTAATTTGCCTCAGTTCCCCTTTTATATTTTAAAAGAAGAAAAATAAAATATTAAAAAAATTAAATCAGATATTTTTATAATGTATGCCCCAGTAGAGACAAGTTCTGACAAAACTCAAAATTTAATCTGGCTTTTTGTTAAAAAAAAAACAAAAACGACAACACAAATTTACAACAAAATTACCTAGTTAAGTTAAAAAAAACTCAAAAGAAAAAAATGTAATTTAAATAAATTACACATTCTAAATTAATTTATTTTAAAATATATGTGATATCAAACAAAAAATAACTTTAACATAAGCTGTTTAACAATTTTCACATTGGTAAAATTATTTTAAATGAAAACAATTAGAATTTACTTAATATTTTTAGATATATAAAAAAGTCAATTTCCAGCTCTGGGTCCAATGTGAAGAATAAGCGACATCTTATATCTGACTACATGAATTTTTGAATATGATTTGAGGTTAAAACATGGGATAACAGTGATATTTTCTTTTTTTCTTGTAGAACTGACAAAGTAAACAATAAAACTGCCTTTTTTTCAAAAACTTTTTTAATACAATTAGTTCAAACCTAGTTTCATCAAGGTACATGAAAGCACTCGACCTGTTGAGATGCTATAAATATTTGCTTTCAACAAAAGTCATAGATTTTCTTTAAAAAAATCCTCAAATTGACCTGTTAAAACATCAGCTGCTATTCAACTCAATGATTTGAACTGTTGAATCATTGGCTGCTCTGCAGACCTGTTAAAACATTGGTTGCTGCTCTGCAAACCTGTTGAAACACTGGTTGCTGCTCTGCAGCTCTGTGGAAACATTGGCTGCTGCTCTAATCAATGATTAAGGTTTTTTTAATGCTACCTAGTTGTTTTGCCCTAAAAAAAATTTTTATCTAAAATATACTATGATAGCCATTCTTTAATTTAGGTGACAAACTGTCACTTATTAGTATAGGTATTTCAGTTACTGTTTTTGTTAACTCCTCCTGTCTTATTGGATGACCATATTTTGTGCAATTTATAAACAATATAGCTATTTATTTCTCCTCATCCTTTGTCATTTCACATCCAATATCTCTTTTTTGCTTGCCTTTTAATGACTTTTTAAAGTAGCTTTTTTAAATATAATCTGACTTATATTATTTTTAAAGTCTCAATAGAATACTTTGTATAACTTATTTTAACTGTTTGAGTTTTAGTGTTTTCTATTATTACATTACAAGTATAAACTTCAAAAATATAGAGTATTAAATTTATTTTGGCTAAAGAAAAAAATAATTTATAACAATGATACAATTTAACATTTTATTGTCCAAAAGTTAAAATAATTCAAAAAATAAACAATTAAAATTAAAGTACGACTTTAAAAAGCATATAATTCAATCTATTTAGAAATGTGTTCATGTCAAATAAAATTATGGAAATGATAGTGGGAGGAAAAATTAACTTTCCCATTTCCTAAATTTCATTTGAAAACAGTCTATTCACAAAAAAAAAGTTTTTTTATAAAATTAATAAATATCTCTATTTAATAAATCATTTACGGTAAATGTTCAACTCAATAAGTAAAAGTGCTTATATAGATTTCAATAAACATACAAGAGCAGGCTTCTACTTTTAAACTTTAAGTCTAATAAATAGAAGTCTAATAAGTATATTTTGTTAGAATTATAATAGGAGGATTGCCTTGATTTGTTTCTTGAATAAGTTTATCTAATTTGTTTCATATCAGAAAGGTTAAAAGTTTTTATTTCTTTTAGTCTAATAGATCTCAATGATTGCATTTGATTTTAAGTTGGTTAAGTGAATTAACCAAATGAGTAAATTACAATTTTATCTCATGAATAATGTCATTGTGATACACAACTTACTATTTTTATATAATCTCAAATCTCTTTATCCAACCACACAAAAAATAATTTATTTCAATAAATTAAACTCCTTACCATGTACTTCAATCTTAAGAATAAATCTTCAATGCAAATCACAAATCAAATGTTTTTGTAAACTTGTAAAAAAAAAGTTAAATACTTTTGTATTTAAGGAGAAATGATCAAAATAAGCACTTACTCTTGGTGATGTCTAGAAAATTTGTTGAACTTGGTAATGATGTTGGAGTTAATACACCTAGAGTTTTAATTAAATAACTGATTTTATAACAAATTTAAATATTTTTGCTAACTAGATAAAGCTGACAAAAAAAAAATTAAAATTGAATTAAAAATTATTTAAAATCACAAAGATTTCGATCAATTTTTGCATTTATATTTTTTATAGCTTTATATTTTTAAGCTTTAGCTTTTATGTTTGAATATTTATATTTTCACTTTTTTTTATAGTTCCACTCCATAGTATTTAAATATATTATTTCTTTACAAATTATATTTACCGGGCAATGTTTCGAAAAATCTTATTGCTCTGATAGTTGCACCATAACCATATCTATGAATGTTTAACTTGTATGATGTTGCTGGTTTTAAATTAAATATTGTATGATTAAGGGTAGAAGTCCAAACCTTTTCTTCATTTGAAACAACACTTGAATTTATTGTTTCATAAAAAATCTACAAATAAAAATTTTAAAAAGACAAAATACAATGTTATAATATTATTTATTAATAACTTTACAGTCCTTACATGGAATGAGTATATTTCTTCAGGCGGACTTTTATCCCAAATAATTGAAACACTTTTGTCAGTAAAAGAAATACTTAATTTGCTTCCTTAAATATAAGAAAAAATAAATAAAAATAAAAATTAAATTCAAATATAAAAAAGGAACTAATAATAATTTTATTAGCATTCCATATATTTATACTTATATTTTGGTTTTATTAGGAGATAAAATAAAAATATATGTAATATTGAAAAGTAATAAAAAATAATTACTTTTCATCACTCCTGTTTGACAAAAGTTTTTCTGATAGCTGTAATTAAGTGGAAAACCTTGAAGTGAAATAGCTGTTAAGTTAACATTGTAGAGAACATTTGGCTCTAAATATAAAATATAAAAATAAAATAAACGTTTGGCTCTAAATATTAAATATAAAAATAAAACATTAAATAAACATTTGGCTCTAAATATAAAATAAAATATTAAATAAACATTTGGCTCTAAATATTAAATATAAAAATAAAATATTAAATAAACGTTTGGCTCTAAATATAAAATATAAAAATAAAATATTAAATAAACATATGACTCTAAATATAAAATATAAAAATAAAATATTAAATAAACATTTGGTTCTAAATATAAAATATAAAAATAAAATATTAAATAAACACTTGGTTCTAAATATAAAATATAAAAATAAAATATTAAATAAACATTTGGCACTAAATATAAAATATAAAATATAAAATATTAAATAAACATATGACTCTAAATATAAAATATAAAAATAAAATAAACGTTTGGCTCTAAATATTAAATATAAAAATAAAATATTAAATAAACATTTGGCTCTAAATATAAAATAAAATATTAAATAAACATTTGACTCTAAATATTAAATATAAAAATAAAATATTAAATAAACGTTTGGCTCTAAATATAAAATATAAAAATAAAATATTAAATAAACATATGACTCTAAATATAAAATATAAAAATAAAATATTAAATAAACGTTTGGCTCTAAATATTAAATATAAAAATAAAATATTAAATAAACATTTGGCTCTAAATATAAAATAAAATATTAAATAAACATTTGGCTCTAAATATTAAATATAAAAATAAAATATTAAATAAACGTTTGGCTCTAAATATAAAATATAAAAATAAAATATTAAATAAACATATGACTCTAAATATAAAATATAAAAATAAAATATTAAATAAACGTTTGGCTCTAAATATTAAATATAAAAATAAAATATTAAATAAACATTTGGCTCTAAATATAAAATAAAATATTAAATAAACATTTGGCTCTAAATATAAAATAAAATATTAAATAAACATTTGGCTCTTAATATAAAATAGTTGTTAAGTTAACACTGTAGTGAGCATTTGACTCTAAATGTAAAACTTACAAAGCAAACTTGAATAAGCTAAAAATGTATTTTTTTTTAATTCCTAAAATCAACAGTATATTTTTAAAATAATTTATTTAATATGTATACCGAAAACTTCAATACGAAACAATTTATTGTCTTTAATGTTATATATATTGGCAATATTTGTATCGTATTTACTAGATTCACTCCACCATTTTAATTCATATGATACAAATTGCTCAAAAGAATTAGGATCTGATGCATTCCATTTTATTTCAAGTCCATCATCATCACTCTTGCAAGTCAAAAGGGATACAGTACCTGTGATGATAAAAAAAATATATTAATATTTTCTTTAAATTTTTTTAAACATTTTTTTTATATATTTTTTTAATATTTCCTTAAAATTTTTTAAAATAATTTCTTTAAATTTTTTTAATATATTTTTTTTAATTATGAACCAAAACTTAATGTGAAAAAGACATCAAATTGGTTTTCTTTATGCAAGATTATAAATTAAATACAATTTGCCAAAAAAATAAAGCTTCTAAGCAATATATATATATATATATATATATATATATATTATATATATATATATATATATATATATATATATATATATATATATATATATATATATATATATATATATATATATATATATACATATATATATATATATATATATATATATATATATATATATATATATATATATATATATAAATATATATATACATATATATATATATATATATATATATATATATATATATATATATATATATATACATATATATATATATATATATATATATATACATATATATATATATATATATATATACATATATATATATATATATATATATATAAATATGTATATATATATATATATATATATATATACATATATATATATATATATATATATATATACATATATATATACATATATATATATATATATATATATATATATATATATATATATATATATATATATATATATATATATATATATATATATATATATATATATATATATATATACAGTACTGGTCATAAGTTTAGAGCCACCCCATTTTTTTTTTGGTTTTTTGCAGATTATAAAGCCATAACCCCAGTGCAGCAAAATATTATATCACTGAAACATGCAAAATATATTGTTATAATATTTTAGTAGAAAAATGAGTATTAAAATATTAATAATGAGTAGGTCCACCTTTATTTTTAATTACTTCAGCCAACCGGGCTGGCATAGTGTCAACAAGCTTCTTGCAATCAACAGCAGTAATACTAGTCCAAGTGGCAGAAATAAAGTCCCAAAGTTCATGTTTATTACTAGCACGTTTGCCTGCACAGCGGCGATCAATATCATCCCACAAATTTTCTATGGGGTTCAAATCCGGTGACTGGGGTGGCCAGTACAAGACTTGAACACCATTAGCAGCTAGAAAATTTTTAGCCACTTTGGACGTGTGCTTAGGATCATTGTCTTGCTGAAAGATCCATGGAAAAGTTGCAGGAAACAATGCTGTTGCTGAAGGTAGCAAATGCTTTCGCAAAATATCTCTATACATGGCACCATTCATGATTCCTTCTACCTGATGCAACTGGCCCGGCCCAAAAGATGACATACAACCCCACACCATGATGCTACCACCACCATGCTTTACAGTTCCCTGCAAACATTCCAATTTATATGATTCATTTTGATGACGCCAAACAAAAATACGTGGATAATCATTATCAGCTAAATTAAATTTGGACTCATCAGACCACAACACCGTTTGCCAATCAGTAACACTAAAATGCAAAAATTTGTGCGCAAATTTGAGACGCTTCTGCTGATTAATTTTGGAGATAAAAGGCTTTTTAATAGTAATACAACCATTCAAACCTTGTTTATTCAAACAACGACGAACAGATTTTGGAGATATTAAAGGTCCACCAACATCATGCCACTGTCGAGACAAAATTTTGGAAAAAAGGCGACAATTTGTTATGGCCAGGCGTTTTAAGGTTCTATCTTGACGTAAAGTTGACATTCTAGGACGGCCACATCTGGGTTTGTCTGTGAATGCATTTGATTCCAAATGTTTCTTATATGCATTTTGTACAGCATGGCAACATTTATTCAATTTTTTGGCTATATCATTTAGGCTTAAGCCACTAACTTCATTTAAAGCCACCACCTGAGCCCAAACATCAAGGCTTTTAGCTTTGCCCATTTCAGAAAGTATTTTCACTTAAACTCTAAAATAAAAACGAAAATAACATTAAATACATTATCTAACTAGTGTACACATTCCAAAAAGTAGCATAAATAACAACTGAATTAACCAAAACATTGATACCAATACATCATAAAGTTACCAAAATATGTCAAAATGTTCAAAAATTGGCTATAATATTAAAGAACTCATGAAAATCAATATTTATATTTGGTTTAATACACAATTATTCATGAAAATCAATAGATTCATACCTTGTCAAATTACTATATGCATTCTTATGCTTATAATGTTAACCTCACCATACTTATACCGCAAAATGATGAAAAAAACAGGTGGCTCTAAACTTATGACCAGTACTATATATATATATATATATATATATATATATATATATATATATATATATATATATATATATATATATATATATATATATATATATATATATATATATATATATATATATATATATATATATATATATATGTATACATATATATATATATATGCATATATATGCATATATATATGCACATATATATGCATATATATATGCATATATATATGCATATATATGTCATATATATATATGTCATATATGCATGTCATATATATCTATATCTATGTCATATATGCATGTCATATATATCATATATATATGTCATATATGCATGTCATATATGCATGTCATATATATATGTCATATATGCATATATATATGCAATATATGCGTATATATATATGCATATATATATATGCATATATATATATATATACATATATATATATATACATACATATATATATATATATATATATATATATATATATATATATATATATATATATATATATATATATATATATATATATATATATATATATATATATATAATGAGAAGCACTAACTTTTATTTATAGTTTTCTAATCTTTTATTACCCAAGCTTTAAACTACCAAGATTAAATACTTGTGCATAGAAAAATACCTATGACTTGAAAGGAAAACTCAACAGTTTGAACCTTCATACCTTCATATCTATGGTTACTCTGATTGTGTTTGTACAGATTAAATAAAAAAAAGCCTGATTAATTAAAAGCTTAAGATTTAAATATTAATTAAAAGAATAAGGCTGTTGGCAATATGGATATTTGTGCAGCTAAAACAACCAGCAAAAAAATAGCTATAAAAAGTATATCAATGCTTTACAGTATTACAATTAATATTAAAAAGTAAGGTTGTAAAATACAAAAGAAGAAATAAGAAAGTAATCAGCAAAAGTTAAGCACAGCCATTTCACATCTTAATGCTGGTAAAATAGAAACATGCATTGAATATTATTATAATTTGTGAATTCTAAAAAATTATAAATGAATTCTAAAAAATTATGAAAAGATTATGAACATTTATGAAAAGAAAAATAATTATATTATGTACAACATTTATAACAAGAAACAGAATACCACCAGAAAAAGGGTAAAAATTAATTTTTATATATTTTAACTTGAATACAGCAAGTAATAAAAGAATATCACTTATGTTTTTGATATTTTATTTTTTCCTTAAACAATTATTTACTTATGTGAAAGACTGAAACTAATGTTTTGTTTATTGCTAACTCTATTAAATAGTATGATAATAACAACTCCACATAAATTAGAGCATTAATATGGAATTGATGAGCTTAGTGCTAAAAGTACTCAAGTCACATAAAAAATGTTTTGAGAAAATCTACTTTGATCAGAGAAATAATGCTTTATTAAGCGTTGACTAAAGTGACTTAAGTACTCTTAGCACTAAATTACTTAAATTACTTTAAATTTAAAGTAAGAATTTAAAATGATTTAAAATGGCTGATCAAAGTAGATTTTCTTAAAATATTTTTTTTTTCGACTTAAGTACTTTTAGCACTAAATGCTTCAATTAGAGTACTTACATTTGTCAAACTTGTATATAAATTGAAGCACTTAGTGATAAAAGTACTTAAGTCACAAAAAAAACATTTTAAGAAAATTCGACAATAAGTCATCATAGAGTTTTGTATAGAAATAAACTAAATCATAAACATAAATAGAGAAACTTACTCTGTATAGAAACTTATTTGCTATATCACAGCAATAATGGACATCTCTTTGAACAGACTTAGATTCAACAAAAAAAAAATTTTATTAAAATTTTTGTTAGATACTTTAATTTTAAATAGAAATTTGTGATATATTTAAAATTTAACTTGTTTTATTAAAAAGTTATAAATTAAAGTTTAATATATTTATAGTACCGTAGCTACCAGCCACAGTGCAAAGTTATATTTTGGAAAATATATGTTTTCCAAAATATACATTTTTTGCATGTTCGGCTAAACATTTGCTGAATGTGGCATCCCTATTTATCAATTTTATATATATATATATATATATATATATATATATATATATATATATATATATATATATATATATATATATATATATATATATATATATATATATATATATATATATATATATGAATGAATATATAATGAATGAATATATAATGAATAAATATATGTATGAATGTATGTATGTATGTATGTATGTATGTATGTATGTATGTATGTATGTATGTATGTATATATATATGTATGTATTTATAAAACATCCAAAAACAATAATCATTTTATATAAAGAATACTAGTTTAAATTTTATGGCTTAAAAACTATCATTTTTTTTTTAACAAAAAATAAAAAAGTACATAATTTCATAGTTTTTTTAAATAAACTTTTTTAACTTGTGTTTTCAAAAAGTATTTATAATATTTTTATATAAAGTTTCACTTCTTTTAAGACCCAACATGATATGCTTTTAAAGAACTTTTTTTTTTACAAAATATTAGGGACCCGTCTGATGCTTAAGGGTCTTGAGCTACCCCTAAAAAACTTTCTTATTCACAAATTTGTTAAATATTGTATACATTTATTACAAATTTAGAACACATTTAGGGGGTGCCATCAGCATTTTCAAAAAATATTTTTTTTTAGAACAACCCTAATATATATATAAGCCTTCCCAGGAAAGGCATGCGGTTTTTTGTGTCGTAGGACCACGAAAACGTTTTTCAAGTTAGAGAACGTGATCACGGCCATTTGCGCAAGTTATATTTTATGCAAGCCTTCCCAGGAAAGGTGTGAGGTTTTCTTTCTCGTACGACCATGAAAAGGTTTTTCAAGTTAGAGAACGTGACCACGTCTTTTGCGCAAGTTATATTATATGCGTTACTAAAAAATTGTTTTAAATTTAATAACTGCATAAGAAATGAAAGTAAACTTAAATAGAAAACAATAATAATAGATTAAATAATTTGTTTGTTGTTTTTATTTTTGTTTTTTCTCAGTGGTTATTATTATCGGCAACAAAATTCATTAAGTCAAAGCAAAAAAAAAAATGGTTTTAGGCGTTAAAAAGGATGACTTTCCCATATTTTATGTGTTTTTTCTTTTAAAGAGAAAAGAGAAAATATGTTTTGTCATCTGTTTGTAAAATATATTTGTATAATTATAATGTAACAAGTTTCTATCAAGAGTTAAATTATACAATCGCGTTTGCAAACTCTGGTAAAATATTAGGTCTTTAAAATTTTAGTTCATGCAAAGCTGTGTACTTTGTTTATAAGGAGCAAATGATTAAAAGTTTGCTAGCGAGAAAGTTACAAAAACAAAACAAAAACAATAAACTTACGACTACAAAAGTAATAACACTTTAGTCACTAACTGCATTATAAAAGTAATAAAAATATAATAGTGTTATTACATTTATATAGCACTTATTACTTTTAAAGTTCATTCTTTGTTCAAACAACATTATTAATTCCAAACATTTATTAGAAAAGTAGAAAAGCATTTAGAAAAAATAAAGCGGATATTCAAATATTATTAAAAACTTTAGGAACTTTCACATATCACTTAAACAACGTTATAAAAAAGTACTTTATAAAAAGTATAGCATTATGAAAAACGTTACGTAAAAACGCGGGTTAATCTTAAAATCAACCAATAAAAAAATTTTATCGGTTAATTTTAAAATCAAAGCATGTTTTTACGGTCTATTAGAAACATTTTTCATAATGCTAAACTTTTAATACGACACGTTTTCATAAAGTTGTCTGTCATGATTTTATAAGTTCTTTAGTTTTAATATTATTTGAACATCCACTTTATTCTTCTAGATATTTTTCTACTTCAATTAAAATTTGGGTGGTCATTTTATCTTTATTTAGTGTTAAATTTCATACCATGGTCATTTTATCTTTATTTAGTGTTAAATTTCATACCATAGGTCATTTTATCTTTATTTAGTGTTAAATTTCATACCATGGGTCATTTTATCTTTTTAATTACTTAATTTGATATTTTAAAATAAACAGATAAGATTTTTTTTTTAGTGTCATATAGTCAGTTTTTTTTTTAACCATACTTTAAAAAGATTTAGTAATTTTTTTTAATGTGAACATAAAGTGAGAAGAATATTTATGTAAAAAGTGTGAACATTTGTTGTGAACAGAGTAAACATTTATGTGAATATTAAGTGAGAAGTTAAAAATTTGTTTTTTTTTAAACATAATTTGTTGACTTTAACAATAATAATTTCAAATTACTTTTTAAATTAATATTTCACAAATTTGAAATACATTCTTGCTATCATCAACCCCTTAAGTGTGCCTTAAATTAAGATCAATGCTTGTTGATGGAAATATTTCTCAAAACAAAATAAAAAAGTGATTAAATTTATTTACTATATTAGAATATTTCACAATAAAATAGTTTAGCTGTAAGAATGATGACCAATTCTTGTTGGTCATTCTTGATTAACTAGAAATGTTTTTAGGAGGTTATAATATCATTTTTGAGTATCATCTGCCTAAAAACAAATCTGTTAGCCCATATATATGCCATTTTTTTCACCTATCCTATTTATTCTTAGAAGAAACAATAACATTAAACACATTTTATTCAACCTACCTATAACCCAGAAGTAAATAGCTTTAATCTCATCTATTGTAAGCCTTTTTTCACAAATAGCAACTTTGTCAACACTAATATCCAAATTAAGAAATTTAGAACTATCCATTTCTCTTTGAAACATTCCCAAAACTATGGTAGTATAAGTATTAACTGCTTCATTATGAGTAAAACCAGTGTTAGTTGTTTCAAGTTCATATGTGTTTAAGTACACTGCCATTCCATCTTCGTCACTGTATAATAAAACAGCATAGTACCAATTTTCAAAACTAATTTTATCTTTAGCATTAGCAACTGTGCTCCCTGAAATACTCATTTCACTATTAAAATAAAGTTGACCTAAAAAAAAAAAAATTTAATTTAAATGTTTAAAAAAATCATTAAAAAAATAATAATAATAATGCACAATTAAAATTTATGGTCCTAAAAAAGTACAAAAACCAAATAACTTTTATTGTAAAACATTTTGAAACCTTTGGAATATTTTTAATAGTTTTTATTATTATGTTATTATAAATATTTAAGAGTTAATTTTAAAAAACATTTGAAATTAGTTAAGATTGATAATCCATAACACATTGTTGTTGTGTAAGCATTTGCCCATTAGTTTATCATTAATTTTTTTTTACAGGGAAGAATTTTTTATTTTTTTAATTTTTAAAGTTGTAAAAAATTTAAATACATTCAATCAAACAAAAACAACTATTAGTTTTTAAGAAACTTTATTTATTTAAAAACAAAAAATTGTTAGTGGTAATGCTAGGTTGTTGAGAGGTTCAGGTGGTTTTATTGAGTTGTCACTTGTGTGGCACTATTTAATGAAATCAAAGTGCTTTTTGCGTAAAGTTTTAGCATTCACAGAAAAGCTTTTGACTTTTTGCACTAATAAAATTCACAATTTTGACTTGATAAAGCATTGTTCAAAACTTTACCTCACTTTTTACACTGAACTTGATTTGCTGTTGTTATTGCTGTTAGAGTTGTTGTTGTTAGATCTCATTGATTTATTAGATTTATTATTAAACATTAGATCATTGTTTTTGTTAGAGCTGTTTTTGATTGATTTATTTGCTGTTCATCATCAAAATTAGACTTATGTTGTTTCCTAGTTGTTTTTTTGCTGCTTTTATTTCAGCATCTTTTAATCTGTTGACTATTTCAAGTTTTTTTGCATAAATGTGCGAAACATTTGTTGTTGCAACAAGTGATTGAGTCAACTGCAGTTATTTTTCATTTACTTGAATAGTTTGAGTGACTACAATAATGAAAGTCAGTTGCAGGCAATTTGACTTTGGAGTTGACTATAGTACTGATTTGTTACTGTAGATTCAGAACTTTTGTATTGAGATTTTTTTATTTAAAAATAATGAATTGGCGAAAGATAATTACCAGCAGCATTGATGCAAATTCAAACTGTATAATTGTTTATTACATATTAATGTCAACAGTTTAATTTTAATAATTATTTAGCACTACACTTACAAACTGTGTGCAAATTTTATCAACATTCCACAAATAGCATACTTTTGTTATTACCTCCTTTGTTGAATTTGCTTTTCAGTGTGTAAAACACTTTGTAAATACTTCTTGCATGCAAGTAGCAGCTATGGGTAATGAAACATTGCTGGCAGCTCTGAAGTTTAATTTATGACTCCACCGGTTACAGGCTTGGTAGGAAAGCAGGTGCAATTGCACTCTATTTCTGATTTAATATAATGTTTAGCTGTGACAACTTGACCACAGCTTTTTAGATTTTTGAGAACATTTAAATTTATGTATGTCAGAAAAATTAATTCTCAACATGTTAAAAAAATTAACTTCGTAACATTAATCTTTTGTAATTAAATGTTTTTATATTAGCAAAATGCTTTTAAAGCGCTTTGTTAATATATAGGGATGAAATACTTTTATTGATTGTTTATAAAAAGGATATTTAAAAATTTCATTTTTTAATTATATAAAGCGTAAGTTTTATTAAAAATTATATAAAGTTCAGTAAATTATATAAACATAGATTAATTTTTTATCATTTAAATGTAAATCTTTTAAAACAATTTGTACAATTGATCTTATAAAAACAAGACTTTCAACAACAACTGCGTTTTTAACAAAATTTAAAAAATAATTATCATTAAACTTAATAAAACTAAAAATAAACAGAAACTTTAAGACAGACAGGAACTTTCAGGCAATTGAACACAAACATACTTATATACATAGAAAATTACGAGTGAATGAACACAATGCCAGAGGTTCAAACAAAAACACAAACATACATCTATATAAAGATACTAAAAGGTTTTATATATGGGTGAACCAGCAATGCACAAGAGGTCCATACAGAATGCAAACATACAAATATATTAAAAAGCCCACTCACTAAACATCATCAGCCATATTGTAAAGCAGTCTTGTAGAAGAAAAGTTTTAAAAAAAAGTTGAGCTGTTTTTTGCACATTTTTTCTCAAAACATCTAAGAAGCCATGTTCAAGTTGATGCAACTAAATCTTATATATCTGGTCAGATATAGAGTATGATTGCACCCATTTCAATGAAAATTTGTACCAATCAATATCAATCCTGTAATATCAAAGTTTGAACAAATCTCTGGAATACTGTTGGAAAATAGATAAGATTGAACAAAGGTGTTGCAATAAGTTTGATACTGTAATTGTAAGTACTCAATCAGTTAGTTTGATGAGCATACCTGCTAGAGTTGATGCAGCAACCTTGTTTTTGTTCTTGTTTTTGATTTTAATGCTAGTTTTTATGAAACTAATGTTATGCTATGTTTTTATTTTTAATCTAGCTAGTATTTAATTTGTATCTTTGCAGTTCAGCAGTTTTAGCACAGTATTGTAGAAAAAAAGAATTTTATCTTTAAAATAGATTTGCAAATAAATAGATTTTTTATTTTGAGATTTGCACAGTATTGTAGCACAGTATTGTAGAAAAAAAAGAATTTTATCTTTAAAATAGATTTGCAAATAAACCAGTTATAAAATATAAAATAACTACAAAATATAAAATATTTGACAAAAATAACCTGAGATTTTTATTGTTAAAATGGATTTACAAATAAACCTGTTTTTGTAATTACAAAATTTTAAAAAAAGATTGATGTTGCTTATTTTTGATCTTACATTATTTATATTGTTTTTTTGTTTTTTTGTTTTTTTACAAAAATAGATCTAGATAAATAAAGAATTATTCTTTTGTAATAATTTTTACATAAGCTTTTTGCAATTTAAAGTTATTGAAAATTTATTTGTAAACCCAATATTTTTATACATCTATTCTCAAATATGTATTGAAAATGTGCAAGTTATATCTCCATACAGTATATTTTTATCTTTAATATTTAACATTATAATTTCTTATTTAGAAAAAGATTTTTTACATTGAAGCACATGATAAAAAATAGGTTATAAAAAAATGATACATAAATTTATTAGACATCAATGAAGGAGAATTTGTAAGACAATGCACAAATCTGATCACAATAAACTTGTCTCAATTGTAAAAAAATTGTAAAAAATAACTGACACAACATTTGAAGAATAGAAGTTTAAAAAAGAAATTCACATGAGTTGATTCTTATAAACACACTAAATGCGAGAATTTATAAAAATCACTCAAAACATCATAATTCATATATATCACTACGCGCAGATATTCTCAAAAGTCTGAAAAATTAAAAGTATTAAAACCAAATTTCTTACTATCAACAAAAGTGAACCAAACTTTAACTTGATCATTTGAATCACCATCAAAAGTCAACAACTCATATTTGTTTTTATATTCAGAATTAATTTTTTCATCTAACAAATTAAACCAAAAGCTAATAGTCATTCCATTCTTACATTGGCTGAAATCATTGAAGCACGGTCTGTTGAAAGTTCTTAAGTTTATTGTGGTAGTAGCAAGTGAAAATGTTAAGCGACTATCTCCTTTACCAGTGTAAGTTATTTTAGAACCTTTGATATTCTCAATTGGCAAAAAACTTGATTTATTCAGCACATAATAATAAGAGGGACAAAAGTAAGATGGACCATAAGAATCTGAAAAATAAATTTAATTAAACATATATTAGACTTAATATATTCTTTAATAAGGTAGATAATGATGATGATTTTTAAGGTTTTTTTAAACTCTCCATAAATAAAATTACTTTATATTGTAAAACGAAAAAAAATTTTAACACAAAACATGTATATACATATTATTATTAATAATAAACTGTAGTGGTGTAGTGGTAGAGCCCTCATAAGCAAGAAGTTCCTATTTTGATCCCCACCACTTCCCTGGTAGTACCACGCTCAACTTGTTTCTCTGCACAGCGGCCTTGTTTGTCAAGGTTTATGTTTCAGAGTTATGGAGTTAAAAGAGGGTTGTAAACACAACTAAAGTAACCTCCTTGACTTTAGTGGCCTTCATAGCCTTGGGGAGATAAATTGATATAAAAAATGAAAAAAAAAATATGATTTATTAATATGTTTAATAAAAAGAATATTTATTAAAAATATGTTTTATAAATTACATAATAAAAAACAAAATAATAAATGCATACCAACAAAAACAAGCTTTGTTGTTTTACTCGAAGCTCACTGTCTCCACGTCAGCCAATCTCTCAAAGTCTTCAAAATATACGCCGCAATCTACAGACTTTATAATTTATTCCAGAATGTTTAATTCCAAAGAGTTTTAGTAAATGATGTTATTGTAGAATTTCGATAAGAAATCTGAAATTTTTTTTTTTTTATAAAATTATAGAATTTTTTATTATTATTATTATTATTATTATAGATTACTTAAGCATTTGATTGGTTACTTATTTTTATATTTCATCATAAATTACTGTAGAATTTCTTTAGTTATTTTCAGCTCAACTCATTTAGTTATTTTATTTTCTAAATTTCGCGAAATTCACATTAAAAATATGAATAAAATAATTTAGATATTTTAAGCTCACCTAATGCTATAAATTATTTTTTGTATTATATTTATTGTTATTAAATGATTATCCTTATAAAAATTCTGTAAAAAAAATTATTTTGTATTATTTAACACTACCGCAAGCCGCTGACAGTGGCTTTGATTTTTTAAATTTTGACCGCAAGCCACTAGTAACAGCTTTTGAGTATGCTTCAAAACTTATCTTGTTTTGTACATAAAATTTCACTCTAGACACATACAATTTGTTTGCTCTTAAGGTTTAATTAGTTTCTCTACATAACCAAGAACAAATAAGAGCCATTTTATGTTAATTTGAAAATTTATTACTTGACAAAGTTAAAAAATCTTGAGTAGCCCTTGATTAAATTCTTTTCATTCTTTTTATACATTAAATGAGTTTTATCATGGACTTAATGTTTTAACTACTATTTATAAAACAATGGTTTTAAGCACTTTGCATTTCTTATTTTTCAAAGATGCATGTTAAAATCTTATTTAATTAAAAAGTTTATTTGTTTAGCTTTCTATTGATATATAGCTTGTTATGCTTTTAAAGAGATTTACTATTCAAATTTTAATTAGTTGTCAATGTTATGCCATTCAAATTTTATTCAAAAAAATATGTAGTTGCAGCGTAAAGATTTTTGTTAAAATAGCTGGTAGAGAAAGAGTTAACCTTATGAAAGTTTAATTAACATCAATGTTTTTATTTTCAGCATTTATTTGATAAACTTTTCATCGGGTACAAGTATTCTCAAAATTCTTATTTAATCTTCATGCGAGAATATATTTAATGTATATTTAATGAGATTTATTCTGTAAAACATGTATTGCTTATTTTATTTTTAAAATTGAATTGAATATTGGTCAAGATTGCAAAAAAGTGTAGCATTATCAAGTAAATTTTAACATCGAAATCTTTCAATGAAAAACTTTTTATTGTCAATTTTGGTAGTTTTTTGATAATTGATATGTTGTATTTGGGAAATATTTTTCATTAAAACTTTTCTCTTAATATAGTAATTTTAAGAGACAAGTTTTAATGTAAAATACTTTCCAAATATGACATTATTAATTAAAAATTTAAGAATTTGTAAATTGTTATTTCGATAGGAGAACAAAAACTTCATAGTTATAAATGGCTTAGATAAACTAGAAAAATAGTTCACATAAAAAACAAAGATTCAGAATATATAATAAGGTCATCAACGTCTTTTTTAATTATTTATTATTAAATTTATATGGTTCACTCTATAAAAAAAACATTCTTTTGTTTAACTTCTTGTAAAATTATAGGAAAGTCATACAATTGATAACTACTTATTTTAAAAAACAAAAACAAATAATATTGATTTAGAAGAAAAAATTTTACAATGAAATTTACTGAAATCTTTGGAATTAAACGCGCTTGAATAAATTATAAATTCTGTAAAGTGTGGTGTATATTTTAAAGATTAAGAAGAATCTCTCTTCTAACATAGAAATGGCGAGATTCAAGTAAAATAACAAAGTTTGTTTTTCTTGATATACATTTTTTATTTTGTTTTACTTGAAAAAATTCTGCCCAAAAATTTTTTTTTTAATCATTCTCTTTAAAATGAACACAACTTGTCTCGGCACTTTGGGATCCCTTCAAGATCTTTTGATTGATTTTTATTTGGACTTCAAACCCTTACTTCAACAAAATTTTATAATTCATCTTTCATCCTTTAACTTTTTATAAGTAATTTAAAAATTTTTAATTTAAACTCCATGGAAACATGGAGAACTTTAATGTGTTTAATGTTAAATATTTATATAAAAAGTGAAAAAAACTGTGGTAATCAAACCATCAGAAATCTTTGCATTCTTTGGAGAAACAAAAAAATGTAAAGATAAATGTCAGAGATAAATTATTTACTTTGTTTTTTTACTTTTCCGCTTTAAATATTTTATTTGAAAAAACCCAAATAATTTGTTAACTAATATATTATATAAAGTTTATTTGAACACAGAATCTTTAAAAATACCACAATGGTATGAAAAAGGTCAAAGTTTTCGAAAGTGGATATTTTTTTCTGGTTTTAAAACAAATGAATAAAAAAATATATTTGATTGTCATTTTTACAATCAGATATATTGATCATCATAAACCTTTTTTTTTGAAGCAAAAAATTAAAAAATTTTATACTATTGCTAAATTCCAAAATCTTGTGTTACAGTTGCAATAATGTACTGAGTATCAAAACTGATGATCTCAATGATAATAATAATGATGGTAATGATGATGATGATGATGATGATGATGATGATGATGATGATGATGATGATGATGATGATGGTGATGATGGTGATGATGATGATGATGATGATGATGATGATGATGTGATGATGATGATGATGATGATGATGATGATGATGATGATGATAATGATGATGATGATGATGATGGTGATGATGATGATGATGATGATGATGATGATGATGATGATGATGATGATGATGATGATGATGATGATGATGATGATGATGATGATGATGCTGACCATGACAATGATGATGACAATGCTGACCATGAATACTATTCCTAAATTAGATTTAAAAATGAGCCTTAATTGCTTTATTTGTTAAATGAGAAATCTATGAAATGCGTTTTTTATTTACATAGTAATATTTTCTAATAATTTCTTTGAGTTGTTAAAAAACTTAAAAAAAAATTATTTTAAAATATATTAAAACAGTTTGAGTTTTTTTATCAAAAATGATTGGTTATTTATAATAACAGCTTCATTACAAAAAAATAAATTTAGAAAAATATTAATTTTTACTAGTTAAAATTTCATTTGTATTTGTAGTTGTAGGTTCAGTTTTGGTTGTTGCAGATTTAGTTGGTGTAATAGCATCAACTGTAGTTTTTGATTGAATTTTTGTACTTTCAGTTTTTGCAATTGTAATTGTTGTTGCCAACTCAACACTCATTGTTGTTAGAGATTTTGTTGTGACAGCTATAGAAGATTTATTTGCTTGAGCTGAAAATAAATAAATGTTAAAACTATATCTTGCTTTAAGGTAAAAAAAAAAAAAAAAAAAAAAAGTTTAATATTCAATAAAAGATAAAATAGATTGGTATTAGATAAATAACACAGGTCAACAAAAATTTTCTGTTGTTGAGCAAACAGAGCATATGTTACTCATTTTTCATCATCACGCCAATTTGTAAAGATATTTGGTTTCAAATCTTAAGTATTTGCTGTAAAATCCCTAATATTGTCAAAAAAAGAAAAATTTAATCAAAAGTATGTCAACCTGGGCCTCAAAAAAAGAATATTCTCATAGAGATTCTAAAAAATATAAATATTTTAACTTAAAAATTATTAACAAAAAAAATATTATGAAAAAATCCTAAAGTAATTAAAAAAAAAATGTTTCTAAGCAAAAATGTGAAAAGTAATAATTTTTAAAATAAACGAATTTTGAAGATTTTAATAGAGGAATATTAAAAATGAATAAGACAGAAAATGCACCCAAACAGTACTTACATTATTAAAAAATAAAATTTTTTATAAACACTTAAATGAACGAAGATATACAACAAATATCAAACAAAAACTAATAAAATCACCAAACAAAAACTAATAAAACAAAAAATTGATTACTAATTAAAAAGTATGCTTAAAACAACGAAAGACCTCAGAAAAAAAACATTAATGCTTATGTGTAACTCTGTGCTTCTTTTAAGACCCAGGTTGACTTTTGATTAAATTTAATTAAAAATATGTCAACCTGGGTCTCAAAAGTAACATATTTTATTAGGGAAATGCTAAAGATTTAAACCCAAATATCTTTACAACTTTTCAGAAAAAAAATAGATACCATCATTTACTCACCAAGTTAAAGTAAAATAACTACACATAATTAATTTCACATAATTAACTTCACATAACTATTTCGAAATAAATCATTTAGATGTACTTACTTGCATTGCCATTAATAACAAATATATTTTTAATAAAATTAGTTGAAGGAAACATTAGATCCAAAGCATAAAGTGTAAGATTTTCAAAACGTTTAGGCCTATAAATGATTGCAGAATGAACATTTGTCCCATTTAGTTTAATTTCAAATTGATAAATTTCATTTTTCAATTCTTGAATTATATCTATTTTTATCCATTGTTCTAACAAAATTGAATTTGTGTTAAAACATCTCTTTTCAATGCCATTAAATAAACATATCTGCAAGTATCCATGAGAATTTAGACTAACACTGGGTCCAAAACTATTATTAAAATGAATAACATTGTACAAACTACCTGAAGAGGGAAATTTATTGGGATAATATTCAAATGAAAGAAAGTATTCTTTTTCAAGTGCTGGTAAAGTAAGATTCTTTTCTTCAACTGGCGTTGTAAGAATGTTATGAACAAACCAATCTAAAATTAAAAATCTATTAAAACTTAAATAATTAAAGTTCTATTAAAACTTTATATAAATCCATTTTCGGGATACCCTAATATGTAAAAAAATTGTAATATATTGATTTATGACAAAATTTGTTAATTCAAACTTAATTGATATATTGTTGACTTATGACAAAATTTGTGCTATAACGACCATTTAGTCATATAAATAAATATAAAAACATATATTTACATATAATATATATATATATATATATATATATATATATATATATATATATATATATATATATATATATATATATATGTATATATATATATATATATATATAATTACAAGTATATATATAATTAAAAGTATATATATAATTACATGTATATATATAATTACATATATATATAAATATATATATATATATATTCATTTTGGTCAGGAAGGCATGCCATTTCACGGCTTTATATGACACGCTAATAATATTTTGTTTTGACAATTTGATCACAGTTTTAACATTTTAATAAAGCGCTTAAAACTTAACTTAGTTATAAAAAAAAGAAATAAAATCTTCTTAAAAAAGTAATGAAATATAAAATAAAATTAACTCAGTAATAAATAACTAAAAAAAAAACTAAAAAAACTAAAAAAAAAACTTAACTAAAATAAATAATAAACAATAAGATAATTACATATGAAATAAATAACTTTGAATCTTTATTAATGTTTTTATAATGTAAAACTAGTAGTGTCCCGTCTGCTTTGTTACCGCACCATATAAAGTTATATTAATATTAAAAAATAAATATTACTAATTGACAAAAAATTGTAAATAAACACTTTTGTTTTTATAAAAAACTTCATTGCGCATTTGTGGTATTTTTTTAAAGAAACGATTTAATGACGACTGACAAACGAACAAAAAAAACATGTTTTTTCTTTATTATATAGATATAGCAAAACCCTTTTAAACAAAGTAACAACTTCCAACGATTTTTTAATAAATACGCATATTTAAAGAGATCCCCAACTGCCGAGACAAGTTGTGTTCATATTTTAAAAAATGTTTAAAAAAAACATTTGGGCTAAATTTTTTTGATTAAAACTTTATAATAAATCACACCATTAAATTTAAAATTAACGTTTTAGTCAAAGCTTGCCGTCTCCATTTTTTTTTGGTTCTCGAAGTCTGTATAATGTTAGCCACAATCTACAGACTTGATAATTTATTCCATGCATGTTAATTCATAACAGTTTCAGTATATGACATCATCCTTTAAATTTTTTTCTTTCAAGATGTCGTATTATTTTTTTGCCAAAATCACCAAATCATGTTAATTGTATAACTTTTTACTAAATTTGAAAAAAAAGATTATGATGCAATTAAATTTAATTTATAAAAGTAAAAATTTAATATATAATGAATATTTACAGTAAAACGTACTAGTTTAAACTTTTTTAATTTTACTAAATCGTATAAATTAATTTAAAGTATAAACTGAAAAAAAAAACGAGTGAATTGAATAAAACATATAAACTGAACTAAGTAGAAAATAAATATTAAACAACTTACTTTACTAATAACCATTCAAATCAAACTAAATTAAAGTTAAAACAAATATTTGTACTAAAATATACAAGAAATAGTTATAATATAAATATAAAAACAAAGAATCGCATTAAAAAATGGAGAAGGCGAGCTTCGACTATAATGCTAATTTTAATTTTGATGGTATGCATTCATTATTGAGTTTCAATCAAAAAAATTTAGCCCAAATGTTTTTTTTAAACATTTTCTTTAATATAAACACAACTTGTCTTGGCAGTTGGGGATCCCTTTAAAAGATAACAACAACAAAAAAAAACTTTACAATTCTTCGTAGTGATGTAAAAAAAAGAAAAGTAAGTAAATCTTTTCTTTTGTCAGAAATCCAATATCAGAAAGCAAATAAGGAAAAATGAAGATTAAAACAAAAATTTTGTTCATTGAATAAATTATCTGTCTGCAGATTGCAGACAGATAATTTATTTAATGAACAAAACTATCCCTTTAATTTATAATTTGATTTAATTTGTTAATAATTCTTTTTTTTTTATTTAAAGACTAAAGAAAAAAATCTAATGAAAAAAAATTATTAAAATAAAATTATATATATTTTTTTTTTTCAACTTGCATTCTTGCAAAACAATTTGTTATATTTCGAGTATGTTAAATTTAATCCATAATTTTTTAATTTAATGACGAAAGAAAAATACATTAAACTTTAATGTAAAAATATCATTAGCAGAGAATTGTTACTTTATTTAATATTCTAAACTTAAAAAAGTACAATTTACATTTTAAATCGGCTAAAATTTGGTTATAAGGTGCTGACATTACTTATACAATTTTCATAAAAATTAAATTCAAACATTTTTGTTAATTTTTATTCAAGGCTTAAAAATTAATATAATCAAAATCAGATTAAAGTTACTTATTTCATGTGTGTTGAATATTTGTACTGAAAAAAATAATATCCTCTAAAGATATCACTACAATATCACCTATTAAAAACAATTTATTTTAAGTGTTTAACAAAACTTTCTTCTACTATTTATTAAATATATTAGGCTATTTTTTGTGTTTGAATCTTTTTTAAGAAAGAAAGACTATCGAACAATCTTTATTTTCTTAGACTAGCAGAGCTAGTCTAAGAAAATAAAGATTGTTCGATAATAATAAAAAAAAGATTCCTAGGGATCCAAATAGCAAAATGAATTATTTCCACAGATAACAGTCTGTTCTATTTTTCAACTACATTTCACATTTTACATTTACAGGGATTTGTTCTATTTATTCTATTTGCTCTATTTTTCATCATCAACTGAGTGGTTTAGTGGTTTACTCTCATGGTGTCTGTTTTAATCCAGTGAAGTGGTTTAGTAAAGTGGTTTACAAGAGCAATTTATTGCTCTTGCAAAAGTATAATTTTTTCATATATATAAACCATTTTCTATTTTATTTTTAATTTTAGATAATGATTAAAATAATTGTAGATAATGATTAAAATAATTTTAGATAATGATTAAAATAAGTCGTTAATGAATAAATGGATAGTTAGAATGAAAACCCAAAGAAAACATTTGTCTATGGAATTTTTTCAGGGCGTAATAAAAGACTCTAAATATGTACAAATTCTTGTAAAATTATCATTTATTTCTCTGAAAATGTCTTGAACAACCTTAATTGTAATACAAATATCAGGAAATCAAAAATGCCTTGAAGAAAATTCACCAGCACAAATAATTAGCCAATATGACTGTACGATAATAATAGGAAACCACTCCATTTCAACTCAACTTTGTTTGTGATAAAACAACTAGTATCACCTCTTTTCATCAGTATAAGCATTTTAAAAAAACCCTGGTTTCTGATGCTTTATTTTGGAGGAAAACATGAAGCGATCCAATTCTGCCTTGCCTATCTTCCATGAAATGTAAACTATATTTTCCTGGGATCAACACAACTCAATTCACTACAATTGCAACATCTTCACGACGACATAATCTGAATGCTGACTTTATTAATAGTGAAATTAATACTACAAACTACAAGCCCCTGGAGAGCCCAATGCTTTGGTACAAACCTATCAAAAACACTTCGTTGATTCATAAATATACATACTCCTCTGAATCTTAACCTTGTCCTACTAAATAAGGCAGCTATGCAGTATATTTAGTAAAATAGACCTTAAAAACACATACCACCAAATCCACTAAAAAAGAAAGATTATTTATTGACTACCTTTGAAACTAATGGAAAATCGTATGAATTTAAAAAACTCCTAGTTTTTATAGCATGAAGAGACAGATACAGTAAAAGGATACAACTTGATGAATAAAATGCCAAGCAAGAATGAGTTTTGGTTTGTCATCAGCAAATAGAGCCACTTTAGATTTCTTGAAGATTGTTATTGTAGATAAGAAACAATACAGGAGCAAAGATAGAACCTTGTGGTAACCTAAAAGTTGCTTGAAATAAAAAAGAGTGTAGGTCTTCAAGAATAACTTTATTACTGCAGTAAAAAGAAATAATTTAATAATCTCAAACCCGTTATCAGGCCTTGCGATGAAGCGGGAGTGATTGTTCCATGCACATGAAACATGCCCCTATATGGTCTTAGTAAGCCGGGAGTAACAAATAGTGCTCACTAGTTTCGTTACGATAGTAAAAAATCACCCTTGTCTGAAGAACTTGCAAGGGAGAAAATTATAACTTGATTTTAAAAAAAATATTTTCAGTTAAATTTTTTTGCTGAAGTAAAAATATGTCTAAACAGTACAGTTTGCATATTGTTAAATGAAGTTATATTAGTAATAAAGTACGTCAAGCAAAATTTATGCTTGATGTACTTTAAGTTTAAATAAAAAATGATCAAATTCTTCTATTTGAAAGCTAAATTTAGCATGTTTTTCTTTTAAATTCCAGTTGAACTTTATCATATTATCTGCTTAATCGTACCCTTGTTAAGTTGAACCTTTGCCAACTTGTACAATTTTTTTAGGATCCATTTGACAAAAAACTTTACTTTTACTTTGAATTGCATAAAAGTCCATGTAATAAAATATCAAAACTTGCAACACTTCAATGAAAATTCCAAACTTAAATGTTAATAAATCAAATATCTAGTGCTATATTTATAAAAATGTAGCGTAATATTTTTTAATTTCTTATAAATAAATATCTGCCAAGAAAAATTTATCAAGCTAAAACTTTACTTGTAGCTTTGATTTTGTACAAGATCACATTCTATTAATTAATGACTATTATATATAAAATTCAAAAACATCAAAACGTTAGAATATGAAATACTTTGTCAAATATAAGTTAATAAACTAAATATTTGCACTGACATCTTTGAATTGCTTATATTAAAGTCTATTTAATAAAAAAAATTAGAGCTAAACAAAACTAAAAATTAAAAAAAAAAGGTTTCAATAAACAATAGGTATAACAAATATAATTGTTATATAACTTTCAATTGAAACTTTTGGAAGCGTGTTCACAAACAACAAAAAAATATATATAACATCACTATTTTCACCAACACATTTCTCAAAATATGTCAGTATATAAGTTATTTATATATTATATTTTTATAAGTATATATATATATATATATATATATATATATATATATATACATATATATATATATATATATATATATATATATATATATATATATATATATATATATATATATATATATATATATATATATATATATATATATATATGTATATATATACACACATATATACACACATATATATATACATATACATATACATATATATATATATATATATATATATATATATATATATATATATATATATATATATATATATATATATATATATATATATATATTATATATTTATTAAGTATATAATCTAGTAAATATAAAAAATTACTCACTTGATAAAAATTAAATCCCCCATTCAGTTTAAATTAAACAAAAATTTAATTTAAATTTTTGTTTTTAATTTTAACTGAATTTTAATTTTTTTAATCAGCGTTCTATTTTAAAAAAAATAGAACGCTGTTTTCTGTTTTCTACAAACAATGAATGGAAAGTTATGAAGTCATTACTGCTAACAGATAGAATAGAATGTTTACTGTTTTCAAAACATTTTGTTCCAAAAAGAAAAGAAAATTTAAATTAAAAAACAAAAACTTGATTGAGTTTTGAAATTGATTGATTTTTCACAGATCTTTTGTAAATAAAACAAACTTCCTAATCTTTTTTATTTTTAAGTATTATTTATTTTAGATTAAATTAAAAACGTATCTGTTGTTTAGAATGTCTGCAATCAAGCATGTTAATTTAACTCTAATAGGAAGCAATGTTGTCATATGTTATGTTGTCAACTTTTAGTAAATGGTGGTATTTAATTAATTCATAAAATTTTATTTATTTAATATTAAAGCTGCAGTAACATTTCTGCAGTAAAATTTTTTTCGCCTGATTTCCTGAACTTCACATTAAAAAAATTCAAACTAAAAATCGTCTACCCTTTCCCTTGTATGCACTGGTATGCTTTTAAGTGACCCTTTCCCCATACTAACAGACAATTTATGGCTGGTGCCATGGCAACCATTTTCCAACTCTGAATATCGCTTTTGAAGACTTTATGCCGAGCATGCAAAATCGTGCTTGTTGATAACATGTTTCAGTAATACAAGTACGAAATATCGCACTAATCGATTTTATTCATCACATGCACTGCGTTATATAAAGAAACTAATAACAGAGTAAAGATTAATCATAGGATAGTTGGAGAGGTCAAAGTGTTTTCTAGACTTTTGAAAAATTGGAGAGAGCTCTTGATAACACTTTTTAAGACTATGATGGAAATCTTGTCTGGAGCACAAACTGTAGAAGTGTTTAATTGAGAATTAACTTTAGCATTGGAAGCCAGAGTGATTTCGATGTTTAACAATGGGTTAGTCTGTTTAACTGTCAGGAAGAGTATGGCCATTATGTGAGTCAAATTAAAGTAAGATTTCTTCGGAAATAATATGATTTATTTTGGGGAGAAGTAAAAATATCAGACCCATGAATTAGAGATTGAATATTAGACTTACTTTAGCTTATGACACTGTTGAATAGAGTGTACCAAAAAAAAAACTATATGTAAGATAATAAACTGAATGTAAGAACTATTAATCTAAGAACATTTCCAATGCTGGGAAGCTGGTTTATAGGTAACTGGTTGATAGGACACTTGAGAAGAAACAGTAGCCTTCTGGGATTGGTCTGTATCTTTCTCTTTTCTCCTTTATTTGTATATTTTGTGCGAGAACGACTCATATTACAAAATACTATGAAATCTTAAATTAAATAACATATATGAGTAAATTTAATTACCTTAAAAATCTAAAAAACGTGTAACCAAAACCGAATAATTAATTTTTTTTTTAATTTTTTTGAGCACCATTCAATTAGTACATGCACTAATGGAGTTGTGCTCAAAAACATGCATATTTAGAGTAAGGTTGAACAATAGTAAAAAACGTAACATGCCAAGTAGCAGATGGTCAAATAAAAAGATAAATTTAATTATTCGGTTTTGGATTATTGTTTTTTAACCATCTACAAGACTATCCTACATTATTTGTTTTTTCCTTTGATGGTATTTGAAGATTTTTATTAAAAAAATGTGACATGTATTCTTGTATACAGGAATTCTTAAAGATTTTCTTACAAAAAAACACACATTTTCGTAAGCTTAAGCATATTTTTGAATCTGCTTATTCAACATTTTGAATAAGCATGTTTCAAAAATATGCTTTTAAAAACAAATGTATTAGCCTAATAATAATTTTATTCAACCTAGGCATCATTATTAACTTTATTAAAAATAAAATAAAAGATAAAAATAAAATTCTCTACATGTTAATTCAACATTGATGAAACGAACATTTATTTTCGAAAAAATCAATTTTTTTGAATTTTACAGCTATCACTTCCTGGCAACGAATTTTTTTTTTATTTTGATTTTTAGCCTCAGTGGACTTCAAAGAATGGGAAAACGTTGAGAGGTATCCTGGGGGTAAAAAAAAAGTTCGTTTTTGGTACACCCTACTGTTGAAGACTAACCAAAAGTCTCTAGAACCTGACATACAAGATTTAGTAAACTGAGAATAACAGAGCTTAACATCAGACAGGACTTTTTTACATTAGCTTTTTGCAATAATAAAAAGGACATTTGCTCTTAGGAGAGATGTTTTTGGAAAAAAAATGAAAAAAATTATTAATATTTAATAAAGTAACTGTTCAAGATGGTGAAAAATTTAGAGTAGAATCAGGATTGACTTAAAATTGAAGCGAAGGAATAAAAGCTTCCAAACTTTTATTAAAGAAGGAATAAAACCTTCCAAGGTGCACTTTATGCATGCATAATATGATATATAAATATATGTTTGCGATTTATTTAGATGTTGGTATACAGTATCCTTTCATTCTTAAACTTTAGTATTTATATGGTGTAGTATTTGCCAAAAAAGAAGATGATCAGATGGATAAGTTGTATCATTCTAGCAAGATAAGAATAGAGGGCATAATCTTAAACAGATTATAAAAAATGCATCAAAATTTTTTAGAAAAGACTAAATTAATTTAGGTATCAGGATGTAGAGAGGTAGCAGCTTCAGTAGAAAATGATAGTGCTAGAAGTAAGAAAACTTGAAGAGAGTGCCTTACATATTGTATGAATGAGCTTTAGTTAAGAAAAATGCTCTAGATTGTTTATATAAGGAAACAGCATAAAAGAGGAAGGCTAAAACCTGATGATAATGATAATGGTGATAATGATGATGATCATCATAGTTTTTAAATATAATTTTTTTTTTTCTATATCTACTACTGCTATTTAAAAAGGATTTAAATATTTTTCTATATACACAAATAAATAAAACATTTTATTTCTATTAGAAAGTATTCTGGATTCATTCATTTCAGGGTGTCTTAACCCACAGCGAGGTTAATAAAACAATAACTCTGCGACATTTTGCCCTAAGCAAGGTTTAAAAAGAATGAAGAAAAATTTAAATATACTAGTATTATAAATATTTACATAAACTGCAATATACATGAAAATACAAAAACTATCCAAGTAGAAGGCGGGATCCTTCACAACTTTCTGCTGCAAAAGTATCTATGATGTCATCTAGTGGGATTTCCTCTAGTATGTCAGCATTGCAGAAACAGAGTAAAGTGTCACATGTATGTTTCTGAGTCAATTTGGTTCTCAACAGATTTTATAAATGTTTCAGGGCAGAAAATACTTGCTCACACTTGTCAATATCAACGCTTAGCATAAAATGTGGTTTTATAATAATTTTTATAATAATTATTATATAATAAGTTTGAAATGTAATAACGCTAAAACAAAATATATATATATATATATATATATATATATATATATATATATATATATATATATATATATATATATATATATATATATATATATATATATATATATATATATATACAACCCTCGGAATAAGGAAAATTATGGTTAGCAATAATTAGACAACCTCAATCTTTTAGATGTTGGCATTAAGTCGCCAAATACAAAGGCCTTACCATAAAATATCAAAACCAGGTTGACAAAACTGAATTTTTTTTGCCGACCATAAACATGTTTAGGTCGGCAATTAGGTCGGCATTGCCAAATGCTGATCCTAATTCGGAGGGTTGTATATATATATATTTATATATATATATATATATATATATATATATATATATATATATATATATATATATATATATATATATATATATATATATATATATATTTAGTACAATAATATATATACTTTTTGAATTTTAACGTTAATGTTTTTTAAATAATAAAATAGAAACCCTGTTTGATTACCATAAAAACGCGGTACAGTTTGTCTATTTTTAGGAAGAAAACATAAAATGCGCTTTTAATTCTAAGGAAATTTAATTATAACTCATTGTTTTAGTATGTTAATTTTACTGGATAAGTACAGTAAAATCAACATGGGGTTTTCAAAACAAGCATATTTGGCTAAATCCCGCATATATGGGCCTTTTTGAAAAAATCCCATATGTGCATTTTGGAGCCAGCACACCCCTGCAAACCCGGCCCTGGCCTTGGTCAAATATCAACCTTGGATACATACTAGGAGTAAAAAATTGGAACATACAACCTCAGAACATAGTAGGAGTAAAATATTGACACAAAATTTACCCTACACTATTGGTGAACTTAGAGACATAATTTCAATCAGATATGATATGAGCTCTTTTTCAGCCCCCACCTAGTCAACTCATCTCCTCTACTAGACCATGGGAAAGACTTGCTATGTATTTTGTTGGCCTTCTTTCCTTAAAAACAGTGAACAAATACCTTTTAGTGATAGTTGATGAGTATACCCATTTGCACTCCCTTGCTACCAAATCACCTCAGACAAAGTAATAAAACATCTTTTAGAAACATTTTCTCACTTTGGCACCCCTGCCTACATTAACTGCGATAGTGGTACTTCAAGCTTAGGCAGGAATAGCGTGCAGTCAAACACTATTGCTGACCACACAAAGAATTTTTTTTTTGTTTAACTTGACTACGAATGTTTAGATGTTTTGATAATTTAAACATTTCAGAAATGTGCAAAAAAAAAGAACATTAATCTAAACTTAAACTTGTAAAAAAATTTAAAAAAACTAAAGAATGAACAAAACAATTCCTTATGAAAAAGAAAATAAATTTGCTTTAAAATAAAACTAAAAAAACTCACAATAAAAATTACTTTTTTATACACTGTGAAAGACTAAACTCCATATTCATTAAAACAATAAACTTAGCTTTACGAAGTTTTGAAAAAACTGACTGCAAAATGGTTATCCCCACAGCTTTATCCTCTATTTGATTACTACAATGCACTTCAATAAATTCTAGTCCACACAACAGACTAATGGGTTTCAAACACTCAACTATCACTAGTGTTAAT
Source organism: Hydra vulgaris (assembly GCF_022113875.1). Lineage (NCBI taxonomy): Eukaryota > Metazoa > Cnidaria > Hydrozoa > Anthoathecata > Hydridae > Hydra > Hydra vulgaris. The sequence continues at coordinate 15,984,195 of NC_061168.1, forward strand.
TTACCTGACTTCCTAGTAGTAGTAGTACTGTCCTACATATAAAAGTCACCTTTGATTGAAACGAGACTCACTAGAAGAACCAATCACCTTATTTGAAACTATATCACCCCCAATATGCACATATAAAAAACATGAATGGCAGAATTGACACTGTATCAACAAAACATTTAGAACCATGTGCCCACCCCCACATTAAAGAAATAATCAAACCATCCTATTACTACTCAAAACTTACTAGTTAACACAAACTGTCCAATTCGTACTAAAAGAGTACCTATAAAGCTTAATTTGTAAAAAAACTTAGCTAAGTCACAAAAAAAAAAAAAATATATATATATATATATATATACATATATATATATATATATATATATATATATATATAGATACATATATATATATATTGGAAAGGTGGAAGACTGTAATATTGTGTTATTGTGATATTTTGTTTATATATTTATATTATGTATGTTCCTTACATCCGAGGCATGTTTTTTTATCCTTAAAACCTTTCTTTCTTTTGACACTAAACTGTATGCACTTGGATTTGATAATATAAAGTTACGACCATGATATTGGACAACTATTATGTCCCGAAGCCAAACAGACTTCTATTAATTCAATCTGAGGTATCCCAATTATATTTGATGGTGTTTATATTTATGAAATTGCAAATAAAATCAAAAGTTTCAATTAAAAAAAATCAGTATTTTCTTCAAAAACCATCATTTTAAAATATATAACGATGTAATATAGACACCCTTCTAGCACATACATTTAATTACTGTCCTGTTAAAGACATTTTTTTGATTGTAAGTTATTAGCATATCAATAAGAATTGACATAGTTATGAAATTTTAAGTAGAGAGAAACTCAAATATATATATATATATATATATATATATATATATATATATATATATATATATATATAAATATATATATATACATATATATATATATAAATATATATATACATATATATATATATATATATATATATATATATATATATATATATATATATATATATATATATATATATATATATATATATATATATATATATATATATATATATATATATATATATATAGGCTTGGACAGGAATGGCGTGCAATTGCACTCTGTAACTGACCACGCTAATATTGTTTTTTCTTTACAATTTGACCACAGCAATTTTGATGTTTTAACAATTTAAATGTAATAAAAGAAAGTGTTACGTTATGGATAACTTTTAATTGTTGATCTTTTCTAAAGTTTTTATTACACGCGATGCTTTAAATAAAACGATAAAATTAATTATAAAGATTGTTTACATAAACGCGTATGTTAATTAATAAAAAATATTATACAAAAGTCTTAATATTAATAAAAAATATTAATAAAAATCTTTTAAACTAAAATTATGGTTTTTGAAAGTTTTTTTTTTTTTTAATTACGATAGAAATTAATGAGTTTAAAATTTTTATAATAACTTTTAAATTCGTTACATGAAGTGCTAATTAATAAAGTTACAATGCTCAAATTAAAAATAAATTAAATTGCTTGTTGACAGTTTATTTAATTTAAATCGCAGGCGCATTTTGTTATTTATTTTTTTGCCCTATAAAAAAAGTTAAAACCTTTTTTTAACTAAACTTACTAATTAAAGCTTGAAATTATTAAAAATTATATACAACATTATATACAACACTTTTTAATAAATTTAATAAAACTTGATCATTTATTAAATAATCATTATTAGTAATAAAATGTAATAAAAACAATCATTAGAAGTAATAAAAAGTTGCATAACTTTAATAAAACATTTAAAAAAATAAGTTTTAATAACATTTATTTCAATTAAATACGTGACAAAACGTTTCGCTTCAAGTTTAATTTTTTTTTTTAATTTTAGTGCTTATATAATTTCTTTTTCATAATAAATTTTTTTTCTTTTCTTTTTTTGTTAGTAATTTTTTTTTTCTAGTTTAAGTTTAGCTTGGCATTTCTACATTCAGCGCATTTCTGAAATGTTTAAATCATCAAAACATATAAACAATTATGGCCAAGTTATGCGGTAGTGGTGTAGTGGTAGAGCGCTCGCTTCATAAACGAGTGGTTCCGAGTTCAATCCCCACCACGTCTCTAGTAGTACCGCACTTAACTTGTTTCTCCACGTAGAGGCCTTGTTCATCAAGGTTCGTGTTTCGGAGTTTTAGAGTTGAGAGAGGGTTATAGCCACAAATAAGTAGCCTCCTCGTCTGTAGTGGCCTTCTCGGCCTTGAGGAGGTGAATTAAAATTAAAAAAAAAAAAAATAAGTTGTCAAAAAATAAAATAAAAATATGTTACTGCAGCTTTGATATTAAATAAAAACAATAAAATAACGCCATTTACCAAAAGATGACTACATAACTTTGTTCCTTTTTGGAGTTAAATTAACATGCTTGATTGCGGACAGTTTAAACAACAGAAATGTTTTTAATTTGATTTAAAATAAATAATAGTAAAAAATAAATAAAGAAAAAAAAGATTACAAACATTTCTTTTATTTACTTTCTTTACTACTTACTATCTTTCATTTAGTTTTGTGAAAAATTAAAAATAATAAAGCAAAAGAGTGATAGGTTTATACAAAATCTTGTGGATTAAAACTTTTTTTAAATCAAATTAATTTTTTATTTTTTTATTTTGTTTTGAAAATAGTAAATATTCCATTACATCTGTTAGCAGTAATGACTTGTTTGTACATAATAGGAAACTACTTTCTAATTTAAACTGAATGCACCATTTAAATATTATCAAGTGAATAATATTTTATATACTTGATTTATACTAAATAAATCTATAATAGACTTACACTAATATAATATATATTAGTGTAAGTTACTATATATACTTATACTAATATAATATATAACAGGGCTCGAATTAAGCGTATCGCAATCACAAATCGCAACTGCTTTATGCACCTTCGCGATTAGTTTTGTCTTTAAAAAAATAATTGCGATTTTTTTTTTTTGATTATTTACTTTTTTTTTTGTTGAGCATTTTTTTTTGGCAATTCTTAAAAGAAATATTTTAGTCTTGCTCATTACACTGTATCTGTAATTTTAAATTATATACTAAGCTGTAAATTCTAAGAGTAACTTACGCTATTTTAAACTCCACCAAATGAGCAAATTATAAGATAATATTTAATTATGAGAGATGAGAGAGATATTTAAATGAGAGATAAAATTTGAATATGAGAATATGCAAAAATAATTACATACAAAAGATACAATTTTATACTAACACAACTCTATCTCCCCATTACTGCAAAGCAGCTCAAGCTATGAGGGTGGGGGGAAAAGGTTGAAGGCAAAAAAACTTCTTTTTTTTTTTGCAATTATTTGTGTTATTTTGCAATTTTTTGCGTTAGTTTGAGCCCTGTATAAATAACTTGCATACCTTTTTTTTTTTTTATATGTTACAGGAAGTTACAGGAAGAGAAAAGATGAAGATTGCAGAGCGAGATAACGATTGACAGACGACTTAAAAGATTGCAAATTATATGAATCAGGAAAGCAAGATGAAGGAAGCGAATTCAAAAAAAATTGATGTTCGAGGAAAAAAAGGAAAAAAGACAAATGAGAGTTTTTGGAGTACTTTGGAATAGTAACAGAAAAAGTATGAGACTTAATTGAATGACAAGTAACACAAGAATAAATTTTAGTAGATGGCACAAGAGACGCTTGCTCTTTAGGGCAGTGCCCATTATATTAACGGTAGAAAAGAGAAAAAGAAACCGCATTACGACGATGTGACAAAGGTTGAAGTTTGGCTGCAAGAGCAAGTCCAACTATGTTTACAATGCGTTTTTGCACCTTGTCTAAAAGAGAAAGGGCATCATTAGAAGATCTGCCCCAGATATGGCAACAATATTGCATATAAGGCCGGATTTGAGATATATAGAGATAGAGAACAGAATCCATAGTAAGAAAGTGTCGAGCTCGATAAAGAGATGCAACTTTAGCAGATGCTAATTTTGCAACTAATTTGATAAAAGGCTTCCAAGAAAGATTAGAAGTAAGAGTTAATCCTAGAAAGTGAAGGGTACATGACTCATCGAGAACATTACTATTCATAAATATAGGAAGGTCTAAATTATTGCGAATTAAAGTTCACCAGCCACTGTGAGCCCCATGCTGTAGCAGAAGTGAGATCCTTTTCAAGGATCTCACTTCTGCTACAGCATGTAGCTAAAGCATTGGCACTAAAGGTTTAGGTTCAACTAATTTATAAAATAAACTGTAAAGCTTTTTTAAAGTTACTTATTGATTACAACTATTTTTTTGCTGTGTTTTTTTAAAGGTATTTCCTAAATAAATAAATAATTTTGTCGAAAAACAATTTTGAAAAAATAAAACATAAAAAGGTTTAATTTTTTTATATATATTTTTGCTTAAAATATTATTGTGCTCATTTGTTGTTGTTTTTCTTTCAATTGTTTTTACTTGAATTTGTGAATGTCATACGCTAGTTTGGCAAAAACATGGCCGCCGTTCTTTCGTATTTTCCGTATGTTCGCTCTCTGAGTATATAGGCTCTCTAACTTATATAAGCAATAAAAAAAATGTTACGTTATAAATATCTTTTAATCGTTAATCTTTTTTAAAGTTTTTATTTTACGCGAAGTCTGTTTACATGAACGAATGTGTAAAATAAAAAACGATTTTGTAATACTTCTATAATTAATTTTTATAATTCAACTTACGATTTTTTTAAATCTTTTAAATAAACATTTTATCCTTTAAAAATGTTTATTTAAATCTTGAATAATAATTTTTAAATTTATTACATGAAGGCTTATTAATAAAGCTGTATTGCTCATAATAAAATTAAATTAAATTGCTTGTTGGCAGTTTATATTATTTAAATAGCAGGCACATTTTACTTATTTTTCTATTTTTACGATTAAAAAAGTTAAAAAACTTATTTTTAACTAGACTTACTAATAAGAGCATAAAAATTACTATTTTAAAAAGTCACCGTTAATTTAAAAAAAAATTTTTTTTTTTGCAACCTTTTTTAAAAAATAAATGTTTATACAATTTTAAAATATTAGATATAACACTTTTTAATAAACTTGATAAAATTTGTTTATTTATTAAACAATCATTAGTCATAATTTGTTACTTCATTTAAAAGCATTTTGCATAACTTTAATAAAACGTTTAAAAAGATAAGTTTTGATAACATTTATTTCAAACGTAATTAAAAACATAACAAAAAGCTTCGCTTTGAGTTTAATTTTTTATTTTTATTTTTTTTATTTTTATTTCATTTAATTTCTTTTTTGTAAGAAATTTTATATATATATATATATATATATATATATATATATATATATATATATATATATATATATATATATATATATATATATCAGGGTGTTACCCAGCCTGATGGCACCGCGTATAACACGGTATTACCAATTGGTTTAAAATTTCCAAAGATTTATCAAAGATCGTAGTAAAAAAAAAAAAATTTAATTAGTCTCAGATTTAAAGTGTCCCGCTAGACTAGTAAAAATTAGTATGCATGACAAAAAAATGAATTTAATTGATCAATTTTTTTTGTGTAAAAACGTGTGGTCATTAACAAGCGTCATTAACCTTAACAAGATCATTCATTCAAAAGATTAAAAAAAAACTTTATTTTTAAATTTTTATTGACGTCACTTATTCTCGAGTTCAGATTTTTCAATATGTTTAAAAATTATTTTATTAATTTATTTTCATTATTCAAAAACTCTTTATTTAGGTTTTTGCTGTTTATCTTAAGTTAGGAAAGTTACAAAGAAATTTGCATATTAATAAACATTATACTTTAAAATATGTTAATAACATTTTTATAATAAAAAATTTATTAATACTTTTGGTAAAATAAATCAGCTTGTTAAGTAAACCGAAGATAACAACAAAAATAATCAAAAATAAAACTTGCAATGAACATATTATCTATGTTATATTTGTGTAAAATATAAAAGAAGATAATTAAATAATATTATAATATTATTAATTATTAGCCAATATTTATAAATACAAAATTTTTTTTTTAATTTACAAATACAAACATTACGTAGATATTTAATGTATATTTGTAAATTAAAAAAATAATAATAATTTTGTATTTAAATATATTTCTTATTTAAATACCTAATTTACTAGATATTTAAATATGCCAATTAAATTTTTAAGTATTTAAATAGTTATATATTCAAATATATTTCTTCAGAACTAATCGTTTAAACCTGTATTTAAAAAGCGAATTACGCAATTAAAATAGATCAAAGTTTCAATGAAATTTAATAATTTATTCACTAAAACTGCAAACAATTGTCTTTTGTTTTTGCTTTCTTTCTACTATACTGCAGCCATTTTTCAAAACGCCTTTAGGTAAAAAAAATCAATTTTGACATTTTTACAAAATATGCTAGTTTAGATGTCTACAAACCTTATTGAATACATATTTTCAAAGAGTTCTAAAAAAATTCATAAAAATAATTAGTTTCAAAAAGCGTTTTACAAAGAGTTTTTACCAATAACTTTTTTTAATTGCGCTTTTCTTGAAATATGTAATTAAAGCGTAATTAAATGTAACTCCCAGCAAAAATAGAAAATTTATTTTGATTAAAATTCAATTGCAGAATGTAAGGACCTTTTTTTTTTTTTTTTTTAGCCGCACCTAAATTCCCAATTTGCAAAAACGCTGTATGAAAATTTTTCCTGGGTAACACCCTGTGTATATATATATATATATATATATATATATATATATATATATATATATATATATTGCATTTTTCTGTTTTTCCAAGATCAGGTTTATACAAACTACTTAGGAATCGTAAAGTGACTATTAAAAAAACTGCAGTCTGTTTAAAACTGTGTAGCAAGACTGGTATTTAAATCTAGAATAGAAAATCATTATACAATTTAATTCACTACTCTATGTCAGAAAGAACACTAAAATTAAAGGAAACAAAATGCAACAATCATTTTTATAATCGAACACTATCCCACTATGGTCCTAAACTTTGGAATATACTTCCAAATAACATCCGTGACAAAAAAAACACAACTATTTATAAGAAAAAACTAAAATCTTATTTAATGATGAATGGTGAACTATTCCACCAGAAACCTTTTGAATGTTAATTAAAATCTCTTGAACATTATTATTGAAAATTTTTTACTAATATAATAATTTGTTGCACAGCTGAGCAAGTGTTTTATTCATTATTGTGGCAAAACACCGTAGCTGTGGGTAAACATATGTATTTATTTATTTACCAAAACAGAAAAAAGCAAACAAAATTTGTTTATTTATTAGGGTTGCCATTATAAATACGCCCTCATTCTACATCCTGGATTTGTTGGATTTCATTTACTTGGATTTTCTTTTTTAAGCATAAAATTAGTGTCTGGGTAAATAATAAAATTATTTTATAGATAATCTCTAACCGTTGAGAAAAACAAAAAAAACGAGTGTGGCTACTAATTAAAGATATTTGGTAAAAAAAATTGTGTATACTGGGTGTGTTTAATATTCAAAAAATCTTTCAGTGCATTTTTTAATTTGTTATTTATTTAACTTATTTGCGCGTATTTTGAGTTTTTAGTTGATATGCCTTAATGCAAATGCAGACTTACATCTGAATTAAAAGAAAAATTTGAGTGTTTTAAGCAGGGTCATGATGACTGAGAAGCAGAATGTTTAATTAAATTTGGCATAATGGTACATTTATATCTGTGGTCAACAAAAGCAAAGGTGACTTGGAATATCACATAAATTCAAATAAGCATAAGAATGATGTTAGAAGCAACACTTTATCACATCCTATTGTGTAAAAGCAGGCAGTAAAGAAGATTCAGTTGCTGCAGCAGAAGGTACATTTGCTATTCACACTGTTAGACACCATCAAAGTTACAGTTCTTTTGATTGCACTAGCAACCTGTTTGAGAAAACATTTCCAGATTCTGAGATAACCAAAAAATTTTGTAGTGCTAGCAGGCTTAGACAGGAATGGCGTGCGATCGAGCACTATTGCTGACCACGCAAATGATTTTATTTTATGACAACTTGACCACAATCGTTTATATATTTTGATTTAAAAATTTCTGAAATCTGAATGTAGCTAAGCTAAGCTAGGAATAATTTCCTAGCTTAGCTAAGCTAAGCTAGGAAAAAAATGAGTTTAAAAAAAAATTTAACAAAAAAAAAACTCCAAATGAAAAAAAAAACAAAAAACAAATTCATAACAAAAAAGAAATTATTTAAACACTAAAATAAAAATAAAAACTTGAACTCAAAGCGAAACTTTTTGTTACATTTTAAATTACATATGAAATATAAGTTATTAAAGCTTATCTTTTTAAATGTTATTAAAGTTACGCAAAACGTTTTTAAATTAAGTAACAAATTACTACTAATGATTGTTTAATAAATGAACAAATTTTATTAAATTTATTAAAAAGTGTTGTATATAATACTTTTAAATTGTATAAGCATTTATTTTTTCAAAAAAGTTGCAAAAACAAATTGTTTAAAAAAATAACGTAGCCTTTTTAAAATTGTAATTTTTAATAATTTCATGCTTTAATTAGTAAGAATAATTAAAAAAAACTTTTCGTAAAAATATTCGTAAAAATAAAAAAAATAAATAAATAAATAAAATGCACCTGCCATTTAAATAAAATAAACTGCCAAAAAGCATTTTAATTTAATTTTAATTTAAACATTACAACTTTATTAATAAGCGCTTCGCATAACAAATTTAAAAATTATTATAAAAGATTTAAATTTAATTATTCCTAACAAAATTAAAAAAAAAAGTTGTATACAAAAAATAAAATGCTTATTTAAAACATTTTTAAAAAGTCTAATTATAAAAATTAATAGTATGAACGTTACAAAATGCTTTAAAACTTTTTAATTAATCACCAAAATACATGCTTATATAAGCAAATAAAGTTATTTTATATTCTTGTGTAATTCACATAAAATGTGTAAAAGCTTTTGAATTTATTCACAAATTAAAATAATTTAAAAAAATTCTTTCTAAAAATAATGGTTTAAAAATGTTTTAGAAAGACATAAAAAAATAGTTTCAAACATTTAAATTTATTATAAAAAAAACATGCCTACATAAAAAAAAAAATTATATATAACGTTTTTTATTTAATTACACATTCATTTATGTGAAAAATAATTAATTTTATGGTTTTATTTGACTTCGCATAAAATAAAAACTTTAGAAAAGATTAACAATTAAGATATATTTATAATGCAACACTTTTTTTATTGCATTCAAATTTTAAAACATCAAAATAGCTATGGTCAAGTTGTAAAGAAAAAAAAAATTAGCATGGTCAGTTACATAGTGCGATCGCACGCCATTCCTGTCCAAGCCTATGAACAAAAACAGAAGCTATTATTAAGAACAAAAACAGAAGCTATTATTAATAATGTGCTGGCTCCACGTTCAGTTTAGTTAGCTATAAAGCCATTTGAATCAAATGGAATACCATTTTGTGGAGTATCTACAGATGTTAGTAACCATAAAAGTATAAAAAATGTTTCAATTTTTCAATATTTTTATTGGAAAAATGGTGGAACTCAATCTATTAAAATCAACAAGAAAGAGATAAAATTCAATCAATCAATCAAAAAGGAAGATAAAAAGATGAAACATCTAAAACTATAAGTGATCACATAACAAAATTTTTGAAAAAACTAGGATTATATGACAAGGTGACAGTGACAGATTAAGACTTCTTGGGGAAGTTAAGATAGTTAACTGTAACTTTGTTGAAGTTGAATACAGACAGTTATTGTCCCACAGAAGTACACAATGACTTTCACTCTTACCAGGTATTACACGGCTAATTAAAATGTTTCTTGCTTAGAAATCATATTTTATTTCACAAAGTCAAACTCAAATACTACTCAAAAAAATTTTTTAAGACTTCCTTGACTGTATATGACTTTAGTAAATTATACTAATGCTAAGTACATTCTCTGATGAGTATTTTCCAAGAAAATATCCTAAAAAATATATATATATATATTTTAGCCTTTGAGGTGAATGTAGTTGGCAATTAATAAATTACTTTGAATGCTTTTCTTGGATGCTACTGAATGAAATACTAAAATGGGAAAGTATAGAAAACTGCTTGCATTTCTTAGATGACAGATTCATTGAAATTGATGATGTAAAGTGCTTTGAACAATTTAGCAATGTCTAAGTGAAATTAAACGAATCTGCTTATGACATAGAAGAATATTTTAGTTCTTTAACTGAACTAAGCGGAATAAATATTTTGAACAATCTAAGAACAGTGAATGTCACTTACAGCTATAAAAACTTCTAAATTCTTTTTTGCAATAAGGGCACAATAATGCTAATGTGGAAAAATGATTTTCTTTTATGAACATCCAATGGTCAAAAGAAAGAAGTAACTTATCAGTGGAGTCAGTAAAAGTAATTATTTTAGTGATATATAACTTTATAACATATACATGCAATGAATTTTATGATTATTAAAAACAAATGCAATAATACTGAAAAGAATTAAAAGTAATGCAAAATATGACTGGGTAAAAGAAGATGAACAACTTTCCTGACTAATGATATTTTTTTTTTTTTTCAAATACTTTGTATTATTAAATATTTTGAATTTGATTTAAGGTATCATGTGCCTCTTTTTTGGGAATGTGAATACGGTAACCATATTATTTATAGATCGTTACTTATAGATATCGTTTGTATAACGATTATATCGATGCGGGAAACTCGTTAAGATATATGTTATTATTGTTGTTGTAGTTATTATTGTTATTATATTAATAAATAACTGTTTCGTTTAATAAATCATATTGTTGTTTTAGTATAGTTACTTATAAATAATAATAATTCATAATGTAATTCTCCTTACTATAAGGTTCCGCTTTTTTGAATTCCACAAATAAATACAATATCATAATTAATAAAACACTATTCAGCATTCTAAAATGTTTATTAACGTAACGTAAATAAAAACTGCCAATTATTTGGAATTTTCTGAAGTTAAAATATTTAAAGCCGTTAAAAATTTGTCCTACAAAAACAATTTATTTTTTAAATGCGCCGGAATGTCAGATATATAGTAAGCCTTTGTTAAATGTCAGTGCGTAATGATGTCCAAGTTTTTTGTATTTTTTTTTTTTTAATTATTGTTATCATTATTTCACCATCAGTTATAAATATTAAATATAATCTTATTTAAATTTTTTTTATATACCTATCTATTTGTTTAAAATTATATTTTTGAACGATGTACAGAATCAACTTAACCAACTTAAGTTTAAGTTATGATTCTAAAAAAATCACATATTTGTACTTAACCAACTCAAGGTTAAGTTATGGTTCTAAAAAAATCACATATTTGTTTGTTTATTTCATAGTTGTGTTTCACATTATAATCTATAATATATCTATGCAGTTTTCACATAAACTTACATCTTTTTAGTAATAAACACAAAACTTATATTAAGGTTTTTTTTAACGAAAAGTTAACAAATAACATTAACTTAAACAATCAAACAAAACGTAATGTAAAAAAATTTTAATTGAAAGCATATAAGGTTACCCTTATCCTCTTTTTTTTCCCCAAACCTAAGTTTTGATTGCGTTCTCTTACCTTTAATAGAGGACAATGGCAACCTTAATAAAATCCACTTAGGATAATTGATTAGGGACTACTTATGGATTAAAAAGTTTTTAACTTGATTTGAGAATAAGAAGTTTAGATAAAATCTAGTTTTTATAGACTTTTCGGAGTAAGTTTGTAATAAAACACAATTGACAGATTAATTGACAGATAGCAAAAAGTTAAAAACTTCTGAATTAAAATTATTATCCGTTCGAGATAGTAGCGGATTAGTTATTAATAGTATGATAAAAAAATGTAATCAACTAGGATTGTATTTTTAAAGTTTTAAGACTATTTATTTAAAATAAATATCACTTTAATTTTTTTAATTGTTTAAATATATATTGTTTTCTATTTATTTTTAGACTTTTTGTTCATAATAAGTGTCACTTCAAGGTGTAAAATTATAAAAATACTCTTTAAAATTTTAAACCACTTGTCATAATGGTTGAAAGCATTTTGAGAAAAAGAGATTAATTTTTTATTAAAAAAAAAAATTTATTCTTTATTTTTTATTGAATTTTATTTATAAAAAAGAATTTTTTTTCGGTTACAAAAATAAACTTATTTACTTTTAAAATAAAAGTTTATAATTTTATATATGCATTACTTTAAAGTACTTATTTAACAAAAAGTATTTTTATTCGACATTAATTTTTTATTAAAAAAAAAAATTTATTCTTTATTTTTTATTGAATTTTATTTATAAAAAAGAATTTTTTTTCGGTTACAAAAATAAACTTATTTACTTTTAAAATAAAAGTTTATAATTTTATATATGCATTACTTTAAAGTACTTATTTGACAAAAAGTATTTTTATTCGACATTAATTTTTGACACCTTGAAGTGATGCTAATTTTAAACAATCAGTCTAAAAAAACTTGCCAGTATCGCGTTATCTCGATATCGATATTGTAAGGTATCGCACCGATACTAGACGATATACCGAGACTCGATACCAAGTCTAAGAGTCTAAGGGATCCTCCATAGATTACGTAACGCAAACTTTCACAATAAACAAAACAAAAAAAGATCAAAAGTTTTCTTTTGCAGAGTCTTAATTTATATAAAAAATCAAAATAGCCCATTAAGTTTAATGAAAACCGCCGCGTAAAAGAGCTTAATATATCCTTCTTCTGTTTTTAAAATATATTTTGCGATGCGTAATTTACCGACGATCCCTAATGCTAAACTCATTTTTTATATACATTGATTTTTAAAAAATTTTGTTTAACTAACCAACAAGTACGTAGATGGAATTGATGATTCTGATGATGTCTAAATTTTCAGAATTGTTAAACAAAACTGCTCTAAAGTCTTATTTCTAAAATAACTTTGCAATATATTATTTGTTTTAGTCTTTAGTTTTCTTTTTTCTTCTACTATTTTCAATAATCTTTTCGCTTATTCTCTTAAATCAACATTCTACATCGTGTGCCATTTTCTTTTGAAAATGTCAAACACATTCTACTTTTTGTATATGAGCATTTACAGCATAAGATTTTGAAAATACAACCTTTTTGTATAATGAGGTATCTTTATACCCCACCAATAAACATATCTTAATGAATCATGAGAGGAAAGCTGGTAAAATATTTTATAAAAAAAAAACTAAATACAAAACATGACATTCAAATTTAAAAAAGGTCCACCGAACTAGAAAATAAAACGAATCTAGACAAAAAAAGAGACGAAAAATATTTGCAAAGCTCTTAATGTATAAATACAACAGTGACGGATCCAGAAATTTTTGGTGGGGGTGGGGTGGGGAGTTGTTGAGTTATTTTAATATTTTGTACCATATTTGTGTCTCCTTAAAATAAAAAAAAGTATCTCAATTTCAAATATTTTTTCAGAACCTTGATGCATCTCCCCCTGGATCCGTCACTGAAAGACAATGAAAAAATATTACATCATTGTAAACGATTAAAGCTTTTGAATGAACGGATTTATTGAAAGCAAAAAAAAAAAATGCTCTTTGTAAAAGCTAAAGAATTAAGATCCTCATGTAAGTGTGCAAAAATAGTTTATAACAATCTGATGACGCACAATTAATAACAACAACAATAAAAAAATTTCTTTAAATCTGTGCACATTAAAAAATAATTACAAAAATGACTTTCAACCGCTAACCTACAACTTTTACAAAATATACAGGCGGAGGAGTTTTAATATACAGTTGACTCTTGATATCTCGACTACTCGATATCTCGAACTTTTGTGTATTTCGAACTTTTTTCCCGCTCCCCTGAAAGTTCGAGGCATCGAGAGTCTTAAAAAAAATCTTAAAGACAACATTGCACATAAAGTTAAAATTAAATTTGAACTTTTCCGACGAAGATAAAGAGATCACAACAATTGAATTAATTCAATCAATCAATATACTTTTATAAAAGATCTTACAATCGAGGTAATTTACAAATTCACAAACTAATCTTGAGTAAATTCCATTAAATTAATAATGCAATAATGATAATAATAATGATTATGAAAAATTAGCAATTAGTAATAAGAAAATTATATAATAATAAACCAATATTAATTTTAAAATATCAGTTGAATATTATGCACAGACAGGAAAGCCTACAACACGGGTTTCAAAGTGGAGGGGCACAATCTTCAATTTTTAAAAAAAGGCTTTTGTATCTAGAATTTTCTTAGAAAAAAACAAAAAAAGTTCCTTCAGAAAAAGAGTAGGGGGGGGGGGCACGTGGCTCGCCCGACCCTCCCCAGTGTCATCGGCTCTAAAGTAACAAACAGTTATATACTAACAAAATGTAACAACCTAGCATGTAACTAAAATTACTGCAAAAAGAATAACAATGGTTTAATAAATGTAATAATCTTAATACCAATAATCACAATAAAAACAATAAAAGTTATATAAATATTTTGTTAAAAAATAACAATAAACAAATAATACTTGTGAAAATAAATTTTCAATAACACTCACAAATAAAAACGTGTCACACGCAAACAAACATTTATTCACAAAAAGTGAATTATAAACAAAGAAAAAAAGATACTTATAAGCAGCTGCTACCAGTAACCTGACCAGTGACGGATCTATGGAGGGGGGACGGAACTATGCATCCCCCCTCCCCCCGCACCAGAATCTGAAAGTCTTATCTTGAAAATTAAAGACCTTTTTTAGGAGACGCAAATATGATACAGTTGACTCGATGTCTTGACTACTCGAACTTTATTTCCGGTCCCTTGCGCACTCGTTTGAGCCGAAAGCCTCTCAATATCTCGAATTCTCGATATCTTTAACTTTTTTCCCGGTCCCCTAAGAGTTCAAGATATCAAGAGTCAACTGTCCAAAATTGAAAAATATTTTAACATTCCCCATCCCCCTATTCCCCACCAAAAACTTCTGGATCCGTCACCGCACCTGACGGTGCATGCGAATTTTAGCTCTTATTTGGAACATAATGTAATTCACGCTAGTAACAACGAAAGAAAAAATACTTTATAATTGAGGATTTTAATGTTTTATTCTTTTATTGTTCTATTCAAAACGAAGACAAAAAAGTGAGAAGTTTTTATGATGAAATTTTTTTAGCTGGCGAGGTTCCCCTAATCAATCATCCAACTAGAGTAACAAAAAGTTCTCCTACCGTCATTGACAGTATTTTAACTCTAACTCTTAACACAACATTATCAAATAAAATTAAACAAAATAGAACTGTAAAATGACGTATTTACAACGACAAAATAATTAATTAAAACATCAACTATCATTACTTCATCAACTTTAAAGACGATGCGAGTAACATTTATAAAAAATTTATTTGAGAAAATTCTTAAAAATCTAAAAAAAAAATATTATTACACTAATTTAGATTAGATTAGATTAAAATTTATTAGAACAGTGATACATGTTCTAAAGAACACGCAGGTCCATAAAATATGAAGGACTCTATCAACGTGCCCTACAATCACATAATACATATGCTAGATTATCTAGCATAATAATATAGTAAATTGTCTAGTAGATAATTTACACAGTATATATATATATATATATATATATATATATATATATATATATATATATATATATATATATATATATATATATATATATATATATATGATATATGTATATATATACCATGTAGTTATGTCCTAAGGCGACGAGTTTCTCGTAGTTTCAAACCAAGAATATTAAATTATGAAAAATTTCTGAAGCAACTCTCTTAGTAAAACCTCTTTGCACTCTTTCCATTTCTTTGTTTATTTCAGTGCGGTTTGGCGACCGAATCGGAGAGCAATGTTCTAAGATCAGTCTTATTTAGGTAGTGTAGGCTATTACGATAACATTTGGATCGTAACTTTTAAAACACTTAAGGAAAACAAATATCCTCGGATCTTTGATGCGCTGACGATATTTGAAATATGATTATTGTAATTTAAGTATAAACCCATGGTTACACCAAGATCTTTTGGGTTTGTAGACCAGGTTAATTTATGATCTCCTAATTGATAGTTGTAATTTATAACTTTACAAAATGAAGTACGCTGCAAAAAATGAATTCTTATTTTAAGAAAAAAGTTGCTTACCATACTGACAAGTAAAAGTTTGCTTGTTTTTAAGTAAAAAGTTGCTTAAAACAAGATCTTTTTTGCTTAAAATAAGAATTCATTTTTTGCAGTGTAGGTGACCTTCTATGTTTAAAACACTTATTATTGGCACTCTTACCTGCCATTTTTTGACCAAAGATAAACTTTATAAATGGCAACAGCAAGATTGTGACTGTAATCGGCATCCTTAAATGAATTATATAATTTGATATTGTATAATAACAATAGAGAGCAATTAAGATATTTTACTTTAGAGGTTAGATCATTAATATATAAAAAGAATAACATTCCATCCAAAACGCTACCATGTGGAACTCCACTAATGATGCTGGTTGGATTGGATAGTGAATTTTCAACCAAAACCCTTTGATATCTGTTGTAAAAAAATGCTGATATCCAAAGAAGAAGGTTATCTGTTATATCGTTTTTCAAAAGTTCTGGAAGAGATACAGACTCAAATGTTTTTTGAAAATCAGTATAAACCACGCCTCTAATTAAATTGCTAAAGTTTTATTCCAGTTATTAGTTGACTCTAGAAGATCTGATCTTGATGATAGAAGATTAATCTGATCAATTAGTTTAAAAACAACGCGCTCAAGGCAAATAATAAAAGAAATAACCGAAAAATCAAAAAAACTACGTAACCTTTCTACCACAAACCATAAAATTTAAATATGTGAAGCAAGCGAAATTGCAAATATATTTAATAAATTTTTTACTGAAATTGGAATCTTTATAAAAAAATTCTTAAGACCGTGAGTTCGTACTTGTGTCAATACAATAACAATTGTATTGACACAAGTAGTCTTCAATACAATTCGTTTGAAGACTACTTGTGACAATAACAATATATTCTAAAATAAAAGCTTTTACTTATTATAACAATGTGTATTCATCTGAATTATCCCATGACGAGCTCAATAGAAATAAGTATTAACATAGTTGAAAATTGTTATGAAAGTTTGAAATATATTCTCTATAAAGTATTTAATGCATCTATATAACAAGGAGATTTTTAGAATCAATTGAAAATTACAAAAGTTATACCAATTTACAAACAAGGCGATAAAACCAACATTAATATTTATCGCCCAATATCGGTTTTTTTAAATTTTTCAAAATTATTAGAAAGAACAATATATAATAGAATATTTAACTATCTTGACCAAAATAAAATACTATTTACCAAACAGTTTGGCTATTTCATAAAGCAAGGATTTATGAAATGAGCACAAACTACAAAAAGTTAAAAAGAACAATTTTTCCGTAGCAGAATCATTTTCCTCAAACAGCCACTGCTCATGAAGTTTACCTATTTACTTAAAAAATATATATAAACTTTATTTCTCTTCTTTATTTACATTTTTAATAGCTCCACGTCATAATTTATTGTTATTTAGTTTAGGTTAGACAATCAAAATAAAAGTAAAACGAACATCAAATAATAATAATATAATTTAAAATTTTTTACAAATTTGGCTTTACACTAGCACTTAATGGGTAAAAATAAAAATATCTATTATCATAAAAACTGCGAAATATAAACTAGTACTTAAAAATGATATATTATAGTAAATAATAAAACCTAACTAATTTGTTGAAATTTTCCAACAGCTAAATAAAGCAATAAATAGTAACAAAAAAAAATGTAATCTGAAAATTATTAAAATTATTAAAATGAAACTAACTACTTCATCATCATTATCTTCATCAAATAATTATTATCTCATAAAAACTTTTTTTAATCTTCATCATGTAAAGATTCAAATAATTTTTATCTCATAAAAACTTTTTTTAATCTTTATCATGTAAAGATTCAAATAATTAATATTAAATATTAAAATAAGGGGTCGTCCATAAAGTACGTACGCTTTTTTTCAGCCAGTCTCTCCCCCCCCCCTCCCCGCGTTTTGCCATACGCTTTTTTGAGTACCTTTTACCTCCCCTAAAAGTACCTACGCTTTTAAACTACCAACCCAACATTTAATGTTTTTTTTTTTTAATTTAGTGTCTCCATACTTTTATAATTGACCTACTGCCCCCTTATCTCAAAAACGCTATTTGCAGACCCCCTCTTTCTCGCCGAGGGTACGTACTTTATGGACGATTCCTAAAGTGGAGAAAGTTCTAGAACATTCTACGGCAATTACGTGGTTTCTTTTACTAATAGTTTTTAATTATTCTAATTGTAGTTATGTATTAAGCGGTTTTTGTAATGTTGATTTTGTGGGTAGATATATTATATAAATGTATGTAAAACTTTTGTGAGATGAGTTGAATTCAAGTTAATAAATTTTTGAAAAGAACCTATTTCAACCTACTGCAACTCCTAACATCGAGTGCAATCCTGTCCGCTTTCTCTATGCTGTCTTTCTAACACGACTACTTCTGTCTTTCACTCTAACAAAATTTTCGTTCTTTCTAAACTCACTTTACTCTTGGTTCGTAGAGCGGGTTATGATGCTCCTTGGGGAGCCGAGCCTGTCTTTGCGGGCCTTGGTAATGTGGCCTCTATATGGCAATTAGCCGGAGGAGAATAAACCACAATACCAATTTTTGGAAAGAAATAAAGTTTTGTTTCAAGCGAGAAAATTACAAGCTAGCCGGGCATGGATTCGAATATCAAATTATTGATGAAACATTTTTTTTTTTTTAGTTTACAATTATTAATCGTAATATAACAATATAACAATATTTAAACTTGGTATCTGAAAGAAGATCCAAATGATCTTGTCGCCAGATAAAATATCACCATTTAAAATATATCATACCAGATGTCACCATATAAAATATATCATACGTGTATATATAATAAAATAAAAATACAATAGATTTAATAACTATTAACAATGTAGAAGAAACAAAAACTAAAAATAATTTTACAAATTATCAAAAGTGAAAAAAAAATTTTACATTTCAAAAATATTTATATATAATGCCAGTAGAAAGAATATAGTTTTTTAATTTAGTTTTAAAAACGGAAAACGAAATTGACAAATCAAAATTTGGAACAACAATTTTGTTCCATAAATACGGTGCTCGTTAGTTTATGCAAAATTGATTAAACTTTGTTTGACAAAAGGGTTCAATTAATAAATTATTATTTCGTAAAGCATATTTGTTTATAGCTTTATAAGTAAAAAGATCTTTGAAATTGGACAATGGTTGTTCAATTTTGAGTTCTTTATTCATATTTGAAAAAAGCTCATAAATGTCACTGTTTGTAAAATTTGAGTTTTTTAAGTAGAATTTCGTGATCGACCGTGTCGAATGCTTTTGATAGGTCAATGAAAATACCTAATGTATATTGTGATCTACCAAATGAATTGGAGATTTCACGAATGAACTGTGTAATGGCTTGTTCAGTTGAACAATTTTTTTTAAAACCGAATTGATTTTTATATAGAAGTTTATTTAGATTAAGGTAATTGTATGTTCTATTGTATATAATTCTTTCTAAAATTTTTGAGAAAGTTGAAAGAACTGAGATAGGGCAATAATTACTAATATTTGATTTTTTTCCGTTTTTGTATATAGGAGCTACTTTACCTATTTTTAATTGGTCGAGGAATACACCTTGCTGTATAGATGCCCTAAAGACTTTATAAAGAATACACTTTAAGTTTCCAAAGCAATCTATGACTATGTTGCCATTTATTTCGTCCGCACCCGTAGCTTTGTTTCTTTTGAGAGATTTGTAAGCTCTCTCAAACTCATCAAAAGATAAGTCAGAATGTAAATTATCTATAAAAAGCGAATTATTTATACGCTCTAGGAAATCACTAAGAAATTTTTCTGTAATAGGGATCTTATTTGCCAAAAAAAAAAAAAGAAAAGAAGTTTTTTTTTCGAGCGAGAAAATTACAAGCTAATTGGGCATGAATTCGAATATCAAATTATTGGATATGTTTGAAATGTTTGACGGAACATTGGACGCTGCCGCTTGGATACAGCGAACTAAAGTGATTGTAGAAATGCAAAATTTAAAGCTGAGGTCACTTTTTTCAATTCTTTTAAGAGAAACTGCCTATTTGGTATACGGTGGTTTAAACGCTGAAAATAAGCAAGACGAAGAAGAAGTTGAGCGTGTCTTGTTAGCAGGATTCTCTTTAGATGCTTATACGGCATACGAACTTTTTGTTAAACGAAAATTAAATGTTGGAGAGAAAGTTGATGTGTTTTTGGCCGACTTAAAACGATTGGCTTATCTTGTTAAATTGTCAGAAGAGTCTATTCGATTAGCGTTTGTTGTTGGATTGCCCGAAGATTTATCATCAAGATTTCGAGCTGGTATGGATCCAATCAATGTTATGTTACCCAAAGTAAGAGCTGGTTTGAATCGTGTATGCGTAGATGATGCTGTTGGCCCTGTTTTTTGAAAGCCACAAAAGTTCTGTTGGTGTGTTACAACTGCAAAAGGTTAAATCATATTGTGAGAAACTGTACCTTTGCAAAGAATAATTTTTTTCGGTGTTTTAAATGTGGGAATGAAGGACACGTGGCTGCAAAATGCTTAATGAAGCAGGGAAACAATGGTGGAATTCCTAAACAATGGTGGAATTAGCGCATTATCTATTATTTATCTAAAAGTTAATGGTTTGTTAGCAACAGCTATGGTAGACACGGGTTGTTCAAAGACAATTATACATCAAAAACTGTTGTCAAGAAAGCAACATAAATCCCAGAATCCTCCAAAGGTAGTAACTTTTGGCGGTAAATTTCATCAATGTAATGGATTAGCGGCTGTCACTATTGAGGTTGATGGTATTCAAATACAAATTTTAGTAAATTTTCAACTGTTTGGAGTTGATATGATGCTGGGAATGAGTTCCATTAAATTGCTAGAAAGAGTTTTTATTTCCCCGTCTGGAATACCAAAGTTTGGGTTCGGCTTCTGTGGAATAGCAGTCTCAAAGAAAGATAAAGTCAATAAAATTAAAATTAAAAAGCAAGATCATGAAGCAATATTTAATGGTGTTGAATGGAAAGTTAAATGGAAATGGAGAAATGAAGAAAGCCCCAAACAGTTGGTTAACAAAGTTGCCCAAAACAGCATACCAAAATACGCAAGAGCAGAATATGAAAACGAACTACGGGATTGGATCAATTGTAAATGGTTAATTGAATATGACAAAAATAAGATGGGACCACCCAAAGGGCAAATTCCCTTAATGGACTGAAGAGAAGCTAACAGTTTTATTGAAACGTAAACAAGAGATGCAGATGTGTGTGTTGAGAAGCTGAGGAAATGGAGAAGAATGGGAAAGAAACCAGCAATTATTGATTTACGCAAGACTTATCTCCAATTAAAAACTGAAGAATCTTTTTGGCCATTCCAAACAGTGGTTTTTCAAAATAAAAGGTATTGTTTGACACGGCTTGGTTTTGGATTAAACGTTGCTCCAATGATCATGAAATCTGTTGTGAGTGCCATTATTGATCAAGATGAATTGGTGAAGAGAGGAGCATTCGCTTACGTGGACGATATTTTTGTCAATGAGGAAGTAGTGAGTCTTCATTATATCAAAAGACATTTTGAAAAATATGGTTTAGAGAGTAAAGAAGGTAAACAGATTGGATGTAATGGGATTCGTATTTTGGGATTACGTGTGTACAAGGTTGGTGGCAAGTTGACCTGGTCCAGGGAGAATCAAGTCAACGCAATGCCGAAAAAATTAAGTAGAAGAGTAGTGTTTTCCATTTGTGAGCAGTTGGTAGGTCATTTACTAGTATGTGGTTGGTTACGTGCAATTTGTAGTCTTATGAGAAGAAGAGTGGTTAGTTTGACGAAGGGTTGGGACGATGAAGTTTGCGATGAAAATTTAAAGCGTGTACTTCAAGAGGTTTATGATAAGGTTGCAAAGTGCGATCCAGCATATGGTGATTGGGCTGTACATGGTGACGAGGGGAATGAGTGGGTTGATGCAAGTTCTTTGGCAAGTGGTGCGATTATTCAAGTTGGTAAAACTACTGTATAAGATGCAACATGGCTCCGAAAAGAAATGTCTGAGGATCACATAAACATGGCGGAACTGGATGCTGTAATGCGAGGAATGAATATGGCTTTGACGTGGAAATTAAAGAAATTAACTATCTTCACAGATTCCGTGACAGTGTTCCACTGGGTCTCTGACGCTCTCACTGGTAAGTCAAGATTGAAATCAAAAGCAATGGGCGAAATGTTGATTCGAAGAAGATTAAGCGTTCTGCAACAATGTATTGAAGAATATGGTATAAGGTGGATGTAAAACTTGTTCCTTCAAAAGACAACTTAGCTGACGCATTGACTAGAGTTGGAAGTAGATGGTTGAATAAATTGACGGAGGCTAAGCATTTGAGTAATTCAGTTGGAGCAGTATTTGCAGAGGCTGAATCCATTTCTAGCATACACAAGAGAACTGGACACTTCGGAGTGAATCGCACTCTAAACTTTGTTCGTAAAGTAATTCCAACCGCTACCGAAAATGACGTTAGAGAGGTAACTAAAAATTGCGAACCATTTCAGTCAATAGATCCAGCACCTGTACAATGGGAGAAGGAAAAATTGAGCGTCAAAGAAAATTTGGAATGAGTGGCCATGAATATCACGCATTTTGGCACAGAAAAATTTTTAACTCTGGTTGATTGTGGACCTTAAAGATACGCAGTGTGGCGACAACTTTCAAGTTCATACGGAAGTATTGCCATTACTCGAATACTCCACCTTATCTTTTGCTAGCAAGGAGCACCATCTGAAATTTTGACAGATAACGAAGCAACTTTTAAAACTAAGGAGTTGAGAAGTTTTCTTGATGGTTAGGGAGTACGCATTAGGTTTCGAGCTGCTTATTATCTCGAAGGAAATGGAATAGTGGAAAGAAATCATCGTACAATCAAGAGAATTGCAGAAAGATCAAAAATGTCAATACAGGAAGCAGTGTGTTGGTACAACGTCTCATTTAACAAAAACAATGCAAGCCCGATGAGAAAATATACAGGTATCGAAGTGATGTCAAAGGATTGAGAAAAGATAATCTTCCGACAAAAGCTGACACAAATAAAGTGTTTAAAAATGGTGATAATGTTTGGTTGAAACCGTCAAATGCGAAGTGCCATACTAAGTGGCAGCCAGCAAAACTAACGAATAATATTTCGAAACAAGTTGTCGAAGTTAATGGCGTTCCGCGTCACGTAAAACATATCCGATATCGAAATAACATTCAACCTCGCGATACTCCTAAAGTGAACGCAGACAGTGGTCGAGATAACGCGGCAAACCAAGATGAGCAAATTAAAAATGTGTTGGAGACAAGCAAAGGAGACATGTAACAAGGAAATGGTGAAGCCAAAAATGAATTCCAAGAAACAGTGTTTTTGCCACGAAGTACTCGAGAACGACATATCCCCCAAAAATACGGCGATTATTATTTGTATGATCCGTAAGGACCAAAGAGGAGTGCAAATAAAGTGGAAAAAAAAAATTAATTATTTTAATTGCAGCCATGTATTAAGCAGTTTTTGTAATACTGATTTTGTTGGTAGATATATTATATAAATGGATGTAAAACTTTTGTGAGATGAGTTTAATTCAAGTTAATAATAAATTTTTGAAAAGAACCTATTTCAACCTATTGCACCTCCTAACATCGAGTGCAATCCTGTCCGCTTTCTTTATGCTATTATTCTAACACGACTACTTCTGTCTTTCACTCTAACATATCTTCGTTTTTCCTAAACTCACTTTACTCTTGGTCCGTAGAGCGGGTTATGACGCTCCTTGGGGAGCCGAACCTGTCTTTGCGGGCCTTGGTAATGCGGCCTCTATATGGCAATTAGCTGGAGTAGGATAAACCACAATACCAATTTTTGGAAAGAACCTATTTCAACCTATTGCACCTCCTAACATCGATTGCAACCCTGTCCGCTTTCTCTATGCTATCTTTCTAACACGACTACTTCTGTCTTTCACTCTAACATATCTTCGTTCTTCCTAAACTCACTTTACTCTTGGTCCGTAGAGCGGGTTATGACGCTCCTTGGGGAGCCGAGCCTGTCTTTGCGGGCCTTGGTAAGGTGGCCTCTATATGGCAGTTAGCCGGAGGAGGATAAACCAGAATACCAATTTTTGGAAAGAAAAGAAGTTTTGTTTCGAGCGAGAAAATTACATTATTATCTTATAAAAACTTTTTTTTTAATCTTCATCATGTAAAAATTCAAATAATTATTATCTCATAAAAACTTTTTTTTAATCTTCAAATAATTATTATCTCATTATTCGTTTTATTCAATTATTATCTATTAAATTATTATCTTTTTTTTAATCTTCAAATAATTATTATCTCATTATTCAATTATTATCTCTTTTTTTTAATCTTCAATTAATTGTTATCTCATAAAAATCTTCATCATGTAAAGATTTAAATAATTATTATCTCTTAAAAACTTTTTTTAATCTTCATCATGTAAAGATTCAAATAATTATTATCTCATATAAACTTTTTTTATCTTCATCGTGTAAAGATTCAAATAACTATTATCTCATATAAACTTTTTTTATCTTCATCGTGTAAAGATTCAAATAACTATTATCTCATAAAAAATTTAGTTTTTTAAATTTAGTTAAAATAAAAGTTACAAAAATTAACTCAACAAACTTATTAGTATTGTCTTACTTATTAGTATTGTAGTATTATATAGTATAAAAAGTCAATTTTTATTACTTAATCAAATACTTTAAAACATGAACATTAAAAATTTGCTTATTGCCAAAGGGTTATTGGCATTTGCTGAAAAAATGAAATAATCATAATCTAGTCATTATTGTATGGTGTTGTCTGTAATAACATGTTATGTATGCAAAATTTAATATTTATACAGCTATACAGCTTGAGAGTAACAGATGTTTAAAAAAAATTGGCAGGATTGGCACTTACTATTTTAATATTTGTGGCTTTTTTATCTAAGCAAGATCCACTGCGCCATAGATCATTATTAGCGCTATATATATATATATATATATATATATATATATATATATATATATATATATATATATATATATATATATATATATATATATATATATATATATATATATATATATATATATATATATAACGAATAAATGTTAATAGATTAAACTAATACTAAATTAAATAATTAAAACAATAAAATTAATTGGTAAAAGAGGACTTAGTTACCGCAGTTTAAATGAATCTGCATTTAGTTTGATGGACGAAAATTTAGACCAAGTTTTTAGTATTTGTTTTAATTAATAAGTTAATTTAATCTTTTAATAAAAATGCGCATAGAATACTGTGTTAAAAAGAGTAGCAATTACCACGATGACAATTTTACGAGACAATGCAAGGCCAAGACATTTTTTAACGATTGCTCATCGGCTCCTTAGTGGACCATTAGTGGCAGCCGCTATAAATGGCAAACCGATAACTTTTCCGACATAATAGTAGTGGCTTGTCATTGGGTAGTCAGTTTTGGCGGCTGCCACTAATGATTCACTAAGTGACCAATGAGCAAAACTACATTGGTCCCCTCAAAACATTCTAAAGCTGAATTTTAGTGTGCCTAATTAAGTACAATGAAATTCAGCTATAGAATGTTTGCTGGGTACCTTAATATGCACAATTTTGAAAAGTATGAAAACGATATTTATAAATGTCTTGGTTATTGTGCTGATGGTGCAGCGAACATACAAGGTACATATAATGGTTATAATGCATGGTTAAATCAAGTTTCACCAAATCAAGTTTATACTTAGTGTTATGCACATTTGATAAATTTAGTTATTACAGATCACATAAAAGACAAAATAAGCCATCACTGTTTGGTATCTTAAATATATTTGCTTTGGTTTTAAAGAATCTTATAAACAACTAAATGCATGGCGAGAGTTTTACAAATTTTAATTTATTTCAACTATTGGAGAAACACGTTACCAATGATAAGACATTAGGAAAAACGTTTAGCAGCAAGCATTCAACAACACATGTGCTTATTGAAATCACTGAGGTTATTAGATAAGACAATAAACTTTTTGTTATTGGTGTGTTTGTTAATCTACAAAAATTATTTGACACTGTTTATCATTTCATTATCCTAAGTAAACTGGAACACTATGAAACTAGAGAAATTGCTCTCCAACGGTTTATTCATATCTTTATGATAAATTTCATATTGCCTCAGTTAAAGGTGTACCTCAAAACAATTATATGTGTACCTAAAGCTGTGTATTAAGGCCGTTGTTTATCCTAAATTTCATGATCTTATTGTATTGCTAAAGTATACAATGATCTTATTGTATTGCTAAAGTATACAACTACCCACTATTTTGCTGGTGACACAACGTTGTTTGTAATTAACAAATTATTTAAAAAAATAAAAAAATACATTAATCGTAAATAAGTAAATCAATAACCTTGTTCAGTTATTAAATTTTCAATAAGTCACCTATCATAAAAAATAACTACCCAGCACATTTGTAAATTTTTTTACTGTTAAAAAAAGCTGTTGCAACCAACTTCGATCTGCTGATAAATATAATCTTAATGTACCAAATCATTTTTATATAATATATGGTCTTAAATACACAAAATACATTAAAATTAATTCAGTCTATTACTAATTTTAAACAATGTCTTTTTATTCTTAAAACCTCTTATAATTCTCACGTTTGATTTGATCTCTTGCTTAATTCAATAGAGTACGCCCAGGTATGGTCGTATTCTTTTAAATTGAGCGGCTATTTTATCTACAAGATCATTGACTATGACAAGAGGGCGGAGATTATTCATGGACTTAAAAATGAAAAAATAATTTATTTTGAAAAACACTAGTTTTTTTTTAGCCTTCTTTTTTAGTCTCAAAGCTATTAAATTAATAAGTAAACTAGATAATTATAAATAAATTATATAATTTATATTACTTAAATATAATTATATTTATATAAATATATGTCTAAATATAATTATATATATATAATTATATATTAATTATATAAATAAACAAGTTTAAAAAAAATTAAAAATAAATAGGACAGAATTTTTAATGAAAGTTTTGTATTTTTCTACAAAAGCTTGGTTGCAAATCATTGATAAGAACTTCTATGTATTGTTATTTTACATTTATTAATTAAAAATTACTTATGAAGAACTTGATGACTCGATAAAAAAAATTAAACACAAATACAGCATCAGGCTATGATTATATTTCAGCTTGCATAATCAAAGATAGCAATTAATTTATTAACAAATTTTTATTATATATATTCTACAAATCGCTCAAAACAGGTGTTTTTCCGGATAAACTGAAAGTTGCAATGATTACGCCCATTTTTAAAACAGGAGATCAAATTCTGAGTAAATTATCAAAATATATCGGTTTTACTTGTTTTTTCAATCCTCAATCATATCATGGATGCTTTTTGTATTTTTTAATGAAAACAATCTTCTTTATTTAAACCAATATAGTTTTCGCTCAAATTACTCTACGGAGCATACACTTGACCAATTAGTTGAAGTTATCAACGGAGCATCTGCTTATAATAAACTCACTTTGGCATATTCCTGGACTTTCCAAAAGCGTTTGACACCGTTAATCGTCCGATTTTACTAAAAAAACTAAAATATTATGGAGCATGCCATAAATATCATAATTAGTTTACCAGCTACTTACTTGATTGAAAAGCTTATATCTCTAACAGACAGTTTTCAGACAAAAAAAAAACTTAAAATACTATGTTGGGCTCCATCTTAACTTTTCTACTGTTTTTTCATTTATGTCAACAATCTATATAGAGCATCAAATACTATGTCTACTATCATGTTTGAAGCCGAACCCACTTTATTTCATTCTCATAGTTACATTATCTCTCTATTTTAAGTAGCAAAAAAAGAACAAAAACAAATATTAAACTGACTTAACCGTTAAGGTTAAGCCAGTTTAATAGCCATTTTTAATGTTAAGCCATATTTAATGATAGGCTGTTATCCAGAGCTGGGCGGTAGCGCAACTTAGTCCGCTAGTCCGCAACTCCGCTACATGCGGACTCTCCATTTCGTAGCGGAGTTGCGAAAGCGCTTTCACTAAGAAAATTTGGTAGCGGACTAAGGTCGCTACCAAAAAAAAAATCAAAGCGCTTCTCCGCTACCATTTAAATTAAAAAATACCACTTGAAATGATTTAAATTGCAAATTTTTTTATTTCCTCAAAATGAAGTAAAAGAAAAAAAAAAGTTCAAAGTTTCAAAATTTTGTTACTTTATCAAAATAATTTGAGATGAAACGCCATGTTTGCTATAAAAAATGTCCGCAATTAGCTACGTGTTAACTTAATTGTGCATATAAATGCGTTTATCTGGACTTTTCTATCATCTCATTGAAATAATCTTTATATAAAATTAAACAACAACTTTTACAAATACAATTGCAGAACAGCTGCAAATTCCTAATAAAGTTAAATTATTACAGTAAACAATCCGATATTTTCAATGTACTTTGCGTTTGCAATTTATATATTACATTGGGTTTACAATTGCGTAAAAACAAATATTACAATTGCGTTTGCAATTTATATATTAGTTCCCCGCTTTTCCCTATCATCTACTAATTGTTAATTATCATTACTTTGTAATCATTACTTTAGCCAGCCTTTTAAAATGGACCCGGAAGTTTGTAGCCCAGCGAGTTTCTCTTCACAGTTGAGCTTTTTCAGGGAGGACAATTCTAGTTTTGTCATCAGTAGTGATGCGGCAGATAGTGGAAATAATGAACTTTACCCTAGATTGGAAAATTCTCATTTGGATTGCAGCATTCAGTTGCCTGCGGACTCTGTACATGTTCACGATAGCAAAAATATGGAGCACCTTAGCAAGTTTTTTAAATTTGATGAGGAAGGGGCTCTTGCTGTCTGTGTTAAATGTCAGACCAAACTGAAGGTATTAAATAAAAATATATATGCAACATAATCGTTATTTATGGATATGGATATATAAAAAAGTTAAATTATAAAAAATATGAAATTTTAAGTCTAAATAATGCTAATTTTAGGTGCAAAAAACACTTACTTACTTACTTTACGTTACTTCAACCTGAAGAAGCATTATAATAAAAGAAACTTTTGAGGCAAATTTTTTTTTTGGGCCAGTCCGCGCCTGGAAAGAAAAGTGGCTTTTCTTACAAAATCAGCGGAAACATCCACAGGTAAACAAAATTACTTATTTAGCTTTTCTATTTTGTTCAAGCTGTACAATAGGTACACTTTTTAATATATATTTTTTTAAGTTTGGCTACATGCTTGGTCGAGATACTATTTTACACCAAAGAGAGAAAAGGGTACATGAACTTTTGAAACAGCAGAGAGCAACGCATGATAATTTATCTAAAGGAAGACGAGATTATTACGAGTAAAGAAGTTGAAAAATTTCTCAGCGAGCGTGAAGAAAATACAAAAAGCTTAGAAGTTTTACCCAATGTCACCGAAATAAAAAAAAGTTTGCCAGCCCTTACTTCTAAGTTAAATTTAAAGACACGAACTAAATTGTTTACTGAAGTTTCAGCTTACATCTAAGCGTTAGAGCACAACGACTATTGAAGCAAAAATAGTTAAAGCTGTTGACGCTCCCCTTGAACAGTTTTCTATTTTCAATTTGTAGAATAATAATCTTAGATAACTTTTTTTTTTACAGGAAAGAAAGAAGAACATATTGCCATTCTTGCTAGTGGATGGGATGATTTGGCTGAAGATTCTAATCCCAAAGTTCTTGGGATTCCTACGATCTTAAATGAGCCCAAATGATTAATTTATCAAATGATTAATTTATCAAAACAATTTAAATCATGGAAACTACTTGATGATTTTATTGCTTTTGGTTTCGATACAACAACTAGTAACACCGGGTGGAAAGCAGGATGTGCGGCTTTAATTGAGAAGGATATTGGTCGAGTAATTTTATGGGCTGCGTGTTGACATCACATTTATAAGATACAAATTAAATACGTCTGGGAAGCAGTTATCGGAAACTATAGTGGACCAATCGAGCCGCTTCTTAAAATGTTTCAGGATATCTGGGGCTCAATTTCCCATAAAAAAAAGATAATATTGAGTTTGAACTTCCTGAAGACAGAGATAACCCAACTAATTGTCAAGCAAAACTTGTCTTGAAATGGGCCATCAATTGTTGTTGTTGCAAACGATAATACGCCTTACTCATGTGTAGTCCGAAAAGGTGGGATTTATTATATAAGTCTATTGGTTTTTTACTTCACGGCATTTCTGGCCCCAGATGGTCAGATCAAATCGAGAGTTTAAAATCATTTTGAGCTCATCTTCCAGGAGTAAAACTGGCTTTTTTAGACTTGCTCCAGCTTAATCTTACTCCAAGAACTAAAAATGAGATTCGTGTGGCACAGAATATTATGGAATATAATTCCAATTGATATTTGCAACAAAGTCATTCAAGCCAGTAACGCAACTTTAGAGATAGATGTTTCAGATATAGAAAGCTTACTTTCATAATTAGTAGCAATTCGTGACAGTTGGAAAGCAATGTTGAATAAACCTAAGCATGTTGAATCTAGCCTTGATATAGAAATAAAATTGTTTAAGAACGATAGCAGAAAACAGTTTCACAATAAAAATGTAAGTAAAATGAGTGAGGTAGGCGAATTTCCCTTGAAATTCCAATTGCAAAAGCAAATTTTTAATGTAATATTGGATAATATTTTTGTAGGACTTACAGTTCTTTTTAGCGCCGTAAAACAGATCTCTTCAGAAACTTTCTTTGGAACTACCAAAAAATGACAGAGGAGGAATTAATACACGAAGCAGCTAGTTTTGTAAAGAAATTTCACTGTTAGTTTGGTTAACAGAACATTAAGACTGTCCGAATGATGATTTGTTGTAGATGACTTACATGTACTTTTTATTTACTCTAATTAATTTTATCTATGGATCTTGTACATATTTTTTTTTTATATGTACATGATGTTTGAATCAAATACATTGATAACAATATAATAATAAAAATATAAAATAAATAATTAAATTTTATATCAAAATTTAACTTATTTTACCGTAGCTACCAGATACGGCATAAATGAGTTAAATTTGAAGTCTAATCCAAGAAAACATATGATATTTTCCAAATTTTGCATTTTTTGCATATTCGGCCGAACTTTTGCCAAGGTTCGGCCGAATCGAAACATTTCATGGTTGTTTACCTATAGTACGAGTACTAATCTAAAATAAATTCGCTTCCGTCCACCTTTACTGTTTTAAATGAACTTAACTTGTAGAATTGTCATTTTGCTATGAAACTTTCACCGTTGTAATGCAGATTTAGCCTCTTTGCGATGATTTGATTTAAGCCTCTTTTCGATGATTTATAATTATAACTAAAATAGTTTAAAATTTTTACTCACACGCTTATGTTGTAACTCAAAGTATTAAGCTTGGTTTAGAAAATGATGCTCTGTTCTTTTGTGATTTAAATTGTTCATAGATGTTATTTACCATTAAATTAATGAGTAATCAATACTTATTTTGCAATATTCAAAGTTGTTTTAGTAGACCTTTTGTATTTTTTTTAGTTATAAGAAAGTCATGAAAAAAACTAGACGTTTTGAATAGTCAAATGCTGACATGCCACTGTTGCAGTTAAAAGTTTTTTATTGTAATGAGTGGCAGTATAAAGTTCCAAGAGCTGGAAAATATCTTACACCCTAAGATATTATCCAGCGACCTCTTTCAAAACTACCAAATCGTTTAGAAGAAAAATAAGGTTTGGGAAAAAACAATTTGTGAAATAAGTTTCTTAATTTAGTAAGAAATACCTAATTAAATTTAAACATAATACTGAATCAGAAAAATTGTGGCATTAAAGCAAAACCACAGGACTGTGGTTCTGAGAAAACCTGAAGGAACATCAATGCATGTTAGTCCAAAAAGTTTCTATATATTTTTTTGCACTTCAATAAGATTTAGTAAGATGGATCCCAGCCAGCACAACTCAGAAAATAGTTACGCTTGGTTTCTGTTGCGTTTTTAAAACCTTTTAAAACAAAAAGAATAACACGTATCAAAAATGGTTTTTATTCCGTGAAATTAACTATTACTTTTTACCATAAATACCAGTTAAAGTATTAATGGTTTCACCGTTATGAAAACGTAGTATTATATTGTAATAACTTTCCGTAAGGAATGTGAAACCACTGATAAAAACATGCGACATTTAAACTTGACTTTAAAACCTCAAAAAAACACTTGTTAAAACTCTAGTAAAACTGCCCGTAATATACACGTGCTTTTGGTTTACGCCTGGATCGTGAAAAACACATGCCTATATAGGTTTTATTTCCGAAAAAGAAACTAGATGTGCCGGTAGGAATATTTCTGCTATGACTTCTACTATTTAAAATATAGGCAAGAATGGACTTTAATTAAACTTTAAACAACCTAAAATTGTTGCTGCTCAAGAGTGCCAAACATTTTCAGTTTTGCACTTAAGGAAAAGAGGAAATCACTATAGTTACAGCTGTGAATGCTACTGGTAAAACTATACCTCCACGGTGTTACTAAAACTTTTATAACTTTTGAAATATAACAGATAATTTTGTTCTGTAAAAAGAATATAAACAGCAATAAATTTTTTTATCTTTTAACATTCAATCAAGTATTAAAAGTTTCTTTGATTTTTGAATAAACGCGCAGAAATTATGGCTGATTTTGAAAAGTTTAATTTTACTTTTTAGCAAAAATAAATAAAAAATATACATTTCTGTTGCTTAATACACAGTATAAACATTGTTAGACAGTTTTTAAAGCAAAAAATTTTACTTTAATCTAATCTGAATCGATATTATTATTAACTTCAGGCAACAAAATCTCAAAATATTACAAAAACCGCTTCTTTTTTTTTAAAAAAAAGAAGTTTAAATGGAAATTAAATGTATTTATCAATGTTAAAGATATTAAAGACATTTTAAAAAAAATATTTAAGTATCTGAAATAATTTCACAAAGTTGATAAGCCTAATAAAAACCAAAATAAAAACTAGAGTGTATTTATGTAGCGCATTTAAGGTTACGTGACGTAACATACGTCATTTTCTAAATATAAACAAAAGTTCAAATTTAGTCCTAAACATGCAAAGTTTGAAAACATATTTCTTAACATAGCCAGAAGTACAGAAAATAATTTTTTGATTTTCTTATTTATAAAAAGTTGAAGTATTACTAATTCCACAGACTTTTCAAAAAAGTTATGTTTTTTATTCAAAACAAATAAAAATAAAAACATAAATGCACTAAAAACTAACTTTTTATATAAAATATTGAAAAGTCTGTGGAAATCTAGAGAGAATAGAAATTCATTAATAAGTCTTCTGAATTTCAATCATCGACCATGTAGCTATGTTAGGAAGTCTTAGTTGTCTTAAGACAGGTTTTCCGTAAAAATCGTAAAAATCAAAAAAGTGATCCCAAATTATTACCAACATTTTTACAACTTTTCTTTCTATTCCGTTTAATACAAATATTTATTTAACAAGGAAAGATAGATTTTTCATATTTTTTTAATTATAAGAAGAAAGCGTTGATAGAAAAAAAATATTCTTATTTTAAAGTTGTTGAATTTTTATACTTTTTATGCGGAAATTTTTTTTTTTTTTTTTGCTAAACTCGTGACGTAATGCCCAATTTTACATTGCGTGAAACAGGTGAATCAAAATACATTTTTGCCACAGCAAAAAACCACAGATATTATTAGTTAATGATCGTGATTCTCACAATTCAGTCGAACTATTATATTGATAACAACATTAAAATTTTTACATTCACTGGTTGCAGCCATTATGTTGTTAAGTATTTGGCCCCATGATAAGTCTTGTATCAAGAAACATCATAAATTTATATTTTTTTTAATTTTTAAAATTTTATTAGGATAGAATTGCATAAGAGATATAACTGGATTTGCGGCGAAGGTGTATTTGATTCACATGTGATTAAAACGATGAGTTATTCTAGCCCTTTTTAAATAGAAATTAACTAAGAAATGCTACCCTCCCCTAACCCCGTGAATCAAATACACCTCCGCCGGATTTGCAATATCTGTTATTCAAAATGCACTGCTACCAACAGTTCTTACAGTGTGTCAGCACATTAAGTATTATATAATAACACTTATAAAAAAGCAAAAAATGCTCATTATATTGACATGTCGTCGGGAATAGTGCAAATCCGCGTAACTAGCATTGGCTACTATATTTGGATATTATTAATTTTAACACCAAATATTTATTGTTGAGATTACAAAAAACACGAATAATACTCTTTTTACTAAAATGAACCCGAAATCAGTTAAAATAAAAAATAATTAAAGTTTTAAATTTCTCCAGTAATAAAAAATGTACTGTAGATACGCGGTATTATAAAATGCTAGTTACGCGGTTTTGCACTATTCCCAACGATGTATTATTAATAAGATTTGTCAACACATAATATTTTTAAGAAATGTTTTCACTTTTTTTTTTTTTTTTTTTTTTTTTGCAATTATTTATTCTTTTACCATATCCTAAAGTTTTGAAGTATACTAAACATACCATGTCTAGACATAAACATATTAAAGATATAAGTAAGGTGACCATATTCTTGATTTTTACATTTCATTGATTTCTCTAATAGAAAAACCAGGTAGATATAACACTTCTACACATTATTCTCAGAAATCAAGTATATTTAAGGTTTGTTGAATTTTTAAATATATTTTTTTTATCTTCCATTTACTATTAGTTACCATTTGATTGTTATTACTTTGTTTAATAGCAATTTTATTAATTTTAATAAAAATTATTTCTAATTTTAAAAGAATATATTTATGGTTCATTATTTTAATTATAGCTTTTCTAATTGTCTTATTAGTTATAACTTTTGAATTGTTTTTTTTTTAGATGTCTAAAATACTAAAAACTATTATATTTGGTGCTCCTGGCTCTGGAAAAGGTATAAAAATGTATTGGTGTATTCTTAATGCTTACTGTTTTTATATTTTTTTAAATATATATTGTTGTTACTATTCTGTTTAAAAGTAAAATCTATTTTTTATTGACTGGATTATTCTTTTGATGAATTTAAACTTACTTAAATTCAAAAAATACTTGTCATGATAAGAAGCTAACAATCTCTGTTTGCTTGGAGGGGGCATTTAAGCTTAAAAAGGATCTCCTTTCTGCTACAGCATGGAGCTCACAGTGGCTGGTGAACTTAAGTTCAGATAAAACTCAATTTTTTTCAGCCAATCATTATCACAATAATTTAGACCTTCTTATATTTATGAATGGTAATGTACTCGATGAGTCATCTACTCTTCATCTTCTAGTATTAACTCTTCCGGTCTTTCTTGGAAACCATATATCAAATCCGTTGCAAAATTAGCATCTGCTAAAGTTGCATCTCCCTATTTAGCTCAATACTTTCACCGGAATCTATTCTCTATCTCTATAAGTCTTAAATCTGGCCTTCTATGGAATACTGTTGCCATATCTGGAGCGGATCTTTTAATGATGCCCTTTCTCTTTTAGACACGGTGCAAAAACGCATTGTAAAAATAGTTGGACCTGCTCTTGCAGCCAACCTTCAACCATTATCACATCATCATAATGTTGCATGTGCCATCTGCTAAAAATTCATTCTCATGTTACTTGTCATTCAATTAAGTCTCATCCGTTTTTTGTGACTGTTCCTAAGTGCTCCAAAAACTCTTATTCCTAAAGTTTTTTTCCTCAAACATCAGTTCTTTGGAATTCGCTTCCTTCATCTTGCTTTCCTGATTCATATAGTTTGCAATCTTTCAAGTTGTCTGTCAATCGTTATCTTGCTCTAAAATCTTCATCTTTTCTCTTCCAATAACTTCCAACTCTAATTAGTGGTTGCCTGCAGCCATTTTGGAAGCAAAGATGTTTAAAAAAAAAAAAAAATTTGTCCAAATTTTTACATTTAGCTATAAGATAGTTAAAGAATCAACAAACATGATATAGAAAGCTAAATATTAAATATAAATTCTGTATATCAGACCAGACCTTTGTTTGGAATTATGGCTGCTTACTTTGCCAATTATTAAATTATTAAAAAATATGTTGACATTTTTAACATTTGAACATTTTTACCTATTATAATGTATATGGGACTTTTTAAAACTTGGGTATTATTAGCTGTAGTGGAACCCATATTTTTTATTATGAGATCGTTAATGGCCAATATTTAGTTAAGGTAGATTTTTGTCAGATCAAGTTATTATTATTTAAAACAAAAATTATTTTAATTTTAATTTTGATTTATTTGAAACTTTGAATTTATTTCTGATCACATATTATATAATTATTGCTGATCAGATATATATAGTTTGACAAATATAAAATTATTTCTGACAGGATATTATATACTTATTTTTTTTTTTAATTATCTTCGCTTCCAACAAGGCTGCAAGCAACCACTAATGAGTGATGGAAGTTACTGGAAGAGAAAAGATGAAGATTGTAGAGCAAGATAACGATTGACAGACGACTTAAAAGATGGCAAATTATATGAATCATGAAAGAAAGATGAAGGAAGCGAATTCCAAAGAACTGATGTTCAAGGAAAAAACTAGACGAATAAGAGTTTTTGGAGCACTTAGGAACAGTAACAGAAAAAGGATGAGACTTAATTGAATGATGAGTAACACGAGAATAAATTTTAGTAGATGGCACAAGAGACGCTAGCTCTTTAGAGCAGTGCCCATTATAGTATTTGTAGAAAAGAGAAAGAGAAGCAACATTACGACGATGTGACAGAGGTTGAAGGTTAGCTGCAAGAGCAGGATCAACTATGTTTACAATGCATTTTTGCACCTTGTCTAAAAGAGAAAGGGCATCATTAGAAGATCCACCCCAGATATGGCAACAGTATTCCATACAAGGCCGGATTTGAGATTTATAGAGATAGAGAATAGAATCCAGAGTAAGAAAGTGACGAGCTCGATAAAGAGAAGCAACTTTAGCAGATGCTAATTTTGCAACGGATTTGATATAAGGTTTCCAAGAAAGATCAGAAGTAAGAGTTAATCCTAGAAGATGAAGGGTAGGAGACTCATCGAGTACATTACCGTTCATAAATATAGGAAGGTCTAAACTATTGCGATAACGATTGACTGAAAAAAATTGAGTTTTATCTGAATTAAAGTTCACCAGCCACTGTGAGCCCCATGCTATAGCAGAAGTGAGATCCTTTTCAAGCTCAGATGCCCCCCGCAAGCAATCAGAGGGAGTTGGCTTCTTATTGTGACAAGAATAAATGGTAGTATCATCAGCGAACAATGCCACCTTAGATGTGAGAATATCTGGAAGATCGTTAATGTAAATTAAAAAGAGTATAGGGCCAAGGATTGAACCTTGAGGAACCCCTGAGGTTACAAAATAAGAAGAAGAGTGCTGTCCATCAAGGACAACTTTTATACTACGATTGGAAAGGAAGGATTTAATAATCTTAAAGATGTTTCCAGATACACCGTAAGAAGAAAGCTTATGGAGAAGACCAGCATGCCAAACTTTATCAAACGCTTTAGAAATGTCAAGAGCAATGGCCTTAACCTCTCCACCTTTATCTAATGCGCAATAAAACCTATCGGTTATTACTGATAGCAAATCAGCCGTAGAACAAGAAGATCGAAATCCATATTGATGATCAGAAAGTAGGTTATGAGATTCGAGATTAAGTGTTTGCTAATTAAAGATTCAAAAACCTTGCTTATGATAGGAAGAAGACTAATGGGACGGTAGTTAGACAAATCGGATCGCTCTCCAGAATTTTTAAAAATAGGGATAACGGATGCTGCAGGCTAGGTCAGGAAGCGGGTGCGATTGCACTCGATAACTGACCACGGAAAAAATATTTAATTGCAAAAAACCGGCCAGATTTTTTAGTCGTTTTGAGAACATTTAAATTTATATGTTTCCTTAATTAAGTTCATTATTTTATCGTAAATTTTAAAATATTTTGTTTTACGGACATACATGGAAACATGTATAAATTCGACATCTTAGTGCGGAAAATTAAAAAAAAATATTTGCAAATACAAAACCCGCCAAATCTACGAACAACTAATGCTATTGGTTCAAAAAATACTAACGTTTTGTAAATATATTATTGATTTTATTAGTATATTCTTATTTTAAATAAGAGATGTATTTTTTATGTATGTATTTTTTAATGTGCATTAAATTTTATGTATGTGTATTTTATTCATATGTAATCTTTTAAAGCAATTTGTGCGATTGATTTTGTAAACAAAAATACTTTCAATATTAACTGTGTTTTTAATGAAATTATTAATAATCATCAAAGTTAATACAAGTAATTTTAACCACATCAATTTTCCTCAGTGCACACGATAACTGATTCTTTCCCCTAAGAAAGAAAAGTCTTAGAAATTGGTTTACTTACTTCAATTATTTTTGCTTCAGCCATTCTTACAAACTCGTTATACTTAAACTTAAAGTTACTTTTTCTTAAAATTATAAAACCCACTCATTAAACATCTTCAGCGTTATTGTGAAGCAGTTCTGCTTCCTCCTCACATAGTAGTTTAACGTTTTTAGTTAATTTCAATTTAGCTAATCGAATTTCTACAGTAACTAAATGATTTAATTATTTTATTTGTTTATCTTACTAAGAAAAATTGTTTCAAATGTGTTAAACTTTTTAAACTACGTGAAGCATAAAACAGTTATCGAAAAAACTTTTTTATTTATAAATAAATCATCTAGCGTTAGTTTTATTGGTTGAATCTTGTTGGACTTTTCAGGGCTGGGGACTGCATTATTTTGGCGGTCTTTTTTATGTGCCACAGCGTAAAAATGATTTAAAAAAATACCGAATGGACCTCTTGACTATTTCGCGGCCCCCAACATTGCGAGTCTTGAGGCTATAGCCCTTCTACTTCCTCCCCCCCTACCTCCTCCATCCAGCACTGGAAATAAGACATAAATATATAAACAAAAATTATATATACTCTTTGATAAATCGAAGAACATTTGTTTCCTAATTAAACAATCATTAATAGTAAGTTCTTGCTTTATACAAAAAATGTCACTTAATTTTATAAAAAAAAGAACGATGTTTCAAAAATTGCTCTAATCGTGTTTATTTTGCTTAAAGTTTTTTCGCCTTTGTTTTAAGCTCTTTTTTGAAGTCTCTCATCGGTCCAGTTAATCTTATTGCGCTTTTTTGTTTGTTTTTGAAATGTTCTCAAAACGACTTAAAAATCTGGCCAGCTTTTCGCAACTAAATATTATTTCCGTGGTCAATTATCGAGTGCGATTGCACCCGCTTCCCGACCAAGCCTGATGCTGCTTTCCAGCAGGCTGGAAAACAAGACTCTGATAAGCACTTGTTAAATAGTTTTGAAATGATAGACGACAGCTCCGGAGAACACTTCTGCAAGACTATAACAGGTATGTTGTTCAGGCTGCAAGCTGTAGAAGAGTCTAAGCGGGAAATCACTTTAGATACAGAAGCTGGAGTGATACGAATGTTGATCAACCTGTTTGACGGCTATATCAGCTAGAACGCAACTAGTGGCATCAAGAGATGATATTGATTAAAAGTTCTTGGCAAACAATTCAGCTTTGTCTTTAGGTGAGGTGACAAAGTCTGAACCATACAAAAGAGGTGGAATTACAGACTTGCCCTTATTATTGATACTATTAAAGATTCTCCAGAAGTCACGAGAGCCTAATTTTTGTGATGAAATACGAGATTTCATGATCTGAGAATAGCAGGCTTTGGCATTAGACAAAACTTTTTTATAATGGTTCCTAGCAGTAATAAACAGACGTCTGTTTTCTGGAGAATGGTTTTGCTGATAGATATGGAAGTAATGGTTTCGATTGGCAATTGCAGCAGCACAATGTGAGGAAAACCATGGAGAAGAGTGAGGCTTGACCTGGAATCGTCGAGAGGGAATAAAGGATCCCATGCCAGCCTGAATCCACGAAGTTATGTAAGAAGCACATTTGTCAACAGGGAGGCGTAAGATTTCTACCCAGGGGCCATCACAAAGAAAATCACGGAAAGAGTCCCAGTCAGCTTTAAGGTAGTTGTAAGATGTACGATGATAGGGGGATTCTGATGGTAAAGAAGAATGAGATAATAGTTTTAGAGAGACCAAACCATGATCAGAAGCACCTAAGGGTGAGTGTGAAGAAACTGAGCACTGACTAGGATCAGAAACAAGACATAAGTTGAGTAGAGAAGGTAAATGATTCGGGCTGCCTGGAAAGTGAGTTGGAAAGTTGACTATTTGAGTTAGGGATTGAGAAAGACAAAAGTTGTAGGCCTTAATGCCTGCAGAGTCACTGACACTAGAGCCAAGCCATTCAGTGTGATGAACATTAAAGTCACTGACAACAACAATATTGGCTGATGGATAAAGAATGAGGGCTTGGTCAGTATAATCAGAAATAACATCAAGAAGTGTGCAGTCTTGAGATGAGGGAGAGAGATATAGAACAAAGAGAAAGGTGATAGAGTGAAGTGGTGCTAAACGAAAGCACATAAAAGAGTAGTCTGTGGATTCAAACCTAGTTTCCCGACAAATGGGTGAATTCTTTCGAATGTAAATGCCCAGGCCAAGCATGTTACTATTGGAGTCTTTACGAATTAAAGGAAGATAACCATCAACACTAAGATCACAAGATGAGACAGCTGAACTCAAATTAGTCTCACAAAGAGCAAGTAGGTCGGGTGAACTTTGCAAGAGATAAGACTCAACAGAAGAAAAGTTACTTCGAAGACCACAAATTTTGGTGAATGATAGGTTTCGTGAACTTGGTGATGACTGTGGTTTTTTGTGTTTTATAGTTTTTGTTACTTTATTCATTTTTAAATTTGTTAAAGAACTTGACTCGAAACATAGGTAGTACTTAGTACACTGTCTTATAGCCCAAGCAATTGCCTCATTTCCACTAATAAACCCTAAGCCGTAACAAAGGGCTCCAATGTGGCCTTGGCAATGCACACCAAAAGTACCAACGGGGATACCATCCATGCGCAGCATGGCACTGTTAGTACTCTGATATTTTTCAGCTGTTGATGGAATCAGCCTCTCTGAGAGCTACCACAGAGTTCAAGAAACCTGACTACCAGCCGGCCTCAGAACCATAAAACTGAATTTTAGAGCTGTACCCTCATTTGGAGTTAATAGAAAGAGTTGCCTAGTCATAAAAACAGAGACAAAAGCAAAACCCATGAATTGAGTCAAGAAGATCCAGCGTTCAACATCCTAAACTGGAAACAATGTATTAAAAATACATCTGCGCCAGCCTAATAGATGAAGAAGGGGTGTGAGGCTGGTCAACAGATAGAATCTGTTTACCCCTTAAGTCTTTTTATAGGAGGCCTTCTACATGACAGCAGCCGGATGCATTTAACATCTGCCCAAGATGAGTATTTTTATCGAGACACCATCTCTAGCCTTTACTTAACCAAGAGCCTCAAGACAGGGGTTGTTTTATGTCGGAGTTAGCATCTCCTAGCCTTTGCCTAAAAAGACATATCCTACAAGGCAGCAGGACATGAAGCAGATTGTATTGGGTTACATGTTACCAGTAGTAGGATAAACCTGACCTAACATGCCTGTACATGTTACCTGGGTTACATGTTACCAGTAGCAGGATAAACCTGACCTGACATTATTTATGGTGAGATATTACATATTTATTGATGGTCAGATATATAGTTATTGTTGGTCAGATATTATATATTTATTTATGGACATATTTTAGATATTTATTGTTGATCAGATATTAGATATTTATTTCTGGTCAGATATATATTTATTACTGGTCAGATAATTTATTTTTTTTCTGGACAGGGTATATTGTTGGTCAGGGTATATTGTTTTTCTGGACAGGGTATATTGTTTTTCTGGACAGGGTATATTGTTGGTCAGATATTATATTTTTATTGTTGATCAGATCATTATATATTTATTTCAAGACAGATATTTTCTATTTGTTACTGGTCAGATATTATATATATATTACTGGTCAGATAAATAATTATTACTGTTTAGAAAATAAAATTTTTATAAAGTTTGTATATTTGGTTAATATTTATATATTTGCGCATATATATTTGGTTAATATTTATATATTTGGTTAATGTTTATATATTTGAGTTTGTATGAAGCTGCGCAAGTTTACCTATAAAGTCTGGATGTGGATTTACAAAACCCTTGTAACTCATGCATAACTTACAGAAATCTTACCCAAAGAGCAGCTAATGTCATACTCAACTACTTATGCAATTACTATAGCAACTTTTTTTTTTAAGTTTAAATCTAAGAATATTGGCTAATTAGTGAAAATAAATTTAAACTTGACATAAAATCATGAAATTATATTCAAACTATGAAATAATATTTTAAAGGATTATAGATATATTTAACATTTCTATGAAAATACACCATTGCTATAAAAAAATTATTTTAGTAAAAATATGGCATTTGCAAAATATCTATCATCAGGCCTTGTTTTAAAACGTAAACTAGCGTGCTATTACGTGCGAAGCCATTTAACATAAGTGGAAAGTTATTTCACATTAGGCATTTTTTATCATTTTTTAATATTTAAACAATTCATTTAAGCAGTAAGATAAAAAAAAGTAAATAATGTTATAAAAACCACTCATGAAGTTTGAATGACGTAAAAATGTTTGCATAACAATTACATTTAATATTCGCGCTATAAATATTTATAAAGCGTACATTTAACTTTTTTGTCTGGAGGCAAATGAAAGCGCAATGGTATATATTTTTAAATAAATCTATGTCTATGTCATGAAAAGCCAATGGACTAAGTCGTTTTTTATTTAAAACAAGGCCTGTGTCATAATATGCCGAATTGATTGGCTGGGAGACTCATATTAGTATATCTAATTTTTATTTAAACTAATAATTTTTTATTGATTAAAGATTTTTTATTTACAACATATATTAAAAATACGATTCGTTCAATACTTTAATTTACTGGTTTTAAAACTAGTATTTGTGAATGAGGTATGATCAGGTAGTATCGGACACATGTTTGGAGGTTGGTTCCGGACAACTTCATCTATTTACACATTAAAAATGAGTAGTTTTTTTAAATATAAATAATAATACATTTAATATAGTACACAAACCCATAATAGTAATTTGTAACATTTGTGTTATATTTATTGTAATTCCAAAAAAAAGACCTAAGATTTAAAAAAAAGTTTTTTTAAGTGTTATTTTCATAAGTAAAAAGCTAATTTTTATTTTTTTTTAATGATGACATTCTTTATAGGTCAATCCCATTCTTTATAGGTTATAGAAAATATATTCTTTATAGGTTTTAGGCAATCCCATTCTTTATAGATCAGATGCAATCTTTAGAGGCTTTTTTTTTTTTAATGTGTTGAGAATATTCCAATGCTAATTAATTATAAATTATATTTATGTCACACGGGTAAAAAAAGAGGTAAAATCATGGTTAAACTA
Organism: Hydra vulgaris; assembly: GCF_022113875.1. Classification (NCBI taxonomy): domain Eukaryota; kingdom Metazoa; phylum Cnidaria; class Hydrozoa; order Anthoathecata; family Hydridae; genus Hydra; species Hydra vulgaris. Next base: position 16,028,056 of record NC_061168.1, read on the forward strand.
TGTGTTACTAAGGTACACTATCATTTTTTAATTTTTAATTCAATAAATAGATGTTTATACTTTTAATATAATCTTTTGAATATAGTTTTCTGTTAGTACATGTGTACAATCTATTTTTTCCCTAAGTGTCCAGGGCTACCTGATTTTCCCCAATAAATCGTTTTGCTTGCTCAGCAACAATAATAAATCGTTTTGATTGTTCAGCAACAAAAATTTTTTGTTGTTGGCAGGGTTGCAAAAAAAACGTTTTTTTTGAAAAAAACCAAAAACCATAGGTTTTTTTAAAAAAACCATGGTTTTTTTGGTTTAAGTTAGGTTTTTGCTAAAAAATGCGGTATTTAGTTATCCTTTTAAATTAAAAAAAGCATAACGTGTTTTATTTGAGTAAACTAAATTTTTTATCAATATTATTGTTATATTTCATCAAAATTATTTAATATATCATTGTTTAATGTTTTATATATAAATACAAGCTTTGCTGCTTTTTCTACCCCCAATCGGTTTCTTAACTTGAAATGAACAAGACCAAAAGTTGAAAAAATTCTTTTGATTCCAGCACTAGAAGCTGGTGCATTTAATAAACCTTCAATTTCCATTATGTTATAGTAGATTTGGCTTTTAATTTGAATAATATTGGTAACAAATTCTTGAACTCTTTATTTGCGAAATTCATGGCAGCTTCATTTTCATTTTTAGAAAGATTAGATCCAAAATATCTAGGATCTAGTGTATTTGTTAGGAAATGAGCATCACTGACAGTCTAAAGGTATCTAGATTCAATTTTTTTTTTTTTTTTCGTTTGATAAAAATGATAAACTGTTCATCCCATCTTTAAAAATTTCAAGAGTCACTTATTTTTGTTTGATCTCTTTTTTTTATCTAGAGCTACTGCAATTGGTTTCAATATTTTCAATAAATCTTCTGTATTTTGCTTTATCTGTATATAAATCTTTATTTTTTTCAAACATTGTAAAAATAATGCTCCAGTTGTTGACATATTTTTCAAGTAAATCACATACAGAACTCAAGCGAGTTTCAGTAGGAAGTGGCAATTTTGTTCCTTTGCTTAATTTATGAATTGCTCCATCTTGATGATTATTTCTTATATTTTTTATTATTTGTGTAACATGCTTGCTCACATTTTCAATGTTAAGATCATTTGCGAAAAGATTCAGCATATGAGCAGCACACCCATAAGTTATGATAGTATCTCTTTCAGAGTCAATACTTGTCTCATTGATTTCACATTAACTGCATTGTTAGTCACAAAGCTTTTTACTGTGCATCCAAATTTACGTCTTACGAAATCTATTGCTTCTCTTGCTAATTGTGTAAGATATTCACCAGTATGTGAATGACCAGAAGTGTTGATTGTTTCTACTAAAATGTTAATTTTATCTGTAATTACAGAGATACAAACTATAGGTTTATTATGTACATTACCCCAGCCATCTAAAGAAATGGCTACAGTTTTCCCATTCAATACATTACATTTTTCAATTTCTTCTGTGTAAACCCTTTCTTTTTAAATCTTTTTTTTAATTTTCTTTTTTAATTATTCACCTCCCCAAGGCCCGAGAGGGCCACTACAGTCGAGAAGGCTACTCATTTTTTATTTTTTTATTATTTTTATTTTTTGTTGTAAATCGTGGTACAACCCTCTCTTAACTCCGAAACACGAACCTTGACAAGCAAGGCCGCTGCACGGAGAAATTAAGTTGAGCGCGGTACTTCCAGGGACATGGTGTGAGTCGAACTCCGAACCTCTCGCTTACAAAGCGAGAGGTTCAAATCTAATATTTCTCCTCCAATTTCAGTTCTATTAGGTAGAGTGTATCCTGGATGAAGCATATTGATAAATTAAAAAAAAAAAAATCATGGATTTCAAAAAATATCTCTATTGAAGATAGTTATATTTGTGAGCATAGCCCTGTCTTAGTTTCCTGTTTTAAATTCAAATCTTTTTAAAAAAAAAAATAGTTTGGTTTAAACCAACATTTTTTTAATCCGTTTAAATCATGGTTTAAACCAATGGTTTAAACCATTTGGTTACAACCATGCAACCCTGGTTGTTGGCCTTTGCAACTATTAAATACACTATTCTAAAGGAGTTATAAATTTAGAAATTAATTAAAATATTAATTAGGACTTTTAATGATAATTTTAATCTAGTTGAATGAAAACTGCTGTATTAATTACTACCTGTAATTATTATTTAATAAATATGATAAATTTAATAAAATATATCTAACAACTACAATAAATCAAAATTTCACATTTGGACCCTAGTTTTGTGTTTCAAACATTGATAGGTATTGAGATAATAGTAGATCTTATGAAAGCTTAAACTTTCAGTGTTTACTTATAATATAACAAGATACTCATTGAAGCAAAATCATGAACTTAGAATAAAGCATGAAGAGGTTATAGTATAAAAAACTACTTGGCTAAAATTTATCCCCAAACAGCTCACTTTAGAAAACTCTGCTCAAGAGCAAAATTAAAGAAATATATTGCTTCAATGAGTTTACCATATATCAATGAGTTTACCATATATATTACTACAACTGTAAAAAAATTCAAAGCGCCATAACAAGGAGTTTTCAAGTTATTTATTGCAGCATGCTAAAAAATGGCACTCTGAAAAAAAAACAGTTTAAGTTAATAAAAATTTAAAAAATAAGTTAAAATATTAAAACAAACTTTTATTTCATTGCTAAAGATTTGTTATTATTCCTCAATCTAAGAGCAGTAGTCTAATTTTTTAAAAGGATTGGATGCTTTTATTCCTTCTTGTCATTTCCATTTCCCCATTCTACTCCATGGTTTGTGCAGCTGCTGTATCTAGTCGTAATCATTTTTTTCATCTTTTTAAAAAAAAAAACTCTCTTAAGAACAAACAGCTATTTATTATCACAAGAAATCGATGTAAAAAGGTCCTGTCAGATGTTAAGCTCCATTATTCTCAGTTCTCTAAATCTTGTATCTTATCTCATAAGTTAAGCTCTCGAGACTTTTGGAAAATCTTCAACAGCGTCATCTAACATTCCATCTCTCATTCATGGGACTGATTTTATTACTTCTCCCAACGATAAGGCAGAACTATTTGCAAAGAATTTTTCTTCTAATTTGACTTTTGAATCTCACAGCTTGTGGTCCAGACATCATTCCAATCATAGTATTACAAAAGTGTTCTCTAGAACTCGATTCTCTCTAAACTATTTAATAAGTGCTTGAATAAGTCTTCTTTTGCTGCCTGCAGGAAAATAGCATCTATTGCTGCAATTTTCAAAAACTCTGGTGAACATTCTGATTCTTTCAATTATTGCCCAATCAGTCTTCATTCTGTTATTAGCAAGGTCATTGAGAATAAATTTTTTTTACATCCCATCTTGAGTCAAATAACTTGCTGTCAGACAATCAATACAGTTAATGATCCTCTCGCTCTACTGCTGACTTGCTAACTAGGGTGGATCGATTTTCAAAGCAAAAAAAAAAGTTTAAAAATCAATATTCCTGAGACACGAATCGATGTCTATTAATTATAAGATAAAAGTAAAAAAATATTTTTTGATTTTGATGAGATCTTGAGGTTCCTCTTTGGATTCTAAATCCTTGATGAATCCTAATATTTTTAAATTTTTTTTTTCTTAACTATATCAACCTTGGACTCAAAAAAAAGCAGAAAAAAATGCTTGTTTTATCAATAATAATTTTATTAAAAAAAAAATTTTAGTGAAAAAAATATTTGCAAAAATATACCTTAAAAACCTTTTGATGAAGACGGCAGTGAGGTAAAGGCTATTGCTCTTGATATATCTAAGGCTTTTGACAAAGTTTAGCATGTTGGTCTTCTCCATAAGCTTGTTTTATATGGTGTATTTGGGAAAGTTTTTGAGATTATCAAATTGTTTTTTTCTAACCGCTTTATTAAAGCCATCCTCAAAAACCAACACTCTTCTTTATTTCCAGTAACTTCAAGGGAACCTTAAGGTTCTATCCTTAGCCCTATTTTGTTTTTTATATATATTAATGATCTTCCTGACAACCCTACATCAAAAGCTGCTCTTTTTGCTAATGACTCAACTTTATATTTCTATCTTGACAAAAAGTCTTCTTTTTTCGATCGCTTAGAACAGGCAGTCAATCTTGAATCTGATCTCACTTATATGGCAATTTGGGGCTTGCAGTGGCTTGTAAAATTTAACTCCAACAAAACTGAGTTATTTACTGCAAACAACTATCGCAGTACTGTTGACATTCCTATATTAATGAATGGCAACTCTATCAATGAGTCATCTTTTTTACATTTTATAGGGTTATCGTTTACTACTGACATTTCATGGAAACTATACATACAATCGGTTGCTAAATTAGCATCTGCTAAGGTTGCTTATTTTTATCGTGCTTGCAATTTTCTCCCTGATTCGATTCTCTTCCCCTACAAATCTCTTAATCGTCCTCGTATGGAATACTGTTGTCATATTTGTGCTGGTTTTTTTAATGATGCTCTTTCTCTTTAAAACAAGGTTGAAAAACGCCTTGTAAACCTAATTGGACCTGGTCTATCTGCTAAGCTTGAGCCTCTTTCCCATTGTTGTAAAGTTGCATCTCTTTCTCTTTTCTAAAAATACTATCATGGCCGCTACTCAAAAGAACTTTTATCTCTAGTTCCACCAACTAAAACTCATTCTCACTTGACTCGTCATTCATCAATGTCTCATTCTTATACTGTATCTGTCCCTATATGCTCTAAAAATGCAAAAATTATGATAACCTAATTTTAAATTTCAATCAATTGGAAGATTGAATTAAACTAAAATCACTAAAAACTATGATGCTGGAACATCAAAAACTACGATGCTGGATCATTATAAGTTATTCATTCTCTTTCTTTATCTTGATCAACCTTTTCGTTTTGCTCTGTGTTTACAATGTTGGTTTAATTTATCACTTGACTTTTTTGCTATATTTTTTAATTTTTAATTTTATTGCAAAATGTTGTTAATAAGATTATTAGTTTTAAATAAACATTTAGTTTAACACTTTATCTTTTGGATTTATTGCTTTAATATAATATTTATATAAATATTTATTGTTTTGAGTTTTTTCATGAAGGCACCTTTCTAACATGTTTTCATCAGATAAATCAATAAATATTGTCTTGATTATGTCCCTAAATACAACAGGCTGGTCCTGGTTTTTCTTTATGCACGTATTTCAATAATATTGTCTGCTTGCACCAGATAATAATAGTTCCACAACATTGAATGTCTTACTTCTGGAGATGATGTCTTAATTTCACAGCCTTTGTCCTTTTCCAATTTTCATGCATTGAAATTACTAAATATAGATTTATATAAAAAATCATCAGAAGTTTTATATAAAACTTTTTTGCTGGTATAGAACTTCATATTCCATAAACTCTCAGTGCAAGTAAATAGCAACAAGGAACTGTTTTTATTTTTATGATCTTTATTCATGTTAAAACAATGGCAATGTTTTAAGCCATGTTCAAACAAAGGCAAGAGGTTGTATAATAACATCAACATCAATTAAAAGATCATTTGAACTCATTTGGATTACTGTGAGGTTGTGAAATACTACACAATAAGGTAATACATTCACATTGATTGAGATTGTAAAGTTAGGCAAAAAAATAATGATGGTTCTTCATTACAAAAGCATCTATATTTCTAGAAAAAGCTGGCAATTTTGGTTTCTTTCATCCATTTGAAAAAACTTGAGAAGCACAAGTTTTTCTTCTCCTCAAAACATCAGTTTGTATATTTAAAATGTACAACTAAAAATTGTATATTTATTTTAACCTCCGCTCAAAAAAAAAGAATAATAAAGAATTATATTCAGGTAATATTTAACATCAATAACTAAAATAGATAACATCAGCTTTCAATCTACACATAACATGAAGTTAAGTAACATTTCAGCACAGTAAAGTAGTTATGTTGTTTAATTTTTATGGCAACAAAAAAGATAAATTATCATCAGTATTTTTTAAAAACATATTTTGAAAAATTATTTCACAAGCAGTTCAATAAGAATCAATATATGATGTGTATTAGTTGCTATGCTATTGCTAAGGAGCAATATACTTTAGTACCTTATTTTAAATAAAAAATCAGAGATTTAGACCATATTTTTAAATTATGATATTTTTGACTACCAGAAATTCTTTTTCTATAGACCCTAATTTTTTTACTGACATTAATAATTTAAATAAACTAATATTAGCCAATTAACAAATAACAAGATAATAATAATAAACTATTAACAAGAATTTCATATATATATATATATGAAATTCTTGTTATATATAAATAATTATGTTAAAGTTAAAAAAGTAATATAAAACTGGCAATAATTATAACAAATTTTTTATGAATAAATATATTTTATTAAACATAAAACTACTCAACTTAATCTTTTAATAAACATAAATTTATTGAATCTAATTTTTTTTTTTTTTAATTCACCTCCTCAAGGCCAAGAAGGCCACTACAGACAAGGAGGCTACGTATTTGTGGTTATAACCCTCTCTCAATTCTATAACTCTGAAACACGAACCTTGATGAACAAGGCCACTGCGCGGAGAAACAAGTTGAGCGCGGTACTACCAGGGACGTGGTGGGGATCGAACTCGGAATCACTCGTTTATGAAGCGAGCGCTCTACCACTACACCACTACCACATTTTAATATTGGGAATATTATTTTTCCCTTCAGACTGAAAGTTTCATTAGCACCAATTTACAGCTTATTTATTTGTAGACATACAAAATTGTGTAAAAACAAACATTATTCTAATAGAATAAAATAAGAATTTTATTGATCTTTTATACTTATACTAACAAATTGCAAAATGTTCTAATGACAAAATATGGTAAAATATTGTAATAGTATACAATATTTTAACAGAGTATGTGCAAAAGGATTCCTTTTGCAGTAATAACTTAGTTTATAACTATTTCCTTTAGGGAAATAGTTATAACTTAAAAAAATACTAGCAAGTAACAAGTAAAAAATTTCATTACTTTATTTATTAAAAGTTTATTATTTTATTAACAATATTGTTGTGAAAGCAAAGATTAGTTTTCTATACATCATTTATTAAAAGTATATTGCTGTATATAGTGGCGGTGGTGTAGTGGTAAAGTGCTCGTTTCATAAGCAAGAGGTTCCGAGTTCGATCCCAACCACATCCCTGGTATTACCGCGCTTAACTTGTTTCTCCGCACAGCAGCCTTGTTCATCTAAGTTCAGGTTTCAGAGTTATAGAGTTGAGAGAGGGTTGTAACATATTATAGAGTTGAGAGAGGGTTATAAAAATTTTGCACCAAAGTTTAACTTTTGAGCAAACTTTTGATGCAGCCATTTATTTAAAATTTAATTTTGAGTGAGAAAAAAAAAAGTTTAGGAATGAAAACCGAAAAAACAATTGCGATAAAAATTAGCTAATTTTTTTTAGAACAAATAAAATTTAAATATTGAAAAAATATTTAGTAATGCTTTTAAATAAATTTGACAGTTAAGTTAACCCCAAGCATTAACTTTAATTTTAATAAACTTAAATATATTTTTGAAATCAAAATTAAGTTATATATTTGATAATCTAAATTATATATATATATATATATATATATATATATATATATATATATATATATATATATATATATATATATATATATATATATATAAGAATAAAATTATATATTTTTATTAAATTAGTTTTAAATTAAATCATATATTTTTTTAATCAGAATTAAATTATATTATTATGTTCTTTGCTTCAAGCTTAAAGTATTAGCATTCTTCAAGCGAAAAAATCAATCATTACAATAAAATAAGAACAAAATAAGAATAAATTTTAAATTTTATTTGAGTTTTTTTCATTTGTAAAAAGCGCTTGTATTTAATATAATTGTCATTCAAACTTTTGTAACAAATATTTTTACATAAACGTCATTCAAAAGTTAATGTGCTTTTTTTTATCGCTTCTGGCATAATTTTAAAGTTAAAAAATTATAAAGTCGTTTAACCAAAATTGCTTACTGCTTATGTAAAATTGCTTAAAACATACATAAATCGCTCTATGCATAATGCTTTAAAACAAGACTTGAGGTAGTAAGTGATTGGGCCCCCGGTTATACTATAGGATTTAGCAGGGGTTGATAGCCAGGGCTAGAAAAATATATGTATATATATATATATATGTATATATATATATATATATATATATATATATATATATATATATATATCCTTATAGTGTAGTCAAAAGAGACTTTTATGTTAAAAAAAAAAAAGTCTCTTTCGACTACAATTTTGCTGCCTCATCTCTTAAAGGGACTACCAAGTCCCAAGACATGTTGTGTTCATATTAAAGAGAATGTTAAAAAAAAAAACGTCTGAGCAAATTTTTGTTGATTAAAACTAATTAATAAATGTGTACCAAGAAAAACAAATCTTGTTGTTTTAGTCGAAGCTTGTCTTTTCCATTTTTTAATTCATAGTTTTAGTGCATGATGTCATAGTTTTTTTTTTTTTTTTTTTTTGTTTAAAATACCAATTGTTATTTTTTACATACAACTTCCAAATCATATTCATTTTTATTATATTTTAAAGTTCTAAAATGTGTTTGTAAAACATAATTAAAAACAAAATAAAATTAAAAACAAAAATAAAAAATTAAACAAAATAGTATTTTATTTGCGCAACTTTTTTAAAATAATCATCTAGACCACATGTATTTCGATTTCTTTTGTTATAAGTTTTTCTTTCAAAATATTAGTTAAATAATTTTTAACCTAAATAATAATGCACTTTTATTAATTTACTTTGTAAATATTTAAAAAAAAATTATTAACGCATTTTTTCTCTGATTTTCAAAAATGTATTTTTTGGTATTGAGGTGATCTTATTTCATTATTTATATTTCCATTATTATAACATCCAATATATATTATGACGGGGCTTAAAAATTAATATATATTAATTTTTCTTTTACAGACATACATGGAGACATAATTAACTTGAATGTTCTTAAAACATCTTGCGGAAGAATAAAAAGAGTATTCGCGAACACTAAAAACCCGCCAAATTTGGGAACAAACTAATTCTATTGGTTCAAAAAACACGCTGACTAAGCGAAATAAAGTTCTAGAGTATTCTGTTGAAATGTTTTAGGAATTGTATTATTTACGATTTGTTGCGTTTTGAGATATTTAGCATAAATTTTTTTAAGAATATATTATCAAATGAACTATTACTTTAATATTATGGCTCATTCTCGGAGCCACATCTGTAAAGCCGTAAATCTTTTAAACTATTATCATTTGTTTACAAAAATAAATGTTTTATAATATATATTTTTTAAATTGTCAAAATTTTGAAAGTTAATTACAAATAATATATTTTATTAGTATATTCTTAATTTTTATATCTTTTCTTAGTGCTTGGTTTAATTAGTTGTTCGTTAGATTTGTAAAAAACTAGCGAACAATTAATAAAATAAACTTTTAATAAAATAAGTAACTATAGTTAGCTATTTTAGTAAAGTTTAATAGTAAAAAAAAAAAAAAGAATTTCTAGAATGTTTCTAATGACGTCATCTCTAAAACTCCCATGAATTAAACGCGCTTGAATAAATTATCAAGTCTGTATAATGCGCCTGGAAAATTGCGTTTATTTTACATACTCAAAATACTGCAGAAAATGGAGAAGACGAGCTTCGACTAAAACAACAAGATTTGTTTTTCTTGGTACACATTTATTAATTAGTTTTAATCAACAAAAATTTGCTCAGACGTTTTTTTTTAACATTCTTTTTAATATGAATACAACATGTCTCGGGACTTGGTAGTCCCTTTAAGCTGTGTTTTATTGTCGTTGAAATGTCAAAGCAAATAAATTAATGCAGAAGTACATTAAATTTTATTGTTTTTTAAAAAAACTGCAATTATAATGACTAGAAAGTTTTTTTTAATTAATGGTGTTTTTGTTGTTGTTTTGTTAAAATATATTTTCAAAACATGCATAGAGTGTTGCTACATGGACTATCTTATAGCCTGCTGCTACAAGGGAGTGTTGCTACATCGACTATTTTATAGCCTGACTCTCAACAGAATGCTGCTACATTGACTGACAAATAGCCTGACGCGCAAGGGAGTGCTGCTACATCAACTGACAAATAGCCTGATTCGCAAGAGAGTGCTGCAACATCGACTAAGGGTTTGGTTTGGGCAGGCAGTCTATCATTTAAGAAAAAAAAAATTTATTATTAAAGTTTTTAAACTTTTTCTGGTCTAGTTTATTAACCCTCTCTTTTAAACTACAGTTTATAGGAAAAACTTTCTGACTACCATGCAAGAATATATAAATATATAGTTATAAGAATATATATATATATATATATATATATATATATATATATATATATATATATATATATATATATATATATATATATATATATATATACTTAATTAGTATATATGTATACTAATTTTGTTTTCAGGAACGATTTCTTCTCGAATGGTTAATGATTTTAATCTGCTGCATATATCTAGTAGTGATTTATTGCGAAACCAAGTAACTGCTCACACACCAGTAGGTCAGGAAATTGCAAAATATATGAGTGAAGGAAAACTTATTCCTGATCCTTTAATGATTGATATCTTTAACAAAGAGTTACAAAAAATTAATCAAAGTTGGCTTTTGGATGGTATGAAATCTTATTTTTACTTTTTTTTTTTTTAAATTTTGAAATAATTTAACTATTTTATTTAAAATTCTCAAAACATTTAGTCTAAGATTATTAAGTGCTTTGGAATTGCTACATCCTAAGGACTTTAATCATGCCCTTAATCAAGTCTTAAAAGTCTAAAAAATAACTTTATCAAATAAAATAGCTTCAAAAAAATAGCTTTAAAAATATCGATCAGAGTTTATCAAGTAAAGTTATAAAGTTATACTAGTTATCAAATGTCTTTCAATGAGCAGTCAATTATAAGTAATAGTAAAAACATTTGAGTAAAATTTTTTAATTTTGAAAATTTAAGAAGTAATTAATGGAGTAACATTAAAAAAAAAATTCCTTTCTATTTTAGTATTTTTTAAAAGGTTAATAAGACCAATTCTTTTGATGGACTACTTTTTGGGAATGATTCTACTTTTTACATATAAAAAATGCTGTTCAAGTTCTGTTTTTGTGTTGTTCCATTGTTATTATTTCAATAGTTTTATTATTGAAATAGTAACATTATTATTATTATTATTTTAATATGTAATAAAATATACTTTTGATAACTTTATTATTGTAATTGTTTTTATATTTGTTGTTGTATTTTTAATAATTCAATAGCATTTTCAAGGTTTTCCAAGAACTCTTACTCAAGCCAAAGGATTGGCAGAAATTCATAGTGTGAACTTGGCAATCAATTTAAATGTTCCCTTTGAAACTATAAGAAAGCGTCTTGAAGTAAGGTTTTTATTTCATAAAAGAGTATTATATGTTCTACATTTATAATACAGAAAAATTAAGTATAAATGTTATGTTTTGTTATATATTATTTTATTGCTATATTAAAAAACTTTATTATATGTACTAGCTGTCCTGACCCGTAAAATACGGGTCTTGGTAAATCTATTTAACGCCGACCTTTTCTATACTTATTTGTTGCGTCAATATTTTTTAGTAAACGACAGAAAAATAACTATATACATATAAAAAACTATACTTATTGTTTACTTTTTAAAGCTATGAAAAAAAAATTATCTGTTTTATTTAACTTTAAAAAGCTTTAAACGTTTTGGTAGCCGTTCCGTGAATCGCTTTTTATTAACAGATTGGATATTAGTACCTTTCTAAATAATATTCAGAATATCAACTTGAAATGTGTTAAATAATTACCATCAAAAAACATGAGGAAATACATGAAATATAGAACTTACCAAACATACTTTTTAAACCCCTTTACTATTTTTAAAAAGTTTACCTTGCCGCATGGTAAGTTCACTTTCTTTTTTGTTTTTAATCAAATCAAATATATTCTGAAACAAGTTGTTTAACATTTCAAGGATATTAACAATAGTACGAGTACTAATATAAAGCAAATACCTAATACAAAATATCAATATAGACATTTAGAAATATATTAATAGTAATAATAATAATATTATATTAATAGTGTAAATACTTTTAACAATTAAAGCAACAATAAACATTAAATCAATATATATATATATATATATATATATATATATATATATATATATATATATATATATATATATATATATATATATATATATATATATATATATATATATATATATATATGTATATATATATATATATATATATATATATATATATATATAAATATATATATAAATATATATATATATATATATATATATATATATATATATATATATATATATATATATATATATATATATATATATATATATAAATATATATATATAAATATATATATATATATATTATATATATATATATATATATATATATATATATATATACATATATAGTTATATATATATATATATATATATAAATATATATATATAAATATATATATATATATATATATATATATATATATATATATATATATATATACATATATAGTTATATATATATATATTTATATATATATATATATATATATATATAAATATATATATATATATA
>NC_061168.1:16045793-16165793 GCF_022113875.1 Hydra vulgaris
AGTAACTTTTATCATCCAAAATAGAACATTTCATAGTGATTTCAGCTAATCCAGCGGTGTTGAGATTTCATGGTTGATATTTGTTGCTCAGTGTATTTTTTTGGTTTTAAAATGGTTCACAATAAATTTTTTTCTGAGATTTTTGTGCATTGGATAGAACTTTACAATGCGTTTCCCGTAGTTTTGTTTCTACGGCATTTTAAACACAACTGACTTAGCTGATGCAAAGCAAAACATATGATAAATTTGTAAACAGAGAAAGTTTGTAAACAACTAGACAAAAAGAAATTACATTTAGTACTTTTTTTTTTGGCTTTTGTGGTTCAATATGAGAGGGTTAATATTTTGGTTCAATATTTTGTGGTTCTAAGGTTCAATATTTTGTGGTTCAATATGATATGTTTTAGGCTTAGAATTATTCTCATTTTTTATTTATTAACCGTTATTAAAAAAGCTCATTCTTTAGTTGTTCAATTGAGCTATGAATATGAAGCTCACAGTAACAAGTCTTAAGTTGTCTATTCCAGAGATATCATCTAGTCAAAGATCTCCATCAAAAAAAAAAAAAAGAAAAATATTGTTATGCGATGAAACAGTGTTATTAGAAGATTCCTTATCAATAGACAACAAATTCATCAATTATTTAAATATGAGTATAAAAATATATAAAAATTTATATCCCTTTGAATTTTATAAAAATAATTTTCCCATTTTGTCAAAGACAGCGAAGATGCTCTTGTATAACTGCTTCATCAACGCTTTTGGAAGATTTTTAAGTGCTGCAGAAATTATTACAGAATGGCAAAATAGGCTTAAACCAGATTTGGCTGAACAATGTGTCTTTTTAAACCAAGACATATAAAATAGTCATCTTATTTTTTTTCTATTGTAATTTCTGTTTTGTTTGTTTATTCTCGATTTAAATTAATCTTATAGAATAATACCACCACAATGAACAATGTGTTTTGTTAAACTAAGACATATAAAAAATTTTTTCTTTACTATTTTGATTTCTTTTTTGTTTTGTTTGTTTACTCGATTTAAATTAAGCTAATAGATTAAAATTGAACAAAAAAAAAATACATGTAATATAAAAGTATACATACTACTTAGTTTTTTGTTTATTCTCTTTAACTTCTATTTATTTCATAGAGCTCAAAAAATAAATTGTGAAGCAACATTAAATGATTACACTGATTACAAACTTTCATTTTGTGAAATTTTGTTTTTCTTACACAACTTTTTATGCTGATTCTAAATATGTAATCCAATTTTTTGTATCACGTCAGGATTTTTTGCAGTTTAACATTTGTTAATGTAAAAAAAAGTCAATAAAACCAGCAACAAAACGTACTTCGGTCATGCAGAAAACTATTGGTATTTAAAAAATTAATAACAAAAGCATAATATAAAAGCAGATATACATATATCTATTGTCTTCTACAGTGTGAATTGTCTTTTGAGTGATATTCGCATATGAGCAGCACCAGGATTATGGCATTTTAATGACCATTTTAATCTCCACTGATAGCATCGTAAGCAATTCCCATAGATGTGACAAGGCCTTCAATATTATTACAATATAACAATTCTTGCTTACTTGAAAAAAACTGTACCAATTCTGTCTCACAATATCTGTACACACTTATGCTAGTATTAGGAGTGAAAAGGTTTCGTTCTTGTAAATGGGATGCAAGCAGTTCAGCTGATGACTATGGAAGATAAAGTTCTTGAACTTTATCGTCAAGATCTTCCTGAGTAAAACGTTTTGGTGTGACATCTGCATTAAAATCAGGATCAAGAACATCACTACTGTTCTTCAGAACTTGAGCTGTTATCACTTACAATATGATCCAGCTGAGTAGAAGGAGCGGGTACAGAAATGTCTTCACAGTGTTCTAGAGGCCTCAGGGCTGACAGTATATTTGGATATAGAATCTTGTGTCTGCTCTTTTTGTTGAATCCAACAACATTCGTCATGCAAAAATAGCAGTCCGTCACATGATTCGAAGGCTCACGCCAAATCATGGGCACGCCAAATGGCATACTTTTCATTTTGTTATCTTTAAAACACTTGCCAAGAGTTACTTTGCAAAGTTTACAAATAACATGAGGCGCCCATGCTTTGTCCTGGTCTCTCAGTTTGCACCCAAAGTATGCACGATAATATTTCTTTGTCAAAAAAAAACAAATATTACAAAAACTGTCTGCTGAATTCGTACAATGTCTTGCCATTATGAAATTTTTTTGAAATTAAAATTTGAAACACAAACAACAGCAATAAAATAATTAATTAAACTTGTATTCAAATATAAACTGATGATATAAGCCGCTTATGATAGGCATAAAATTTGTTAACACAAATTTGTGGTTTTCTCAAAAACCTGACGTGATACAAAAAAAAAGAAGTGCATTAAAAGTTATTATTTTTAATAAGCTTTCAGAAATTCATGTTTTACTTGCAGTTTTTTCATGTTTTTTTGGAATGTAAATGGTCACTACTGCAAAGCACTCGCTGCATCCGTGCTTCCAACATCCCTGTCAATTATATTAATAACCCTTTAACCATAGAATTAATCAACAAAATTTTGTCGAGTGTTTCTATAAAACTATAAAAATAATGATTCTGTTGAGTGCTTCTATAAAACTATAAAAATAATGATTCTGTTGAGTGCTTCTATAAAACTATAAAAATAATGATTCAGTTGAGTGCTTCTATAATACTATAAAAATAATGATTCTTTGAGTGCTTCTATAAAACTATAAAAATAATGATTCAGTTGAGTGCTTCTATAATACTATAAAAATAATGATTCTGTTGAGTGCTTCTATATAGCTAGTAGGTGAAGTAAGGTGTATTAGTAGATGAGGTAAAGTATATTAGTAGATGAGGTAATGTGTATTAGTAGATGAGGTAAGGTATATTAGTAGATGAGGTAAGGTGTATTAGTAGGTGAGGTAAGGTGTATTAGTAAGTGATGCAAGGGACATTAGTAGGTGAAGTAAAATAGATTTGTAGGTGAGGTAAAGTATATTACAGATGCATAAAACTAACTTACACATGCAATAAAACTAACTTACACATGCAATAAAACTAACTTTGTTATTATTATTTTTTTAATAAAAAGAATTGTATTTTAATCACAATTAATCTCGTTTGTATTTATAATATAAGTATAAATACAATTCTATAAATTTTATAGAAATCCAAATTTTGTTTGTAAAAATTATTTTATTGAAATTTTTGTTTATTTAGGGTATTGATGATTTGACTGGTGAAAAATTAATTCAACGTGACGATGATAAAGTATTTTTAAATCAGTTATTCTTTATTTTGCAGAATTTTTTTTTTTTTTGCAAGATTAAAACTTTTTTATTTTGAAACTATTTTTCAGCCAGAAATAGTTCAACAAAGATTAAAAGTTTATGATGAGTTAACTCGTCCTCTTCTGCGTTTCTATAAGTATTTTATTTATTAATGTTTTTTGTTACGTAAAAACATAGAAACTTGAAAATTTTGGGAGTATATTTAAAATTGTTTTTCCATAAATTTTTAGGGATGCTGGAATACTTCAAACTTTTAGTGGTACGGAATCTAACGTTATTTATCCTGAACTGCAAAAATTTTTAAAAGATTTTATACATAGTTTTAACGCACAATAAAAAGTCAAGTTAAATTTTTAAAAATTAAAATTTTTATTAAAGATAAAAAAAACTTTTACTTTCTTTTACTTTTACAATTCAAAATTTTATAAAGAACTTTATAATAATAACAAATCATACTAATATTTCATTTTTTTATTGTTATCATTATTATTATTTTTTGTAAATCTAATTTTGAGTTTAAAAAAATTTAAATCTTAATGCAAAAATCAATTTTTAAAACTCATATGAAATTATTAGTCATTACAATAATCTTCGTTCAAAAGCTTATTATGTGTGAATTGTTTGATTCTAACAAGTAATTTTGAATAAACAATTTTTTTTTAATAGCCGCTTTTATTCTTTTATTGATCTTAAATTTTTTCAAACTGTTAAAAAAAAATTTTAATTTAAAAACACCCAAGTACGTGCGGGGGTTAATTAAAACTTTTTTTTACTTGAAACCTTAATGAAAATCTTTTTAAGGAATTTTCTTTTATTGTCTAAATACTACTAAAGCCCATAATAAGCCATAAAAAAAAAAAGCATTAATTTTTTTAAAATTAACAGTAGAAATAGAAATTACAAAGTTAATTACAAAAAAAATATTACTAAATTTACTTAAATTAACTTTTTACATAGACCATATTGCGCTGTTTAGGGAATCTGCAAAAAGATTTTTTTTTTTGAGTTTTATACCCAAAAATGCTGAATTTTCTTTGATTTCCTTTTTTTTTTTAGGTATTATAGTTAGGAAAAATAAATATGTAAATACCTACAATACCCCCTAATTTATATTAAATATTGTATCAGTATTTCATTAATGTATTTTTATCAATCTGATACGTAATAATTTTGTATATCACCATAATCGGTTGAAATTTGGACGATTTTAAATTGAGTTTTTTCAAAAACCACTAAATCAATTGTTATATTTTTTTTATAATGATGCTTATATAATTAGTTTTCTTCTGTGTGAGTGTAGTTTTGTTTAATCGTTAGTTTTTGCAATATAGAGTAGAGTCAGAAAATCGATTAAAAAAGTTTGAAATTATACGTAGAAAATCCATCGCTCTCATATTCATGACTTCAAAAGCATATAAAGTTCCAAAATCAACTATTGGAGTTATTACAAAATGTAATAAGGAAGAAAAAAAAAATAATAAAATTGGTTAAGTAGATTTATTTCCAAAAAGAAGGCAAAATCAATAGTCGACTCAATTCATCAAAATCCGGATGTATCTCAAAATCCAAAAATACGCTAGGAGCGTATTTTTGGTCTTTGAGATACATCCTGCAGGAGCGGATCTTGCATTTTTTTAGTCTATATTCTAAATATATTCAGTATAAATATATTCAAAAGTTAAAAATAAATTTAAAGTTACAGGTAGTTTGATCTATGAAACATTAATTACATTAATATCGTTTACATTAATATCGTTCGTATAAAAAATGTTAAAGAATCATTTTTTATTTACTTAATACATAGTTTCTCAGTTTGAAAAATCAAACTTACGAAATATTTCTCAATCATTGTTGATTCTACTCTCGATGTGTCATTTAATGAACAACTCTAATTTGTTTAGTTGATCTTTTACCATTAAGAAAACCAGTTGAGGGGTTTTATCTTTCATTCCCAAGCAGAATTATCTTCTAATCTTCATGCTTGAAGCGTCAGTGAAAATGAAATTCTATTTTGACTTCAAATGTTTTGAGCATTTACCATTTAAAACCAGAAGAAAGGTTAAGCATGATCGTTTTTAATAACGATAACGTTTGATATTACTGGATACAAATTTAAATGAACAAACCTGTTCATTTCTGATTTAAAACGTTAAGCTTCATTTCTTATCAGTTCTTTTGTCTTCTTTAGATATGAAAATGCATAGATCTACAGTAATGTGTACTAGAGGGCTTCTTATTTAACTATACATTTTCCTTCTGATTATTAATTTTAGTGGAACAATAGCTGCTTGAAAAAGACTTACCGTAGGCCTCTCTATTATTTGTATCAGTATATCTTTGTTTCTAAAAACTATAACTGGAGGCCCCATCAAAACCATCTTTAAAGTAAAGCATCCTTTAAAACTTTCCCCCACTTTCAGAGAATATTCTCATAGTCTTGACATTCAGTAAAAGTTAATTTGTCAGAGTATGTTTAAACATTGCGTTAAAGTAGATGTTTCTGTCACAATTACACCCTAAGGAAAACATTTCTTTCTTTTATTCTTAATTTCAGGAATTGAAGGATAAATAACTGAACTCTGTAATATGAACGAAGTTCTAATAATTTGATACTGTTCATCAGAAAGATTATACTGAATTTTTAAACTCAAAGCATCTTTGGTTTTAATTTTTATCGGAAAACCGACCTCCATCTTTTTAACTTTATTAGAACTTTTCTCAAGAAAAACAAAACTCTTTTGCTTGGATCTCCACAGGCTTTTTTATAAAAGCTAATGCCAGTGCTTCAGCAGAATATTCAGCTAATTTGACAACTTTAAATAAAAAAATATTTAGTATTTAAGCATACAAACTATTTTTTGAATTGGTTGGAATTCAATTGATTTATGACTACTTTAGATCTTCTGCTTCTATCACTTAAATATTTCCAGACCTTGTTTTTTCTACCTAAACCTGCTCCGACGTCTTTCTGCCAACTGTTATATTTTTACCCAATCAAATTCACTCATGTTCCAGAAATTTTGAGTTGAATTGGAATTTACATGTAGATATTAATAGAGATTTCTTAAGGTTTATCATTTCAGGTTCATCAATACTTTCAGTTATCAGTTTCAGTCATCAACACTTTCCAGCCTATAAAACTTATGTAGAAGAGCCTCTAAGTAAATTATCATGATTAATTCAAAGTAAACTAATATGATTAATTCTTAACTCATGAGTGATGGAAACTAAATCTATAAGTTTTAGTAATTTTTATGTTTAATTAATTTTCGAAACAAAAAAAAAATAAATTAAACGGTCTTATATTAAACTAGCAATAAGCAACCCGTAATACGCGTTGTTAGTAAATAAAATTAAAAAAAAAAACCGCGTATAGAAAAGCCTAGAAACTACTTTAAAATAGAATAGCCTAGAAAATGACGTAACTCGACTAATAACAATATTAAATTAGCGTTTTTACATATATTATCAGATTAGGGCAAGTTCGGCGATGTGATTTTTATGAGAAAATGTAAAAATTATCATGGAATCTAGTGGAATCTTATAGGTTTCTAATTATAATCAAATAAAAAACAAAAACAGTTTGGGTTACTTTTAAAAATACAATTTAGGGTACTATTCCAAGATCTCAGGAACGACAATTTAAAATCAAAATACAAATAAAATAATTAAAATAAAATAATTTTTTTTGATTTTCTTTTATCTTACACATATGCCTTAAAATTAAAATTTGAATTTGTTTTTACCCATGTTAACCTTAATAGAGTATACACAGAGTAACACCAAAGCAAGCTTTTAGTTTCCAAGTTTGACAATAAAAAAAAGAAAGAAAACAATAAGTCTCAAGAAAAGATCCAAATAATGGTGAATCCTTAGAATTTAACCAAATTAACTACCTTTTTTTTGCAGTTATTTTATTTAGTGGGTATTTTGCGTGTTTATTTAAATTTAAACTCACTGTGAGCCGTACCGTAACAATTAAAATATTTTTGTTAACTGCTGTTAAATTTGAATAGGCCAAAAGGCAAGAAGCCAAGAGAGTACAGAATGCCTAAAATGTCAGGAAGCCAATAAATTACTTAACCCTAATGTAAGTGGTACTTAATACTAAAGAAATACTTGACCCTGTGTAAACGACATATTTTCTTTTAAGTTATTTAAGCTTTATTATCATTAAGAGAGGCTATGGTTTGTTAAAACATTACCTTTTTGCGCCATTTAACGAGCAGTTTGTTAAATACAAACGAGTTTAGAAGATTTGAAGTGCTAAATTAAATCCTGCTTTTTTTACTTTCTATTTACTAAAGTTTCTATAGAATTGTATACTTATGATAACTTTTTGTAATTTTTGCATTAGAAAATGTAATCTTGTATTATAATAATAATAAAATAGTCTGATGAAATCTATACTTAATGTGTGCTTTGTTTTTAGTAACCTATGCACTAAAAACTTTTTCAAAGTTTTTAGTGCATAGGTTATCTTAATTAAAATGCTTTTAAGTGGTTAAATCGGGGTATATAAATGCTTTTAAATGGTTTTATAGGGGTGTATTGGGATATTGTGATTTGTTGGAGCGTTTGGTCAATTTCATTTTTAGAGCATCACTTATATTCATCCTATTATTGCACGTAGATTTTTTGCTATATTATAATTGTACTATACATATACGTTAAAAATTCATGAAAACACATTATTAAAAATTTTCAATGACAAATTTGATAAAATGGAACATAAAATAATTAGCATGCAAGAAGTAAACAATAATCTAAAAAAAGAAGTTTGCGAATTAAAAATAACTATTGAATTTATAAGTGTAAAATACGATAGCATTAATATCGAACTTGCAGAACAAAAAAAGAAAACAAACACAGTAGCTAAACAAAGTGACAGCTTAAACGAAAATTGTACCAACCTAAGAAACAGTGACATTGAAGATAAACTTACAGAGTTAGAAGATCGAAGCAGGCGAAGTAATTTAAGATTTACGGGAATTAAAGAAGATCCGAATGAGGCATGAGAAGAAAGTGAAAGAAAAGTTCAGGTTTTTTTAAAACCAAAACTTGGGTTTACAAATAATGTAGAAATTGAAAGAGCCCATAGAACGGGAAGGAAAGCTTCTGATGGAAAAAAAAGGAGAGCAATTGTAGAGAAGTTTTTCAATTACAAAGATAAAATCGATTTATTAAATAAAACTATGGTACGAAAAGCTTTACGTCAATGAAGACTTTAGCGACAAAACAATTGAAATAAGAGAACGACTATTTAAAGAAGCGAACGATTTGAGATCAAAAGGTAAATTTGCAAAGGTAGTTTATAATAAACTTATTACTCGTGATTTTTGATTTTCAAAAAAAAAAAAAATTTCTATCAAATAGTTATAAAAATTAAAATGGATTCTAATTACCCAAACAATTTTCATGTAACCAATCAATGTCATGTAATTTATTTTAAACAAATGATTTAGTTATTGACAATGGTTCAGATCCAGACATAAATTACTTTATTGATTCAGTTGCATTGCAAAGCAAATGCTCGTATTTTTATAACAAGGAAATATAAGAATTTCTAGGACGGGATCATTTTAATGTTGTTCATCCTAGTATTAGAAGCTTGAGAAAAAACTTTGACAACTTATGTAACATTGTAAAAGAAACAAATATTTTTAGCATAATATGCTTAACTGAAACTTGGTGTGACTCTGATGACCCCAAATCTTACTTAAATCTCCACCTGGGAGGCTTTAAAATGATCCCGCTAGCACGAAAATCAAAAAAACGAGGCGGTGGTGTACTTTTTTATATAAAAGAAAACTTGCAGTATATTATTAGGCCTGACATGAGTAAATAATTATGACAATAGCGAAGTTTTAACAATCTGATAATACTAATACGCTAATTTAATATTATTAGTCGAATTACGTCATTTTCTAGGCTTTTCTATTTTAAAGTAGTTTCTAGGCTTTTACACGGTTTTTTTTTTAATTTTATTTACTAACAACGCGTATTACGGGTTGCTTACTGCTAGTAGAGATTAAAACCAGTAACACCAAAAATATATCTCCCGCCAAAAAAAAATTATCGCCCACCATCTGGCATAATAGAATATTTCAATACATTCTTATTTAACAATATTTTGAGAAAAGGTTTAAAGGAAAAAAAACTTAACTATTTAATTGGAGACATAAATCTAAATTGTTTTGAACATAATAACAATATAAAATATTTTATGACGGTTTATTTCAGAACGGCGCAATTCCATTAAGGTAGTATGGTCAAAAACTTCTAATTTTTTGATTTTTTGAATATAACTTTTCTAGACATTTTCATTCATGCTGAAAACAATAGTGTTATTTATTTTTTGATGTATTCTTTACAAAACCGTCTATTTTTCATATAAAAAGTAGTACTATAAGATATTCTTCTTAGCAACGGTATAGCAACAAAGTAAACATCATGTATATCATCTTATTGAACTGCCTGAAGCAAGTATTTTCTATAAAAAGTTTTGAGAAATTACTAAGTGATATATGGCTTTTTTTGTTGCCGTAAAAACATTAAAACCAGCACTTTTATAAGCAGTAAACTTGTTGACTATCAAAATATAAGCACGTGTTATCTATTTCAGTTACTAATGTTGAATATAGCTAGAGTATAATTGTTTATTGTTGTTTTATAAATTATTCAGTGTAGAATAAAATAAATTTATTATTTCTAATCAGTTAATATGAAAAATGAAGCTTTAGGAAAAAAAAATTGGTGCCTCAAGAGTGTTTAAAAAAAAAAAAAGCACTTCAAAAAAATCAAGTTTGTAATTTTTCCCCAAAATGAAAATACTTCTGCGAGCCAAGAATTATCATTAATTGACAGAAATGCTAAAACTTTAGCATTTTACCTAACTTTACAACATCAACTAGCAATGTTATTGCCAATAATGAACCTATTTTACAACCTTAAATTAATAAAAACGAGTCTAACTAAATTTTAATTGATCTTGATATAGTTGTACAAATTCTTACCTTAGTTGAAACATACCCTGACTGTGAGAGCTCTTTGTTGCTATTGAGTTAATAGCAACAAAGAGCTTAAACTAAAATTTTATGGTAAGCAAAGTTCTATACTAGTAAAAAAATTGCAAGTAAAACTTCTGAAAAGCTTTTCGATATAAATTTACATTCAGTAGTTGCAATGTTACAAAATTATTTTGGAATTGAAAAAAAAAACAGTATTCATAGATTATCAGATAAAAGTTTGTTAAAAAAGTGCCTTCATGGAAAAACTCGAAACAATAATGAAGCCTTAAATGCAATAATTTGGAATCGGTGCCCAAAAGACGTTTATATGGGGAAAACTGCTTTAGAGATATGTGCAGCATAGGCTGTTATTAATTTCAATGAAGGATTAACTGGTGTGTTAAATTTTTATTTAGAGCTTGATATAAATCCTAACAAAAACTGTATTACATTTCGCAAATAAAGAGATAGTCAAAAAATTTAAAAATTATGCAAAAAAATTGACTGATGAGGTAAAGCAACGTCGGAAACAAATAAAGGTAAAATAAAAAGGTTAAATGATCATGAAGAATGAAGAAAGTGAAGAAATAGCTTAAAGCTTTGGCAATTTTTAGTGGTTTTGTTATATTTCAATTGATATAACTACTTGTATTAAAAATTTTAATTTGATTATCATATTTTTTTTTAGTTCGAAATATTTTTTTTTTTAACAGATACCAACCTCTTTATGGTACTTCAAAAATTAGTTAAAAGTCATTTTAAACTTAGTTTATTAATATTGTTATTATTTAATACATTGAAGAGTGATAAGAAATTTTTAAAAATAGAATGAGAGCTTATTTTATATTTTAACTTGTTTTTTTCGAATTTTCTTTAAATTACTGTTTTCTCAGAATGACATTTTTTAGCACGGTGCGATAAATAATTTGGGAACTACTTGTTATGGTTCTTTGAAATTTTGTACAGTTGTAATAATATATATGATAAACTCATTGAAGCAGTGTATTTTTTTGATATTATATTTTGACAGAGTTATGGGCTCTTAAAGAAGGCTGTTTTGGAGAAAAATTTGACCCGTTAGTTGTATATGCTGCATCTCCTTGGTACTTTAAGCTTACTTTATAATTTTGCTTCCATGAGTTTTTTAATATAATACAAGTAAACACTGAAAGTTTGAGTTTTATAGCATCTACCATTGTCTCAATATTTATCGCAGCGCTTTTAGACTTTTTAACCTAAAAAAGGGTTGTTTTTTTTAATTTTATGTTTTTATGCAGTTTTTATGCATACTATATAAAAAAATTAATAGTGTTTGGTTAATAAAAAAACGATTTTAGAATTTTGACCATACTACCACCTTAAACAGACCAACAAGAGTAACAGAAACATCAGCTTCCGTAATTGTTAACATAATAACAACCGATATCATTAACAATTCGCTTAAAATAGGTATAATAAAAAATGACGTTCTTGATCATTTCCTAATTTTCTTTTCTCTAAATCGTGTTCCGAAATAATACAACAACAAAAACAAATTTTCATCAAGCGCTTTTTCAATGAATCAAATATCGAATCATTTAACAATAAACTTGCCCTACTTAACTGGAAAAATATCGACTCTACATTAGAAGCTTTTTTGCCGGATGCTTTCTTCGTGAACAGACGTGTTTTTACAGCATAAGAATTTTCTTTAAAAAATAAAAATAATAATAATAAAAGTTTATTAATTTTAGTTTTTAGTATTTAATTATCTTTATAACCTGAATTATTTTTCAAATTTATCAAACTATCTTCAAATATTTTGCAACACTCATTTTTTGAAAAAAATGGAAGTTACAATGAAAAATATTGAACGACTTATAACAACAAAACTCGAAGAACAAAAAAAAATATTCTCAAAGAAACTGACAAACTTCTAAAAAACCAAGAAGCAACATTTACAAATATTATAAGCTCAAATCTGAAAATTATCTCGGATAGACTTGATAAACTCGAAAGCGAAATTAACACCAACAAATCAAAAACTTCAACTTTAGAAAAAAACTTTAGAGATATCAAAGAAACCTTTAACTTCCAAGAGGAAAACTTCACAAACAAACTAGCACAAATGAGCCAAAAGTGTAATGATGAAATTAGTATATTAAAAAAGAAGACTATAGATTTGGAAAACAGATCACGTCGTAACAATCTAAGAATTGACGGAGTATCCGAATCTAACTCTGAAACATGAAATGACTGTGTAGATATTTTATACATAGTATAAAATATCTTTAAAAACCAATTGGGAATTGCAGAGGACATAGTAGTTGAGAGAGCCCATCGAGTAGGACAAGTAAAAGAAGACAAGCCGCGAACGATAATTCTCAAACTTTAAATTTTCATGTAAAAAGCAAAATATTATCTTTAGCAAAAAAACTTAAGGGCAGTGGAGTATTCATAAAAAAAGATTACGCAAATGAAACCTTAGAAAAACGAAAAAAGCTTTGGGAAGAAATAAAAAGACACCGAAAAGAAGGTAAATTTGCAATTATCAAATATGATAAAATTTTTGTACGAGAATTTCGGAAATAAGTTAAATACTTAACCTCAATTTTATAAAAATAAACTCTTAATCATGCGCAATGGCTTACAAAATAATTGACTTTGAAACCAAACAATTAAATTTTTTTGAAACTGATAACAGCATTTTACTTAATGACTATTATGACGCAGATAAAAAGTTTTTTAAAAAATTAGATTTTAATTTGCAATACTATTACACTGAAACTTATTAAAAACATATATAAAAAATTTCACGGTGATACACATCAATATTAGAAGTTTAAGTTTAAATATAGACAAACTAAAACACTTTCTTTTAGAATCCAATTTTTTTATTTAACATGATTTGTCTCACAGAATCATGGTGTGATGATGAGTCAGCTCAAAAAAATTCAAATTTTCAGATTCCTAATTATAAAATAATTTCATCTGAAAGAAAAACGCTCAAAAGGGGATGCGGAATTTTAGTTTACATTCGTAATGACCACGATATTAAAATTAGAAAAGACCTCTCGATCTCTAATTCAGACAGTGAGGTCCTAACAGTTGAGATAATAATTAAAGGAAAAAAAACGTTGTAGTTTCTACTTGTTATAGACCACCCGACGGCGATGTTATTCAGTTTTCAAATTATATGCAACAAATTTTAATCAAAAGCAATAATGAACAAATAAGATTATTCTGCATCGGTGACATCAACATAGATAGTTTAAAGTACAATGAACACCCTAATACTAAAATCTTTTTTGACAACATATTTCAACACGGCATAATCCCAATCATTAACAAACCAACTCGTGTTACAACAACTTCCATTAATGCTATAGATAATATTCTAACTAACTCTTTTCTAGATAAGTCTATTAAAACAGGAATAATCAAAACTGATATTTCGGATCATTTTCCCATTTTCTTTTCTTTTGCTGAACATGCAACCATAAATGATAATTCTAAAATCAAAGTCTTGAAACGAAAAATGAATGAACATTCTATGCTTAAATTTAAAAAATCTTTATTAACAATAAATTGGATAAATGTATACCAAGAATGTAACCTTGGACACACAAATTCCGCTTATAATCTATTTCTCTACATCTTTCTTGAATATTATATCAAACATTTTCCAATACAAGAAATAGAAGTCAAAACAAAATATTTAAAATGTCCTTGGATTACACGCGGAATAAGAAAATCTTCAAAAAAAAAGCAAAAATTATACATCAAATATTTAAAAAACAGAAACGAAGCTAATTTTAATGCCTATAAAAAATATAAAAATCTGTTTGAAAAAATAAAAAATAAATCTAAAAAAAGATATTATTCTCAACAATTAAAAAATAATAATGGTAACATAAAGAAAAAGTGGGAAGTTATGAAAAAAATCATTGGTAAAAATAAAATAGTATCTGACATTTTACCCTCCAGAATAACGGAAAACGATATTGAATACAAAAACAAAAAAGATATATCAGAAATATTTAATCATTTTTTTTGCGAACACTGGTCTAAACCTGGCATCAAAAATAAAAGGCCGAGAAACATCGTTTCAAAATTATTTTAGCGATTTTGAAAGCTCATTGCCAGATAGTAATTTAACTTTTGATGAACTAGAAACAGCAATCAAATCAATTAAAAAAAATAAGGCCCCAGGTATTGATAACATCTCTGGCAATGCTGTGCTTTATATTTTTTCTGTAATAAGAAAGCCTATTTTTAATATCTTCAGCTCTTCAATCAAAAACGGAATTGTCCCAGACAAATTAAAAATATCAAAAATTGTACCTATATTTAAAGGTGGAGATACATCTGCAATTAGTAATTATAGACCAATCTCAATTCTTCCTATTTTTTCTAAACTCCTTGAAAGAATAATTTACAACAGACTGTATAAATATTTAATAGAACAATAAATAAGTGAAAATCAATACGGGTTTCAAAAGCAACATTCAACAGAACATGCTATCCTAGATCTCATTAATAACATTACAACTTCCTTTAATGATAAGAAATTTGTATTAGGAGCCTTTATTGATCTTACAAAGGCGTTTGACACAGTAGACCACACAATACTACTAAAAAAAATGGAAAAATATGGCATAAAAAATCAAACTATAAAATGGTTCGCCAACTACCTAGACAACAGACAACAATGTGTTACCATAGATCACTATAACAACTCGAAACAACTAAAAATCAAATGTGGGGTTCCTCAAGGATCTA
The DNA here is from genome assembly GCF_022113875.1 of Hydra vulgaris. Lineage (NCBI taxonomy): Eukaryota > Metazoa > Cnidaria > Hydrozoa > Anthoathecata > Hydridae > Hydra > Hydra vulgaris. Next base: position 16,060,892 of record NC_061168.1, read on the forward strand.
TTCTAGCTCCTCTTCTATTTTTAATTTATGTCAACGACCTCCCTAAAGTCTCGTCTAAGTTAGATTGCATAATTTTTGCAGACGACACTAATCTGTTTTATTCTATAAATTTTATTCTTCTAGCTCAATCAGTGACCTTCTTAATAACTGCAAACTTAGAACTTATTAAACTTAACACATGGTTCAGAGCTAACAAATTGTCATTAAATTTAAACAAAACTAAATACATCTTATTTCACCCCAACCAAAAAAAGGCTATCCCATCAATTTTACCAACTTTTAGTATAGACAACACAATTATTGAACGAACTCAATCATCTAAGTTTCTTGGTGTGCTTCTTGACGAGAAATTATCTTGGAACTCTCACATAAATACCATTAATACAAAAGTCTCAAAAAACATTGGTCTACTCTATAAAGCAAGAAATTATTTATCGTTCGAAAATTTAAAACTTCTTTATTTTTCCTTTATACATAGCTATCTATCATATGCCAATATAGCATGGGCAAGTACCCATAAAACTAAATTAAGTTCACTCTATAGACTACAGAAACTCGCCTCAAGAATTATTTTTTATAAAAACAAACTTTCTCACGCAAACCCATTACTAAAACAGATGAATGCTTTAAACATTTACCAAATTAATATATATCAAAATACTTTGTTTATGTTCAAACATAAAATGGGAATTATTGCAAGTCGATTTATGAATAACTTTTTTAAAACTAATATAAACAAATTTAGCACTAGAGCAACTGGAAACTATATAGTACCCCCTAAAAAAAGAAAACTGTCTCAACTCTCAATAGCATATTGTGGTCCTTGCTTGTATAACAAATTAATACCAAAAAATTCCTCAATATCTCTCCTGAAAAATATAAATTCCTTAAAATCTTATCTTAAAAAAGTTGTCTTAAATACAAGCAGTTACATGGAAATTTTCTAATAACTTATGAGTAATTAAAATATCAAAATCATGTACAAAAAAAAAAGAAAAAAAATTATAATAATAATAAAAAAAAAAGTATGAATATACATATATACATCTGTATGTGTATGTGCATGTTTATGTATGTGTGTATATGTGTGTATGTGTATGAGAATATGTGTGTATGTATGTATATGTGTATTTATGTATGTGTATGTGTGTATGTATGTATATATATATATATGTATGTATGTGTGTGTGTATGTGTGTATATATGTAGATATATATATATATATATATATATATATATATATATATATATATATATATATATATATATATATATATATATATATACAGGACCGCCACGACCCTTTATGACGCCCGGGGTCAAAACTTATCTAGCGCCCTGTCATATTGATCTAATTCAAAAAAGTTTAGGTACTGTCCAAATACTGTCTTTTTTTTTTTTTAACTAAATTCACTTTTAAAGTCCGAGGGAGTAAATACAGTCAAGGAGGCTTCTATTTATTTTTAAAATAAATTTGAAATAAAAGTAAAAAAGAAGCACAAGTTGACAAGTTACAGAACTTTATTACATTGCGAGTAACGAAGAGTTTTAAATGTAATAGATATTTTAATTTCTTCATGAGAATTTTACTCTACGGGCATAATTTAAAGCAAAGTTTGGAATGACCTCGTTGTAGCACAGATTTTTTGCAAGATCATTTTCAATAGATATAAGTAAGAAATTGGTAAGCAGGTCTTGACTTATTGTAGATCTTAATGTTGTCTAGACCAAGCTTACCGAAAGATCTCTCTTTCGGCAATGGAAACGAGAATCGTGTTAAAAATACGTAACAAAATGTCTATTGATTCGAAGATAGACTATAGACCTTTTTAATAGATTCTATTTAATAGCTCCATTGAAGTGAGCTATTCTTTTGGACTGAAAAGCTTGTCGTGCTTCAGAATATCCAGATAATGGCACTCTTAATAACTAGCTAGACCGGAGGTAACCAAATGTGCTTCATTAATTAATTTGGGCCAAGAATATCTAAATTCATAAGATCCTCAATAGAAACCCTCATAAGCTTCATCTCTTCATCTAAAGTAATGTTTCCTGATTGAAATGACACGCTGATAATTGCTTGGCGCGCTTCAAACCAGAAGGTTGTCATGATAATAAACTCAAATGAATATATCCATTTCTCCAAACTTTTATGTCATTCAATAGATTAGCAGTTAAATCAAGTACCTGAAGTTTCTGCAAAGAAAAAATAATTTCTCTAGGTTGCTTAACCAACGGCTTCAAATTCTCAATCCGTGCACTCCATCGGATTTGTGAGGTTTAATGAAGAGACAAAGCAGTTGTCTAGGTCAAGATTTGACATTGTATAGGGCTTCCACTAAAAAGATTGTAGAGTATCTAAATCCGGCCAATATAGTTCTTCATTTCTACAGAAGATACAAGGGAATGAACACCAGCTAGGTTAAGGTTATGAGCGCTGCATAGTATGTAGAAAGCTTCAGGATTTCTCTGAAGGATGATCGCTTTTACTCCTTTATACACACCAGACAGATTTTGGCACCGTTGTTGTACCCTTGACCTTGACAGTTCTTCAGATTGATGTCATTTTGATAGTAGAAATCCATAACTATCTTGGCAATATCCACAACTTTCTTTTGTTTAAGATTTTTGACCTTAAGAAAGCGCTCCTTAACTACCTGTCTTTTATCAATACCATTGTAGACAAAGCGGAGAACAAATGCAATTTGCTCAGTATAAGAGACGCCAGGCGTTCCGTCGACAAGGATAAAATAGTAAATTACTATATGCGCATCTTTAATGATGGCACCGTGGACGATCTTTCGCACTTTTTTATAAACTCATTTTGAGAACTCCAACCCAAAAAATGCACAATAATATGTTTACCTTCATGTTGACACCAGGAAACCTCTTTCTGATGTAACAAAGGGTCTTGTTGTGCTTTGCGAGTAGCTCTAGAGTTGTCTAAAACGACGATTTTAATACATACATGTAATAATACATGTTTACACATATAAACCATGACTTTCTGTTTAATTATAATAAAAATAAATTATGACATAAATAAAAATATAATAATTAACATTCACTAATGTACCTCAAAAGCGTGATGCTAAGAAGAGAATTACATCTAAGATGCACTTTATAATTTCACGCTGCCTGGCTGCCTCATTTCTTATCAATTTTTCTAGACTTGAATCAATCTCGCACTGGTTTCCCTTTTAGCGCTGTTTTCCACTTAATGTAATAGTCTCGATGGATTGTTTTGGTGGCATTTTTTAACTCCATTGATGCCACCATTCCATATCTAATATATATATATATATATATATATATATATATATATATATATATATATATATATATATATATATATATATATATATATATATATATATATATATATATATATATATATATATATATATATATATATATATATATATATATATATATATATATATATATATATATATATGTATATATATATATATATATATATATATATATGTGTGTTTGTGTATATGTGTATATGTATGTATGTGTATATATATATATATATATATATATATATATATATATATATATATATATATATATATATATATATATATATATATATAAGTATATGTGTATGTGTATGTGTGTATATGTAAGTATTTTTGTGTATGTGTATGTATGTATGTGTATATATATATATATGTGTGTATGCGTATGTGTGTATATGTATGTGTGTATGTATATATGTATATATATATGTATATGTATATATGTATATATATATATGTGTGTATGTGTGTGTATGTATGTGTATATATATATATGTATATATGTTATGTTTATGTTATGCTCCTTCCTAAAAACACGACTAATTATATTGAAAAATGTAATAAGTAATGAATAAAATATTTATGAGTATCTCATGAAATTGTTTAAAAAAAGGGTTCTCGATGACAAGACTTTACACAGTTTTCTGCGAGTTTCCCTTGACTACATAACTAAAGGTTTAATTTTTCCCTTTTTAAGACTTTTATTGTCTTTTCAAAATATAACTGAAAAACTATTTTACGTTATTTTATTTCTTTGTACATCAAATATATCTTAGTATTATTTCATTTATTTTCAAAGCATTTTGACTGTATTTGTAATAAAAGTATATATTGTTAAAACTATTTGTAATAAAAATATGTATTGTTAAAGCTATGTAGTTGTAAAAAATATATGGAAAAAAAAAAGAAGCAAACGTAGTCTATAACACATTCTACGAAACATTTTATGATATCTATGAGGCAAATTTCCCGAAAATCAAAATAATTAAATCAAATAAAAGCCTTAAATCACCGTGGATCAATAATGACCTCAGAAAGTCCTCAAAAATTAAGCAAAAACTTTATATAAAATGCTTAAAAACCAAAACAATTGAAAACAAAACAATATACAAAAATTATACTAAACAATTTGAAAATGATTAAAAAAATGTAAAAAAAAAAAAAAAATACTATTTCAATTAGAAAAACATAAACTCAATTTAAAACGCACTTGGCAAATTATAAGTGAAATCACGGGAAAACAAAACTTAAAATCGTGTTCTATACCTAAAGCTATTAAAATTAATGACAAAATTATAGATGATCCGAAAGAAATAGCAAATGAACTAAATAAATTCTTCGTTTCTGTTGGAACTAATCTTTCAAAAAACTTTCCAAATATAATAAATCCAATCAATAATTATGAATTTCTTTTAACCCCTGGTCTAAGTGCCTTTGAAAAACTATCATTTTCAGAATTTGAAAATGCTTTCAAAATGCTTAATCCCAATAAAGCAATTGGCCAATAAAGAATACTCTAATAAAAGTTCTTAATTGTTCAATTGTTCAAGTCAAGGAACTTTTCCGACCCAAATAAAGGTTGCAAAAGTGACCCCTATATATAAAGGTGGTGAACTAACAAATGTTGGGAATTATCGTCCAATTTCAGTTTTGTCAGTTTTTTCCAGAATTCTTGAAAGAATTTTATTTGATCGAATTTTTAATCATCTCTCTGAAAATAATATACTTTACAACAATCAGCACGGTTTCAAAAAAAATAACTCTACAGAACACGCAGTACTTCAACTCACAAGAAATATTACTGACCCCTTCGAAAAATCACAATTTACTTTAGGTATTTTTATAGACTTATCTAAAGTCTTTCATATTATTGATCACGGCATTCTCATAAATAAACTAAAACATTACGTTATCACTGGTAAAGTCTTAACGTTATTAAAAAGTTACTTAAATAATCGTAAACAATTCATGCATATTGATACACACTCAGCAACTACTGCTTTAGTTATATCCTGTGGAGTCCCCCAGGGTTCCATACTTGGACCACTGTTATTTCTAATTTATATTAATGACCTCTATAAAACCTCTAATTTAATGACAATAATATATGCTGACGATACTAATCTTTTCTTATCCCGAAATAGCATCAATAACTTATAGGCAAATCTTGCATGTGGAGCTTTTTATGAAACAAAATAGTTTTAAAACATTTTGATTTTTCACATAATTGTAATTATTTTTATTTTAAAAGAAAACTAAAAGAAGTAATTTTTTCAATTGATAACAAATTTATATTTTTAAATTATTACCTATTCCACAAAATAATTAAAGAATTGTAATCTCAACGACAATATTTTTTAGATTACATATTATATATTGACATTACATATATACTGATGAAAACTGATGTAGTTTTTCAAGCTTTTGTTTGCTTTTTTTGTTTGTTTGTTTGTTTGTTTTTGAATAATATTAAATACTAAGAAATATTATATATATATATATATATATATATTTACATATATTATAAAATATTGTTAAAACTTGCTTAACATCTAAAGAGTATTGTAATATATAAACGCATTTAAAAATTGTTTTAAATATTTGTAAATTTATTTATTTTAACTCAATTTGAATTGATTGAGTTAAAGAAAACGTTAACTATGGCATACTCATTAAAAACTAGAACTTTATCAGAGACTACAAGACGGGGAGGTGGGGGGCCCTTTTTTTTTCTAAAGGACTTTTTTTTAAAATTACGATTGTGCGACTTTTTTTGACTTTTTTCAAAATTTGACGATTGTGCCCCTCCACTTTGTTGTCAGCCCTGTTTACGGAGTAATAAACAATAACTTACTCCGGTTTAGAAGATACCTGTCACACAGAAAGCAATACATAGTATGTAAAGCTAATGAAACTTATAAACACTTATAACTTGTAATGTTCCCAACTAATCCGTTTTAGGACCACTATTATTCCTATTGCATATAAATGATTTATATTTACAATACTTGAAATCTTTTTGTTATATTTACATCCAAAACTTTAAATGTTTTTTGCTTACTGACGACTCTAATCTTTTTTAACAATATATTGTTTGAGTAAAACCACTCATTAATTTTTAAATATTCTTCATTAAATATTTTAAACAGATTTTTTATATTATATAATATAAAAAATTTGTTGAAAATATTTAATGAAGAATATTTTGAATTAATGAAAAATTAATAAGTGGATTAAAAGTAATTAACATTCATTAAATATAGAGAAAGCTAAATTTATGTTGCTTCACAAACCTAGTAAAGGTTTTCTTTAAAATTGCTCTTTATGAATAATACTGTTATTAAACGAACTTTAAATTAAATCAACCGCCAACTTTCCTGGAGTGATATTAGATGAAAATATATCATGAAAATCTCATATTAAAATATAAAAAAATATTTTTCATTTATTCATAGTTATCTTTTCTATTGCAATACTGCATGGGGAATTACCAACTATGGAAAACTTAAAAAAATTTATCGTAAACAAAAACATGCTTGTAGGATTATATTTGGCGTTAACGATATTGTTAACGGAGAATCTTTTTTAAAGGAACTTAATGCAATTGATGTTTATAAGCTTTATACATATCAAGTTATGCTGCTCATATTTAAACAAAACATGGTTTATCTTTTAATATAATCCCCAAAACATTTTTAAACTTCTCCTTAGAATAATTCAAAAGGTTTAACTTCTCTTTAGAAAAATTCAAGAGAATGTAAACGTTTCTTATAAGAAAAAAAACTTTGAACGTAAATATTTTTTAAAAAACAAGATCAAAAAATAAAATAACTAAATTGAGAAAATCATCACTACTCACATGTTTTTGACATGATTATCTTTATTTTGACTTTTATTTAGATATTTCGTATTTAAAAAATAAAATACATTGCATTGTTTATTTTTAATGTCTTATCATACTGTTTAGTGTTTGTAATATCTACTAGACACTAGATAATCAGTCTCGAGTCTCTATTTATCGTCTGGTATCGGTGCAATACCTTACAGTATCTAACGCTGTATTGAAATCAAGCGTTACTGGTATCGAAAGTATTTTTAATGTTGGTATCGTTTGGTATCGTTGCGATACCTTACAGAATCGATATCGAGATCGCGCGATACTGGTATCAAAAGTATCGTTTATGTTGGTATTGTTTGGTCTTGGTGCATTACCTTACAGTATCGATATTGAGATCACGCAATACTAGTATCAAAAGTCATCGGTTATGGTGGTATTGTTTGGTACCGATAGTATCATTTGGTATTGCAACTCGGGTCATCATGAAAACTTGCATGTTATTTTTATAAACGATAAGTAAATTGAAATAGTAAATTCGAATAATAATGAGATTTATATAACTGACTCATTTTTATGTTGAGTTTATCATGTAATTTTTTATCTGGTATCTTTATTTTAATTTAAATAATTGTGTGGTATTACTTCTATATTTTGATTTCTCATCTGGTTTCGTTACTTTAAATAAATCTCTCGTGGTATCGTAATTCTCGCCTGGTCTTTCGTTCTTTGTTCAACATTCAACAATTAAACTTAAGTTTTAAACAATTAAACAAAAATATACTTTATTTATTAAAGAAAACTAATCCAGCACTTGCCCCATCCCTCCCACTTTTTTTCTTAAAGGACCTTTTTTTTTTTTTTTTAAGAAAATCTAGATAGAGAGGACTTTTTTTAAACATTGACGATTGCGCCCATCTACTTCAAAACCCATATCGTTGGTCCTCTAATCTCCACTCGTTATGTCTTTTACAACATCTTTAATCTGGGATTATTTCAAGAAAAATATAGGTAAGCACTACTTACTAAGTATTGTTTACGCTTTATCTTTATCAATTTTTTTTTTATTAAAAATGCAGGTTTTTTTTACGTTTTCATGTTATAACTATTATTGTTAATTAACCATGATAAGATTTTTAAAAAATTAAATTTTTTTGTGGAGCAATAATTCATAAATTGACTGATTTTTAGGGAGAACGCGCAAAGCACATTTTTTAGATGTAATATACAGTAAATGCACCCAAAATTTAATTTTGCCCCAGGCCCCAAGAGAGTTCAAAACGTCCCGGCTCTTCGTAGCTTTTAATAAAAATAACAACTAAATCTCTAAAAAGCAATTGAAAAGTTAATAAAAAATTCAATAAGTCACATTTTAATTTTTTTGTCTTATTGAAAATCTCGATTCGAGACCATGCGTTACTATACGATTCTTTTTATTATCGGTATCGTTTGGTATCGAAGTGATACCACACGATACGAGACCATCCTTCTCGGTATCGATACCGATTATCTAGTTTCGAATATCTACGTGGAATCAGGGAAGTATCTAATAACTACGAGGAATCCAACTACGCTGGGGGCCCTGATTCTCCACCACCACCACCACCACCATCACCACTTTTTTTCTAAAGGACTTTTTTTTTTTTTTTTTGGAAGACTATTAGAAATAGACAATTGTATTTTATACCCCACCCCCACCCCCACTTCGAAACCCGTGTCGTCGGCCATGTGTGGAATTGTATTGTAATTTACCTTATTTCTTTTTGTTTTTTTTTTACTTTTTGTTTGTTAATTTTTAAATAGTAGCATTAACAAACGGCGATAATGTAAACAGGGCTCGGTGATACAACAGTATAGGTCTTGTTATTTTGCTCCAGCTATTTATTTTATATTTACTCATTGTAAATATTATTATACGGCAAAAAAAATTGGAAAAAGTGGGTGGCTGTTACTTTTTTAATTTGTTCATTGACAATAACAAGTAGAGGCATGTTAAAAAGCGGTTTTAATATGAAACCTTGAAGATTGAACGCCACAAGTAATATTTAACAAATGTCCTTTTGACATCATCAGGACTAATTTTTCTTTATCAATTTAAAAGCTCTTTTTTTATAATTTTTATGGTGAGGTACGGTCCTATAGATACCAAATACTTACTAAATTTCGAAGCAATTTTTTTTTTGATCAAGAAAAAGATTATCATCTACTTTAATAACTGTGGGTAAAACTTGTGGGTAAGGTTGGAGACAGATCAACAAAAAACAAAGAGAGTAGCATTTTTAAAGCAGTACATACTAAAATGAATGAAAGTCGGGAATTCATATAATAGATCGAAAGATATATTTAAGTAGAATTTATAACAATAAAAAAACAAAAAACAAGTTTTTAAAAACAGACATCTTATGTTAATACAATAAAGCCCTCTAAAAGGAAGTAAAAAATTTTTCTGCTATTCAGGCGTAGGTCAATATTGTTTGCCAGAGAGCATTCAAATGGCACGTTTGCATTCAACCGTATAACAATATCAAACCTTATAAAATCCCAAGAAATAAATTAAGTGAAAAAGGTTTAAAAAATGACAAATGTTCAAAAAAGGCGGAATTATTGCCGGAAATTGTAAATTGATTTAATGGTAAAATTAATTTTGATATTTCTACCATCACAATTGAAAGCGTTAAATTAAAACTGTTAAATTAAAAATGTTATAAATCAATGGGACCTGGTCTTGTTCATCCAAAACTTTTAAAATACTGTTCAGATTCATTAACTTTTTAAGCTTCTATATATTCCGACATACTACCATTTTCATCCGTAATCGTAATACCACTTTTAAAGAAGGGTGACAAGCTGTTATTATTAAACTGTGGACCAGTTTTAAAATTTAAAATTTGAGAAGATTTTGTAAAATTTTTAATTTTGTAATAATTTAATATCATCAAAACAGAAAATAAAAAAAATAAAAAAAAAAAATGTCCTTTACAACAATCTCCTTTAAACATTTTAAACAACAAATCTCCTTTAAACATTTTGTACTATTTGCAAACAAACAATCAATTGATCTTATTTACCTTGATTTTACTAAAGCATTTGGTGCCTAATAGTCGTTTAATTTTTAAACTTAAGTTTTGTATATCAGCAACCCGTGCTTGGACCATTAACTTTTTTTATATTTATAAATGAATTGCATGATTGCCTATAAAATGTAACAAATCTTTATGCTGATGATTTAAAAATCATATCAATTGTTGGAAATAAAGAAAAGTAGAAACGATTAAAGTTGACTTAAACGTCGTTGTTTGATCAAAAAATAGTTAATTTCTTTTAATATCGACAAATGTCAAGTTAGTTGGAACAAAAATGAGAATCATACTTATTTAATAAATGGCAGAGAACATAAAAAAACTATTTTAGAGACAGGCTTCGAAATAAAAACTTTCAAATGATCTAATATGGAAACAATAAATCATATCATCTACGTCAGAAGCAAATTCAATTTCAATGAAATCAAAAATATTTTAACATTTCTCAACGTAAGTTAACATTCATATAATTAAGTTTTAATTATGCAAAATATTTATACAACCACATATTGAACCTGCTGACCCAGTTTGGTCTTCAAAATAAAAAAGGAGATATTTAGATATAATTGGAGATAATTTAGAAAAATTATAAAAACGAGCAACTAAAATAGTTTTTCTAAAAAACATATATATGTAGAAACAAATACATATATGTTGTATATATACATCAAACACATATGTAGCCTATATATATAAAACGTAGCATTTAAAATTTAACAAAATAATTAAACTAGTTTAATAACTGTGAAGAAGATTCAGAGAGGACATAATATTTAAACAAATAGAAAAGTTGAATTTATAAATCCATCAATATTTAAAAATTTTAACATCAATGGTGACAAGTGTAAACAGGAATATTATTAGTAGTAGACATAACTTTGTTTAAAAAAATCATTAGTTAGTATATAAAACACTTTTAATAAGTAGAATTGCACCATTATGTAATTTTTTTTCAGAAGAAGAAGTCTTTTAAAGATTCCAAATTTATTACAGATTTTGTGCAAACTTACATTGATAATTGAAAAGGCTATCATAGTGTGCAATTCACACTTGCTGGTGCTTCTATAGGCTACAACATTAAACTAATAATAAATTATCACTGATTATCACAGGGTCGATCAGATACTCTAGTCACTGTGCCTAAACTTCTGGGGAGGACGGGGGACCTACTGCCCCTGTTCCCTGTGGACTCGGCGCCTATGCTTGCATTACAGCAATATCAAAAAAATAAAACAATAAATTGGATCTTAATTCAGTAAAGACCCATCAATGAGTTTAATAGATCTACACCACCCATAAACTTGTTGCATGTGTGAATAATAGAAGAACAATCCATTTATTTTATTTTCTATCAACTTTTATAAAAGGGTAGTTGCTCTAAAATGTTGACAGCAGCTTTACAACACAATTATTATACCATTTTATGACCTTTAGTTCTATCTCATCATAATCTGTAGTCCATTGCACAGCTGAACCTCGACCATTCTTATTCTATACTTATCAGAATATATTTATTTTTTTCCGTTCAAAAGTAATAACAATAACCAGATATGTTTTACAGTTTTTACATTAGTAACGACAGGACTTATAGAAGATCATGAGGATCATGAAGCCCCTTTACAATATATGGTTAATTTTTGATAAAAATACAATGTCTGTTGTGAAATAGTAATACACGTATATGCAAAAATATTAAAAAAAACCAAAATAAATTAAAAAAAAAAAAAAAAAACTAACAAAATTTTTAATTCAAGTATTATTTAGAAGATATTTTCAATTAATATTATATTTTTTTAAGTCTCTGTTTGAATAAAACAAAAGTCAGTTTGGCAGAAAAATCAAAATTTGGTAAGACTATTCTGTTTCAGAGGACCTCGGTTGATTTGAACACACTATTCATAAGCATGTAGTTCCTTGTGTATGGAGTAGCTTTATCAGGGGTACACTTGTATACCAGTTGTCAAAATACATGTGTTTTGCGGTACTGTATTGCGATGAATATGAGTTATTATTAATTTATTTAGGCGACCGCGATAGAATTTTATGTTTTTGCCTCATTTAGATGTATTACCTTAGAATTATATTTGAAAATATTGTTTTAAATAAAAACTGCAAATACGAGGAAAATAAACTTTGTTTTCTTAGCGTAATATAGGTTTAATATACAGAAACTACAAAATCTTGTCAAATGGCGTACGCATTTTCCTCACGGCGAAAAAATAGACATAAAGAATATTAAAAAAAAAAAGAAAAGTAAAAATCCTTATTAAAAGCAAATAATAAAATTAACAATCGGAAAAAATTGTTTAAAAAAAAGGACGACAGCAAAACAATAACAAAATTATACCAACAAAAAGATAAAAAAAAGAAAAAAAAGAATTTTGAATTAACATAATCTTAATTAAAAAAATAGAAAAAAGAGAAATAAAAAAAGAAATAGTAAACAAATTTGAATACAAGTAAAAAGTAAAGAAAGAAAAGAAGAAAACTAAAAAGGAAGAATTCGAAAATTGAAGGAGGAAGACTTTTTATTTCATTATTTATTTTACTTATTTGTATGCGTTATTTATTCTTAGTCATTTGCTAATATTTTTTAGATTTAAGTTATTTCTTTTTACAAGTTTTTTAAAATTATTTCGTTATTGCTAATTATATCATTTTTAATTCTACTTTGAAACTTTTTGATATCTTCCTATCGATTTTGTGATACATTTATTTTTATACATCTATAATTAATTGCATATACATAGCATGTTCGCTTAATTAGTTATTAAACTATACTTATTGAAGTATGCTGTTATTACATTTATATTAGGGTGGGGCCTAAAACCAATGAGTTATTTAAAACAAAAACAAAACAAAAACTTTTGGTTCCGTTTAATATACAATTAAAAAAAAAAGTTTCTTTATAATAACTTAACATAAGTTTCTTTTTAATAACTTAACTTAAGTTTTTTTTATAATAACTTAACTTAAGTTTCTTTATAATAACTTAACTTAAGTTTCTTTATAATAACTTAACTTAAGTTTCTTTTTAATAACTTAACTTAAGTTTCTTTATAATAACTTAACTTAAGTTTTTTTATAATAACTCAACGTAAGTTTTGTTATAATAACATAACGTAAGTTTCCTTATAATAACTTAACTTAAGTTTCTTTTTAATAACTTAACTTAAGTTTCTTTATAATAACTTAAGTTTCCTTCTTTAAAAATTTCTAAATAGGGTTTTATTGAACTACTTTGATTGGGTGTTTTATGCGGTTTAAGAACTGATTGTAACTTATCCATAAGCAAATATTTATCAGAAAGTACTTTTATTTAAATACTACGTGGGTAATTTAAAATGATTTTACTTAGTGATTGCAGTGTTTAATATAAAATTTAGAATACATTATCATTTAATAAATAAAGTATTAATTTAGAAAAGATGCTATTGCTTAAATGGGAAACAGGGAAACATATTTAGATATAAATTTTTATTTATAAAATATTTAGATAATATTTTGTATAAATATTTTTTTATGAACCTTTGACTTCATATACAATTTATAAACATAATAAAGACAAATCTATCAAGGCTTGACTGTACAATTGGGTCTTGAATAGCCAACCATAATTTGTGGTTTTTTTCAATTGTCAGCCAAATAACATCGGTTAAACTTTTATAGAATTTCGTTAATTGCGTTATATTAAACCTTAGCAGCGACATCACAATTACATGGTTTTTAATTCAAAATTCAAGATTTTTTATGAAAATTTTTCCATAAAACTTGGTGAACTTACTCAGTATTATATTTATAAATCAAAGTACGCAATAAAATTTAAACCTTAAACAACTCTTAAAAAGTTATCTTAATACTACAATTAGTTTTATTCATACTCTATTTTTTTTTGTCATTAAAAAAATTACATTGTTTAAAAATAAAAAAAGTCAACCCATTAAGAATTGTTCAGAATTGCTACACTACCCAGACGGCATTTGGCCCTTAAAAGAGGCCTTTTGAACGTTCAAATGCCGGCTGGGCAAGTGCATTAGATTTTATTTTAAAAGTGATACAATAGCAACCCTACGACAGCGGAGAATCATTTTACCCGGAAATTCACACCTCCTTCTTTACCGATGTCGTTTATTGGGCTAGAGCCAGCGTAGAATCATGAACCTCTTGGTTCTTAGCTCTAACCTTGGCCAGAACTCTAATCTTTACACCACACGTGGCAAAGCCGTGCACGGCTGATTTTCCAGCTTTTTGAATAAAAAGATTAACATTGGGTTTTATTTTGCTAAAAAGCTGAAAATACTTTTATGCTTATTTAAAATATTTTGTTTTTTTCATCTTTGACTGTTTTAGTTCTTTTTTTAATGGAATTTTTTTTTCTGTTTGTTTTAGTTATTATATATTCTGTTTTTATATATTCTGTTTTTCTATATTCTATATTCTATATTCTTAATAATTTATGATTGCAGAACATTTTTAAACATTTTCTAGCAAAATTTTAATACTTTTTACAACTTCAACTTAATAAAATTTTGAAAAAGTCACATTTAAATACTAGGAAGAAATAAAAGTGAAGAAAAAATTGATGCTGAAAGAAGTATTAAAAGTAAAGAAAAAAATTGATGCTGAAAAATTATTTTATTGATCTATTACTTTATGATTTTTTTAAAAACAAAAAAAAACAAAAGTAGTAAAATATAAATCTTAAAATAAATAAATCTTGGTTATTACGGATAGCAGATTTATTTAACATTTTTTAACAACTATTTTTTCCAAACGCAATATTCCAAAAAAAATATTTTAAACTATTTATACTCTCTAAAAAGGTTGTTTTTATTTTTATTTTTAAATAATACAAACTTTAAATTAATTATTACTTAGCCAGAATTTAAAACTGATCTCACTTTATTAATACTCAACAAATTGGTGAAATTTAAAATGTTACCAATTAATAATAGTAGTATTTCTTACTAAACTTATTCCTCGCATTACTTTTAAATTTTTTTTAACAACCATTTTACACATATGCTTAATGAAATAAGTTTGTTACAAAAATATTTGACAATATAAATTTTTTGCCTGTGGCGTCTCAATTTGTTTGTATTAATTATATCAAATCTTTATGATCAATATGTTTTACTAGTGTACTTTTTTTGTGTTAAACTCGATTTTTTTTTCTTCTAATTTTTATTAATCAATGCAATCTTTAAAAGTTTTAACATCTTTTAATTGACAAATCGTAATAAAAAAGCAAATATTTAGTTATAAACTATCCAATTTTTTTTTAGTGGCTTTATACTAAGTCAAACTAAATTAAATTAAACTTTATAATAATAATAAAAAAATTAAATTTTATAATAATTAACACTTTGCAATAGTGGATGTTTTTAGTTAAACAATAATAAATAAATAGGAACTGGATAGCTTAGTTAATGCTCTTGATATAGTTGATTCGTCAAACAAAAAATTAAAATCCTGTCTGGTGTGCGATACGAGCTGAATCCTGCCACCGCCCATTCATCGCTTGAGTAGTAGGGGAGAGTTGCCTTCACTGGAACACTTGGATTTATTTTTGTAAAAAAAAAATGAGTTATGGCTATATTTAGCATTTTTCTAGTAAAACATCTTATTTTCTACATTTTGACAGATTCTTAAAATTATCCCTCAAAAAATTCACGTGCACCATTGATTTAAAGCTGTGAGTCATTTTTTTTTGGTGAATTTTTGTGTTCACACTTTATTGATTGCGCTGAGTTATTTTATGATTAGTTATGAGTTATACGGTTTTTTATGATTAGTTATGAGTTATACGGTTTTTTATGATTAGTTATGAGTTATACGGTTTTTTATGATTAGTTATACGGTTTTTTTGTGTTTTATTGCAGAGATTTAACAAAAGTTTCCTTGATTAGAAGTGATTGAAAAGTGATTGATTAAAAGTTTCCAAAGTTTCCTTGATTAGAACTATAAAGTTTTTCTTACTTAATCAGTAATAAAATCAAAGGGTTGTAGAAATAGTTTACTATTTCTAAAACCCTTTAATTTATATATATAGAATATATAAATCAAAGAACTCAGTAAGTTCTTTAACTATGTTAATAATACACAAAATAATCATAAAAGGAACTATCCTATAAAGAACAAAAACAACAATTTCAAGTTAACTTCTAGCGATAAAGAAACTGCTGAAGTTTTTGATGGACACTTTGGAAGTGTATTTACGGTCGACAGCAGCTATTCGCCAAATATTGCTAGTTTTGTTGACGACTCGATAATCATTGAAGACATTAATTTTTCTGTTGAGATGGTTTATTAAACTTTAATCGGTCTCAAACCCAGTACATCTTATGGTCCTGACGGAATACCGAACATTCTTCTAAAAAAGCTATCTTTTGTTTTATGTATTCCACTTTCGTTTATATTTGATGCCATCTTTAGGTTAAATAGTCTGCCACAACAGTGCCTTCAAGCTTTTGTTTCTCCAATATTTAAAAAAGGAGCGATATCAGACCTTAATAGTTATAGACCAATTTCACTCACATGCACTTGTTGTCGTACAATGGAAAGAATTATTAATTTTTAACTCTCCATAACTTAATAGCCAATAATCAACATGATTTCCTCAAAAAATGCTCTACTTGCACTAATCTTTTAGAATCTGTTAATGATTGGAGTATTGCACAAGACAAAAGTCTAACAACAGATGTTGTATATATTGACTTTTAAAAAGCATTTGCTTCTATATCTTATCCTAAATTATTAGCTAAACTTGCTTCATTTAAAATAAGAGGTAACTTAAAAAATTGGATGTCTACATTTCTTAACAACAGGAGTCAACAAGTAAAGTTTGTAATTTCGTTATCAAACTCAACTCAAATTGTTGGTGGAGTTCCTCAGGGTAGCGTGTTAGACCCAGCATTATTTTTACTAAATGATATAACCGCTACTGTTAACAATCTTGATTGCTCTTTAAAGCTTTATGTCAATTAGCTAATTAAGAAGAATGACATCAAGTTATACAGTTCATTTTGCAATACGGACCATAACCATCACTTAGTTAATGCTCTTGATAACGTAGAAGTACTTGATAATGTAGTGATCCGAAACATGTCAACTAGATATTTCTACTAGTAAGTATTTTGTTCATAGGATTGCACCTGCTTCATCAAGAAAATTTATTAACTTTAATTATAAGTTAGGAAATCATGTTTTAGCTTGGTCCTCTATTCCGAAAGATCTCGTGGTGACTCTGGATCCTCAACTGAACTGTAAAAAGCATATTTCAAACGTTGTACATGCAGCTTCAAACGTTGTACATACACTCTTAAAGATGTTGATATTATCAGCATTAACAACATCAAGGTAAGGCGGTTATCAGCATTAACAACATCAAGATAAGGCGGTTAAAACATAATCAAGACTTGGAGTCGCTTGAGATAAGGCGGTTAAAACATAATCAAGAGTGTACCTTATTTTAAAATGTTTAAAGTCTCGCGATCCTAGTATATTAGAAAACGCCTTCAATACATATTTTAGGCTTATATTAGAATATTGCTCCCCAGTTTGGTCGCGATATCATGTTGAACTAATAAAGGTAGTCGAGAACGTGAAAAAACGTTTTACAAAAAAAATCCTGCACTTATGCAATTTAACCTACGATAACCAACTTCAGTTGCTTGACTTGGAGTCGCTTGAGATAAGGCGGTTAAAACATAACTTATCGACTTGTTTCAAAATTCCACATAACTTGGTCTTAATTGATAAATCTATGTTTTTTTTTATGGACAACAAAAACAACAGATGAGGACATAAATATAAAATGCACAAACAACAATGTCGACTAGATAGATACTCGCAAATTTAATTTCTCTAACCGAGTTGTTAACATTTGGAATCAGTTGCCTTCTGATGTTGTTAATGCTGATAATATCAACATCTTTAAGAGTAAAATTAACTCAATCAATTTTGAAAAGTTATGTCGGTGTTGACTACATATTTTATCGTTCAGTTGTATATAAATTATTTGTTCGATTTTGTACGCTGTTACATAATTACACAATGTTAGTATCCATCAATATGGACCTGCGTGTCCTTTAGAACACGTATTATTTATTTCAATAAACACAATACAATCTAATCTAATCTAGTTTAAGCGCAGTTAAAAATACTTAGTAACAACCATAAATCTTTAAAAAAATATTTTATTTAGCTATTTTTAATCAAAAAAATTAAGAGAATGTCATAACAATTGAAGCTTCTATACAATTTTTTGTTTGTAAAATTTCAACAAGGTACCCAGTGGGCACCCGACGTCAATCCGACGTCGGATTTACGTACGATTTTCATCAGCGATGTCAAAAGACCTATTCCGACGTTGTTCCGATGTCAGTAAAATGACGTCGGGCGATGTCTTTATCTCGACATCCCCTGACATCGTTTCGATGTATTTTGACGTTGTTCCGACATCTTGTAAAAGACGTCCAAAAAACGTCGCAGTACTGACATCGATCCAACGTTGATAAAAAGACGTCGGGCAACGTCATAATATTAACGTACTCCGATGTCTTTTGACGTCTTCCGACGTCAATCCAACGTCCTTAAAACGACGTCGGGACAACGTCGTAATACATCGCTGATGAAAATTTAGTCTAAACCCAACAATATGTGTGCAATTGCGCTCTTCAATAAATATGTGAACTAAGCGTGTTTTTTATTAATGGAAAGAAGTTTCAATAATGGTTGATAAAACATCATGAGGTTTTGTATGATGCACTAGCATAGTTTTTTAACTATTAACATTTTCGAGTATACATTTTTTATAATATATAACTATTCGTTTTAATATTTATATAATATTTAAACAAAATTATTTCTTATCAAAGAAATAATTCCCAAACAGCTACAACTATAAATTACTAAATAAACGCAACATTATTATGTCCCTGTGGTGTAGTGGTAAGCGCGTTGCATTTAGTTACTAATAGACCGAGGTTCGATTCCTGCCTGAAGCAACGTTTTTTAGTTTTCAAAAAACACGTTGGATTTACATCGGAATGCCGACGTCGCGCGATGTCAGTTTATCCGACGTCAAATAACATTTCCATTTCCAACGTAAACCCAACGTCGATCCGACGTCGAGATCCGACGTCGCTCGACGTTCGTTCGACGTCGAAATGCCCACTGGGTAGTATTAATCCTATTATTAGTTTTGAATTTTTTAAATTTTCAACTGTAAAGATAAGAATCATTTTTAATCAATTTTTGTTGATTTTACCATAGTCGTAAGAAATAGTTAACAATAAGTATTTCTTATGACTATGATTTTACTGTTTTTTTTTTAAACCTGTTCTGATATAGGAATCAAATTGTTCCAATTTAGGGAACCAGTTGCCTTAATTGGAACAAAATGGTATCTTTGCAAAAACAAATTTATTTCCAATAGTAGTGCAATCAATTAAGTCATGTTATGGTTATAATAATAGTGTATAATAATAATGGTTATAATAATAAATAATAGTGCAATCAATTAAGTCATGTTATTGGTTTTAATCAAATTATAAATGTTTTCATAGTTAAGCCATCTTTGGTTAACTATGGTTATTTAACTTTAACTTTCTACGCAAAAACGTGCGTCAATAATCGAGTTAACTATATTGAATTAGTCTTAATGACTATTTGCGTCTGTTTCACTGATCTCTATAATAACTGGATAGCGCATCTCTAATATCAAAATTGACGCCAAAATCGCCATATTGGAAAGCCCCAGAAAACTGAACGGAATTTGAAAATACAGAGATTGCGCTTGAAGATTTGTTATTGCTTTACTTACCACTTCTTTTACATTGACTAAATTAAAGTTGCATATTTCAATCATATTGTTATTTTTAAAATGTTTGAAAGTTTGAAAATTGAAAAAGTAAAAAAAAAAAAGCACGAACAAAATTAGAGTTGAATGGAAATAAAGAATATAGGAGAACAGACTGTTTAATAATTTGTATTTGTTTTGTATAAACTTGTTACCTTTATTAATCTTCTTATGTTCAATATACTTTGCTGAAAGTCAAAATTAATATTTACTCTGGTTACTTTAGAATGTTTATTGTTACAACTTGATGCAATCTTACTTTATAATAGCAGTGAGAAAGTAACTTTATAAGTGTAAAACATAACAAAAAAATATTGTATCAAAGATTTTTTAAATGGTTTTAAATTTTCATAGTTTTTAAAAAACTCAGGATATGTTGGTTTCTTCCGCAACTGCAAAAGTAATATCATCGACTTTATTATAGTAGATTGAAATTGATAATCATACACTACCAAGTTTTATTTCTGCTGCGTCACAAACTTTTATCCCACTTATAAAAAGTACGAAAAGCTTTAACTTATATAACTACTAAGTTTATATGTTGTTACTAAGTTCTTTTTCTGCTATTTTGGTGACATACATTACAAGATATTTAAGCGTTTATTGTTTTTCATCAATCAAAGTATGAAAGATATAGAGACACATGTAGTTTTATGAAAGTAATTATTATTTCAACTTACATTTATCAGCTGTATCCTGATAATTAATGGTTGAATAATAATAAATCTTGTAAAATATTGTACTCAAAAACAAAAGAGAAAATAAAAGAAATACAGGTATAATTATTGTTTAATTTTTTAAATAATGTTAGGTTATTCTAGAGCATTTTGCAAGTACAGAGTGCTCAATGTTCTTAAGAACAGCAATAATAAAATAGTTAAAACACTTATCTAATTTTTGTCTTCAACATCAAAAACTCATCTAACCAAGAAAAAAGATTTCTTACTGGTTAGATAAGTTTTTTTACTAATATATATATATATATATATATATATATATAAATATATATATATATATATATAAATATATATATATATATATATATATATATATAAATATATATATATATATATATATATATACATATATATATATATATATATATATATATATATATATATATATATATATATATATATATATATATATATATATATATATATATATATATATACTACTATTATTATTATTATTATTATTATTATTATTATTATTGCTATTATTATTATTATAAATATATTTCAGACAACAGGCAGATACAATTTAGGTGCCAGGTCCATAGTTTTTACAAGAAAAATATTTTTTTTAACTTTGATTAAGAGAACACATGGAATTATTTACTAAGAAACAAGCTATCAACTTTTGACAAGAAGCCTGTCTGTAGTTCGAGATAATTGTATAAAGAGATGGTAATCTGTGCTCTAAAAGCATGAGATCATACTTGTTGTAGCCAAAAAACATTTTAGCACATTTGTTGTAGCAATAATGAAGGCGTGCCATTGTTTTATCATTATAATTTTGCTGCAGAGGAGCAGCATATAAACAAATGTAATATGATTTAAACAATTTAACCTTTACTCTGGTAGAGCATAAATGAAAGTGTCTAGTTAAAATATATGTACGTGTGTAAAGACCCTTCATCTCCTTGGTTATATCAAGATCATCAGTTAGGTCATTTTTAATTATATGGCCAAGTTATTTAAAAGATTCAACAAAAACAATTTTACAGCCTGATATGCATAATTCTGGGAAGGAGTTTGATATAATTTTTGAGTTGGGTTAAACACCATACATACAGTTTTCTTTGTGTTAAAGAATATGTTAATTAAGGAAGATTCCTTATTTGTAAAGCTAATTAGTTTTTGATGAGAATACCAAGATGGTGCAATTAAAACCATATCATCAGCATAAGCCACCTATATTACATCCAATACGTAGTTTTGAGATTAATAAAATCATATTCTGTATGTAAAAGTTAAATAGAAGTGGGGACAACTCTAAAACTATTTGATTTTGTTTTTTGCCATCGAACAAACATTTGTTGATTACTATACCAAAATGTAAGCAAACTAACAAGTTTTTTGGGTAACCCATTATCTAGTAATTTCTGAAACAACAGCCAGTAATTGTTTTATTAAATGTTTTATTAAAGTATATATATATATATATATATATATATATATATATATATATATATATATATATATATATATATATATACATATATATATATATATATATATATATATATATATATATATATATATATATATATATATATATATATATATATATATATATATATATATATACAGGGGCGGATCCAGGATTTTGTAACTATGTGGCCAAATCTGGGTTCGCGGACGGCGCGAAGAGCTTTTTTTTTTTTAAAATAAGTGATAGGAAGAGATTGAGGGGGGGGGGAGTAAAGTGCCTTGAACAAAAAAATAAATAAGCCTCAATTTTTTACATTTGTTAACTTTAAACTATATCTAAAATTCCCAGATACAATTTTATATTTTCAGTTGAGAAAGAAGGGGTGACATCACCCTATTGATGTCATGATTTTTTCTGTTTTTAGTTATCTATTTAACAATAAAGTTATTTAAATTGTTGCCTTGGCTATTTAGTTCATAAATTAGACATAATACTTGTCTAACTCACTTAACGAAGTGCACCAACGAGAAGGTAAGCCATAGGACTTTGCACTCCATCAGTAAACTGTCATGTTGCCTAAGGTTAGCCCTCCATTTCTGGATTCTTTCCTTTTCTTGATAGGCAGTTTAAGTAAAGTATTAGTAATGTTGCCTAAGGTTAGCCCTCCATTTCTGGATTCTTTCCTTTTCTTGATAGGCAGATTAAGTAAAGTATTAGTAATGTTGCCTAAGGTTAGCCCTCCATTTCTGGATTCTTTCCTTTTCTTGATAGGCAGTTTAAGTAAAGTATTAGTAATGTTGCCTAAGGTTAGCCCTCCATTTCTGGATTCTTTCCTTTTCTTGATAGGCAGATTAAGTAAAGTATTAGTAATGTTGCCTAAGGTTAGCCCTCCATTTCTGGATTCTTTCCTTTTCTTGATAGGCAGATTAAGTAAAGTATTAGTAATGTTGCCTAAGGTTAGCCCTCCATTTCTGGATTCTTTCCTTTTCTTGATAGGCAGATTAAGTAAAGTATTAGTAATGTTGCCTAAGGTTAGCCCTCCATTTCTGGTTCTTCCCTTTTTTTGATAGTCAATTTAAGTTAATTATTATTAATGTTTCCTAAAGTTACTGCTCTATTTATGGATTATTTCCTTTTCTTAATAAACAGTTTAACTTAAGTATTAGTAATCTTATTTAAGGTTAGCCCTCCATTTCTGGATTCTTTTTTTTTTTTTTTTTTTTGATAGGCAGTTATGCACAAATATTTTAAATATTTTTATAATTTTTTTTACTTTTATTTTTTAATAAATAAATAAACAAGAAAAAATATAATACAACAAATAAAGTAACAACTAAAAAAGTAACAACCTAAATCACCTGAAAACGCTCTCAACATTAGGAATTAATTGAAATAGCAAATGAAGTATTGAGTTTCACAGTTTATATAAAACAATGAATAATAATAATTTGCTAATGAAAAATGATTTTCACAATTTACATGTTTAAAACAATGAGTAGAAATATTTTGCTTTTGAAAAATTATTTATATTTAAGAGATACTTTTAAAACAATAGTTAATACTTTAAACAAAAAAACTTTTATTTGAATAAAAACTCTAATTTTCTATCTCCTTTGGATGCAAATATTTCAATAACTCTGTTAATATCAGGAACTATTTCCTGATGAATAGACATTAAAGCAAGCCCATTCAATCTATTTTCTGACATAGTACTCCTAGTGTAAGTTTTTATTCTCCTAAGAGTAGATATTGACCTTTCACACTCACAAGTTGTGATTGGTATTGTAGCAAGTATATGAAAAGCCTCTAAAATGTTTGGAAAGCCTCTCATATCCATAAACTTTAATGTATCTGAAATAGTAGATGGTAATTCTGTCTTTTCTTTCCAAAATTCCTCCCATAACTCTAATTCAGCATTAATTGATGAGAAATGAGGAAGATCAGATTTATAAAAATTCAAAAAAATTAGGAATTTTTCTTTCCATGGACAAGATCTAAAATATTGCTTTGTTAAACTAGCAGGAATAGCACATAGACCATTATAAACAATTAAGCTCTCAATATCAAACCTATTTTCTAGTTCATTGAGAAGGTGATTGAGAAGAGGCAATGTAATAGAAACTTTAAAATAATCAGATACAGTATCACATATTTGATTATCTCTATGCTTCTGAACACCACATGTTCTAGGTTTTTTTTCATCAATATCAAATGTTTTAGCCAATGCAAGAGCAATTTTATACCATTTATTATGGTAAGCATCAGCATTTCTTTGCATTTCTCTTAAACGATTAGTCAAATTCTGAATTTCATCCAGTTGCTGGGAAATATCAAAAGATTTAGTTTGAAGAGTAACAGAAATTCCATAAAAGTAATCCATTAGTTGTTTAGTTAAAACTAAAGAAACTATAAAAGAAAAATTTGTCAATAACTTCATAAAAGAAGATGCTTTTGAAGATGTTTCTTTATTGTACTCTTTTAAATTATTGTCTTCCATTTCTTCAAAAGCAGAAAAAACTGCAGAATAATTATCGAAAAACACATCAAGTCCACGAAGCTTTTGTACCCACCGAGTTCGACATGTGTCAATAAGTTTTGCTTGACCAGGAAGAAGGTATTTCTTTAAGCAATTACTTCTTTTTGGAGAAAAGTTAAAAAAATAAGTTATGTCTTTAACTTGCTCAAGCAAATTTTTTACTTGCTGGATTTGGCAACTCTTCCCAACAACTAAACTAAGTTTATGTGAGGCACAGTGGACAAATAATGCCTTAGGATTAACATTTTTTATAACAGATGAAACACCTTTGTATTCACCTGACATTGAAGCAGCTCCGTCATAAGACTGGCCTCTGCATTTTCTTATATCTAAACCAAATTCTTTTAAAGTTTCAAGAATATTGGTAGCTATGCTTAAACCACTTGTACCTGTTTTACATTCAAAAAAGCGTAAAAAAACTTCCTTAATATTACTGTTCAAGTCAACATAACGTATGACAATAGAAAGTTGTTCTATTGTTGCACAGTCTGAAGCCTCGTCTGCAATAATGGAAAAGTACTTACTTTTTTTAATATCATTTAATAAAACTTCTTCAATTGCATTTCCACAACACTCAATTAACTCGTTTTGAATGGTCTTTGAAATATATGTGGAATTTTTGGGGGCAGAGAGAAGATGCTCCTTTAAAATTAAATCACCTGCATCAACCCTAAAATTTAAAAGCTCAATGAAATTACCTAGCCCTGTATTTTTTGAAGATTCTCCAATTTCTCCTTGATATTTTCTATCGTCTCTATGACCTCGTAGAGGCATATCACTTCGACCTAAAAATATTATAGTCTTAACAATTGATTCAAGCTTTTTTTTGTTTTCTTCTATACGCTGTTTCCTAGAACTATCTAAAGAAACTTCAATAGGAAAAGTATTATTTTTAGCTCTAGATAAAAGCATATTATAACAATGCATGGACTTGATGTGTAATCCGTCAACAGTTTTCTCATGATCGTTGAAAACTTTTACAGCATTACGCCAGGTATTATATGGTTCTTTAAACAATTTACATAATGCATATTTGTTTGGTAAATTTGTACCAAAAAGTGTACATGGAAGACAATATGCACCATCTTCAATTTTAGAGTAACAAAGCCAAGAAAAATCATCTAGCCATTTTAGCAAAAAACGTCTTTTTCTGCTTTTACCTGTTAAAGGGAATTGGAAACATTTATCCGGAACCCAGACATTATTAATTAGAGATAAAAGTTCATGATCATTTGTTCCTGATTTTAATTTTTCACCTTGTAGACAGTATGATGAAACATCATAGTTTGAATAAGATGCTAGCTGATTTGTATTTAATAAACTAATGTCAACAATATTGCTTTCCTTTTGTGGAACATTAGATTCAAGATTCATTTGCTTTTTATCATTGTTGTTGGCGTTTTTTGAGATAACTACTTCAGTTTTTACTATTTCATTACAAAAACTAGACTTATCTATATCTGAAGTGTTTTTAGAAACAGTAGGGAAAAATAATTTAGACTGAATTGGTTTCTGTATTTTGTTATCTGTAGGTGGAAAACTAGACTTAGAAACTTTTATTTTTTTGATGCTAAGTAAACTTGGATCACTCATAACAACAGCTGGACGTTTTTTAGAAAGATCTTTAACCAGTGCCACAAAATGATTTGGCTTAAAACATAAAATACTTTGGTTTTTTGTTTTATCTAAATTGCACCACAAAATATTTATTGGACAATTTAATTTTTGGATGCGAGGCTTTATAAGAGTATTAAAAAAACTATGATACTTTTTAAAACCGATTTCAGGATAAATAGATTCAATAGGTTGCTTTATAACATTAGATAATGCTATTAGACAAATGAAAGATGAAAATGTTTTATCAAAGCAATTTAAATACGCTTCTTTTAACAGAAGTTCAGAAATCATATTATCATTAATTGTTGAAAAACTGTCAGAGCATTTAAACGAAACAGCAATAAAAAACAAATTAGAAAGCTGAGAATATTCAGATCTATGTTGATTAAAATAACTACAAAAATAATCATACCTTGTGTAAAAATTTATGTTTTCAAATAACTCAATTGATGTCAGTAATCTTAGAATTTTTGAAGTATGATTATTGTCATTTAAAATCAAAGATATTGAACTATAAAGACAATTTCCATCTTCAGTAGATCTGAGAAAAATAGTAAAATATATTAAAATATAATGAGTATAATATACTAAAATGTAATATCAATAACAAAAAAATAAATAGTTCAACTATAAATATTTTTTTTTTTACTAATATTACATTTTAGTATATACCATAATTTAAAAAAAAAATTAAAAAAAAAAATTAAAATTAAATTAAAAAAAAACTAAATCACTTTTTTTAGGTTATTTGTATGTTTAATAAATAATTTATTTTCATACTCATTATCAAGAATATAAATCTGTGTTAATAATTAGTTAAACGTTTAACTAATTATTAACACAGATTTATATTCTATTGGTGTTAAAATACCAATAAATAAAATTAAAATCTAACATTGATCTTACATCTAGATCCAATTTGTGATATTATTTTAAATAAATAATACTTTCATAAAACTCAAAACAAACAAAAAATACCTCAATGCTAAATAACCAAGATTTTTTTTACTTAAGGGTACAAAATCCATCATATCTGTGTTAAATTGGTAAGAATCGTGTATTCTTGGAAACATTAAATTTATTTCCGAAAGCTCTTTAATGAGTCTAGTTTTGTAATTTAAGACATTAGGCCTATGCTTTGTTTCTATTGCACAAGCAACTAGTTCTTCAGTTAAATATGGATTCATATTATATAAATTTTAAAAAATCAAGTTATTAAAGTCACGCTATTTAAGTTTCTAAAGACGATTTTAATGAAAATGTTACGGTAACGAATAAAAAACCCAAATTAGTTAGCTACTATATAAGAGAACATTTTTCTAAATCGGACACGTCAAAACCAACTGTGTGGCCAAGTTTAATTTTCACGGTTGAAAGATCTATATTTTATTATTTATTTGATAGCATTTATCGATTGAATAAAAGGTCGGTAACGTATAATAGGAGCCGTTGTGGCCATGGCAGGAATCTCTATGGCCAAATTACGTAAATTACGGCAGACGTAATGAAATTTTGAGGAATATTACGCTAGCAAAGAAACCCAAAGCTAAGTTGGCTGCCGTTAAATTTTATCTCTATGGCCATAACCCGATAAGGGTTATCCATAAAGTACGTCACGCAGAGTTTATAAGTATTATTGACTCTCTATTGCAGAGAATTTTGAAATAATATAGCGGATGTTTACAGCGTTTTTAAAATTTAAATTTAGCGTGACGTAGTTTATCAACGACGAAAAATGATACGCAAGTCCTAAAATCGTTTTCAATTACATATATTTAAAAATATCTTAATAATTATATCTAAATCTAAAAGACTTTTGATAAGCATTAAATAATTTTTTTTTATAAATCAATCTGGCTTTAAACTATGTGGCCATGGCCACAATGGCCACCCCTTAGATCCGCGCCTGATATATATATATATATATAAGAAACCTTCGGGTTGAGTTACACTAACATAGCCCAACTAATGATTCATACAACAATGAATAAGCTGTTTACTTTGCAAATATGTTACAAGACTCAGGCATTTTGCAGAGGGTAATTAAGAATCAAAAGGTGCATACTGATTTACATTTGTATCTATCTATTTGTGTGTGTGTATATATATATTATATATATATATATATATATATATATATATATATATATATATATATATATATATATATATATATATATATATATATATATATATATATATATATATATATATATGAATGTTAATTAAGAACTGATATCTATAAAAATAACTATATAAGATTTATTGTAGATAATAATATTATTATTATATTAACTTCCTAAAATATTGCTTCTTTAACCTTCAGTTCTTTTCCTTTTTTGCACCCATATGCACAACACTCTGAACCTCAGGGATCTTTTTTTAATCCGCACATTATTGTATATTCAACTTAGCTGAAATCTGATTTTAAAGCGATTAGTCGAAAAACTAAGCCAAACGCTTACTTAAAGGTTTTTTTAAAATGAAAATAATAAATAAATTTTTTAAAAGGCTTACTTATTTTTTAAAAGACTTACTTATTCAAATATCTGGGGCTTTCCAATATGGCGATTTTGGCGTCAAAAAATTCAAAATTTTGTTCAGAGTTGCGCTATCCAGTTATTATAGAGATCAGTGGTCTGTTTCTATGCTAAGCCAACGATATCTTGAGTAAAACTATTTTAAAGAAAGTTGATCTTTAAATCAAATTGATCACATTTAAAATTATTTACATTTATTTTGTATAATCAAGTATAAAGTGCAAAATTGTTTAACCAATTTATTGTAAGTTATAAAAGATTTTTTTTTAAGGTTTCGTAGTTTTTTCTGTGCAATAATAATATCTTAAAACTTTTTTATGGCATGAGCTAATAAAAATTTCAAACTGGTTTAAATCAAATAAACTATCAATAAACATAGAAAAAAAAACTAAATGGACTTTATTTCAGACAAAATCCAAAAAACATATTTTACGAAGTGATGTCTCAAATATATATTGATAATATTTAAATAAAGTAATCAAAAGTTATACATTTTCTTGGTGTTTTCATTGACATGGAAAAATCATACCGAAACTTTGTGCATACCTAAAATATTTGATATTTTTTTCAAACTTTGAAATTACCAAACTCAATGTTTGGTATTTTCAAAGTTTTTATGATAACATTCAAATTATAAAACATTTGTAAATCGCTTAACTGTAAATAATATTGGAAAGTTATATTGTTAAAAATGTATATGCATTTATGTGTATCTTGTAAATTGATCAATAATTCTTTTAACTTGTGAATTTCTTTATCATTTAAAAAACTGATGCTTAAACACATATTAACTTCAATTTTTTTAAATCTTTATATAATTATATTAATCGTTAATTGAAATTTCAAATTTGTTTCTTTATACTACGCGATGGAAATTTATTTTATAAATAATAAATACAAAGTGGCCAGAATTAGGTCAGTTTACCCTATATCAACTAAATGTTTTTATTTTCTTTGCTTTATGTGCAAATGCAAAATAAACTTAACGCCTATGTTCTTTCAAAATTTATACGCAAAAAAAAGCCAAAAACAAATATGAAAAGGGCAATTTTATTAAAAAGTGGCAATTTTATTCATAAACTTTATTCGCATAAAAATTTTGGAAGATCTCTTATATCATAACGCGGAGCTTTTCTGCGGAACCAAATAATTTTAAAAATATTTGATTTTTTTCAAAGTTGGAATTTTCTTCTTTTCAAAAATGAACTGAAAAAAGTTATTTTTTTAATTGATAACATATTCGAGTTCTTTTGTGCTCTATCCTTATTGTGACCATATTGTGTCATTTCTAAATGTGAATTCGGGTTAGTCAGTAAAATGCAAACTGCAAACCGCGAACCTATAAAATGCGAACTTTTTTGCAAACCAAGATATTATATTTTAATGATCACTACAGTTATGATGTTTCAAAAAAAGCTTGCTCATCAATTTTTAACTTAAATTAAATATAGTGGAACTTGATATATTTTATTTAAGGTGGTACTACTCTATTAAAAACATCAAAAACAAAAAAAAAAAATTTTCAAATTTTAACAGTTTGAACATCACAAGTATGATTTTTTTTCTTTAAAATTTATACAAACTCTATAAATTAGTATTCAAAGGCAACAAAGTAGCTTTCGAATCCCTAGCAATAATCTCTGCAACCGTGTCTGTTTTTGTTTTAGCCCTAATTTAAAGTCTAGTTCTATATATATAAGTTCACAAATGACTTATTCTGCGATGGTCTTTGTTTTTACGAAGAGATAAGTCACAAACTTAAACAACATTTGATGTGGTTTACGATTTTAGTTAGTTTTACAAGTATGTTGATAATTATTCTTGGTAATAAACTTCCAAGTTTTTTTTATATGTCAAGATAATTATTTTTATAGTTTAATATTAATTATGGACAAAGAGCCAGAGATTGAGGATAGTAATTCGTATTGTCCTGGCCAGTTCTGATGATTTTAATGATTGATTTTTTTAATTTATAACTTTTTTTATCTGAAAAGTTTTTTTCTCAATTTTCCACTTTTTGAATATTTCTAAAACTAGAACACAAATATCTCAAAAACTATTATTTAAAATTTTCACAGTTTATTCATCGATATTATTGAAAGGGCTGGATTTAGAATCAGGGCCGCCGAGAGCTGTCACGCCGCCTAGGACAGCAATCTTGATTGGCGCCCTTATTTATCAAATTTTTCCTATATTAAATATGAAGGAACTCTTTTTTTTTTTTTAGACACCTAAATTTCATTTAGCGCCCCTTAGATATCTGCCGCCCGGGGCACACTGTCCCGGTGGCTCCTCCCTCTCGGCGGCCCTCTTTAGAATAAATAAAATTTGTTTTTTATTTCGCTCAAAATGCCCTATTTTACATACCCTGCGGATCATTTTTTTCAGACGCCGACTGGCCCACCGGGAAACCGGGAAATTTCCCGGTGCCCCCCATCATCCTTGGCACACCCCTTCCTCGCTAAACCATAAGTTGTATATCTCCATAATACCACATGTTACATATAATTAATAACTATAAAACCATTTAGTGTTATCAATTTAAGTGCAAATTCATGATCCTTCAATTTCTCACAATACAATTGAAGCACCATTTATATCAGGGGCGAATTCAGAAATTATTGTGGGGAGGGCAAAAAAATATTTTTTGACTTTTTAACAAATAGTCACATGAATTAGTTTTTCTCATGCTGTTTACTTTACTAAATGATAGTTTAAACTAGACCGAAAGAAACTTTATTTCGTCAGAAATTAAAATTTGAAAAAAGTGATTGAAAAAAGTCTGAGTTAGGACCCCCTCCCTAAACCCGCCCATAATTTATATCACAAATTTAATAACAAACTGATTTGATACTTCTTATTTTTGATTCCGAAAGCGTGTCACGGAGATAAAAATGCAAAATTGTGTGCTTTTATTTAAATTAAATTGTTAAATTGCTTTTTTTCGAAGGGAATTCCAAGGAAACCTAATGCAAGGATAACGCCACAAAGAACAATGGAAAATCTTGCTCTTATTATATTTTAAAGTAAAATATATAATTGTTTTAAAGTTTAATGTTTTTAAATATTCGCGATCGTTCAAATTTAAAATCCCGTTTTTTTTTTGTTAAGGTTTTATTTAAGGTGGTACAACACCAAAAATATTAGGAAACTAAAATTTTTTTTGAGTTTTTCAATTTTGCACAAAATATGTGTCAAATTAATTAAAGAATGTTTAGCCAAAGTTTCAGAGCTAAATAATTTATTTTTCTTTAGATATGAGCAATTTATTAAAACACTATGTATCTTTTTTTCCTTAGCAACAGAGATACTAAGTATTTAACATGGTTGCTAGGGTATTTTCTCCCTAAAAATAAGCTCAATTTTACTGCAGTCTTCAAGCTTTAAAGCTTGATGTCACTTCTATGTTTTCCGAATTGAAATTTAATTAAAAGTCATTGTTCTCAACCACTCAACACGTTTCGTAACAGTTAACAGATTTTAAAGATTTGGAGTGTTATTGTTTGTTTACCCTATTGATTTATATTATATATATATATATATATATATATATATATATATATATATATATATATATATATATATATATATATATATATATATATATATATATATATATATATATATATATATATATATATATATATATATATATATATATATATATATATATATATATATATATATATATATATATATATATATATATATATATATATATGTATATATATATATATATATTATATATATATATATATATATATATATATATATATATATATATATATATGTATATATATATATATATATATATATATATATATATATATATATATGTATATATATGTATATATATATATATATATATATAATATACACATATATATATATATATATACATATATATATATATATATATATATATGTATATATATATATATATATATATATATATATATATATATATATATATATATGTGTATATTATATATATACATTTAAATTAAATAAAAGAAAGTAAAGCAGAAAATGGAATGGGTTTAAACCATCTGATATTCTCAAATCAAAACATGCTGATCATGAGATTTCTTGTACCAGCTAGATATGTCTTTCAGCTCGGATAAATGTGAATCTGACGACTATTTTATACTTATTAATTTTTTATTGTTAAATAAATTAATTGCACACACTGTTTGCCCCAATTGCTTGAATGGAAATTTGTTAATCAAAAATAACGTTGATTCTCGCATGGGCTTTTGTAATTTACTTGAGATGAAGTGTACAAAGTGTAACTTTTCTAAAAAATTTAGTACTTCACTAAAGTCAAAGAATTCTTTAAACACAAATGAGTTTCCTATTGATACTGTTAAAAAAGAACTATCATCTCTAGAATCACCATGTTAGATCAACCTGCGAGCTGTCATCAGATCGCGAGAAATAGGTGCTGGTCATGAGTCGATGAAAACTTTTTCCTTCTGTATGAATCTTTATTGTTTGTTGCCTAATGGCTTTAATAAGTTGAATAAAACTGCCATGTTAATATACAAAATTGCCGCTGAGGAAAGTATGCAAAAAGCTGCTTTCAAAAGCAAATCAATAAACAACTCTTCTGAAATGAAAGAAGTTAAAATTTCAATTGATTGTTCATGGCAAAAGCGAGGTCATAATTCTTTGAATGGTGTTGTAACTGCTGTTTGTAGTGATAAATGTATTGATGCAGAGATATTTACCTAACATTGCAATGGATGTAAAATGTGGAAATCTAAAAGAGGAACTCCAGAGTATCAGTGTTGGTTTGTTGATCACCAGTGTGAATTGAATCACAAGGGTTCATCCAGTAGTATGGAATCTGTAGGAGCGATGACTATGTTTAAAAGATCTTTACAAAAAAATAAGTTGATATATAAAGAATATCTAGGAGATGAGGATACATCTTTTAATGATGAATTGTTATCAAAATGTTTACATGGAAACACACAAAATGCTAACGAGGTGCAAGTCATCAGAGAAGGGGAAAAAAAAGAAAAAAAAACTCTTAGAGCCATGAAAAAAGGTCACCTAGATGAGGAGAAAGCAAAAGAATTTAATGACAGTTATGTTTCTGGAGGATTTTAAATTAATATTGTAAATAATATATCAATAATTTTTTTGTTTTTGCTTGAACTTCAAAACACAGTTTCTTAAGTTAGCATTGTTCATTTGATCTCAAATTTTCAGTACTTGCTCGAAATACCTATAAAATTCAGATGGATTTACAGATGAATTTTTTTTTATGATCAGTAATTTTTTTTTTTTTTTTTTGATTCAGATCTCTCTAAAACGTCAAAAAATAAATAAAATATGAGAAAAATCTACATAACTCATCATTTAGTTTGATATTTAAAAAATCTATCTGTTAAATGGAATAAAATAGTGTACAAAATTTCAGGTCATATGATGATGGCTAGCCTTAGATATTATGTTTTGAAATTTAGTCCAAAAACGCATTTTTTGATAGTTTTTCTGCCATTATGGTCCTAATGCTTTTTTTTAAAAAAAAAAATTTTCCTTTTTTTTATTTAAATCATTTGAGTAAACTGTATTTAAGAGCATTTTTATTTTGGAAGTTTATTTCATTTTTTTATTTATTTGGTGTTGTACCACCTTAAGTGGTTTAATTTATTTTTTACAACATTTTATTTGTAATGCTTTTTTGCATCGACGTAGAAATATAAAGAAGACTAAAAAATAAAAAATGATTATCTAAAAAAAAAAACTTTTAAAGACAACTTTATAAAATGGACTAAAAAGTAAAAAATGACTTTTATTACGCAAGTGTGTAGATATACAGTAGAATCCCATTAAGTTGGTACTAGCCCATAAAAATTAAAACAGTCAATTTATTTAATTTTGATGCAGTATTTTTTTTAAACTGTGTGTATTATAAAATTATTTAGTGTAAATATAATAAAAAGTATATATACTCGAAAACATGCTGAGTCAGCAAAAAATATGTAAATAATTTTAACTTCATTTTTGAACAAGGATTTCTCATGAAATAGTCAATTTGTGAGGCTAAAATTTTTCAAAAAGGTTAACATGTTGATTGAGGGATTGACCAGAATCAACATCAGAACTTTTACAGGATCAAAATGGCTGCACTTTAAAAAATAATTTTTAATTTTTATGTAAAACTTGTGCTGCCAATGTCTCTCGACAACAGCTAACTATAAGATTCTTATTCAAAGTTTAAAAATCCGTTAACAGAGAAAACGCAAGTAAACAAAATAAAACAACTTTAACAATATATATCTTTAAAAATTTCCAGACACATAGGGGTCATCCTTCCTAAATCCCTTTATTATACCTCTCAATTATTTTCCTCTTTGATTTTGATACTTCTTTTTCCTTCCTTTCCATATGAATGATGGGATTGTTGTCCTTTTTAATTGCACCGAGAAGGAAATATTTTCCACAATGAAATCCAAGTTGTTGAAATGTTTCGTTATGCGAAACGTAAAATCCATTTAAAGATTTAACTGCCGAGGAAACAGCTAACTCTAAAACACTTTTTAAAACAAAATGTGTATTAGGGTATTTTTTCTAGATTATTCGATTAAAAGTCTCATTGGGATTTTGGGTATAGCTGTGTAAACATTTTGACAAAAGATTATCAGAACAAATTTTGATGTAAAAATTTAGCAAAAGGTAAGTTTACTACTCTAAAATGCCTTTTTTTTCCAAAACGACCCCC
The DNA here is from genome assembly GCF_022113875.1 of Hydra vulgaris. NCBI lineage: Eukaryota > Metazoa > Cnidaria > Hydrozoa > Anthoathecata > Hydridae > Hydra > Hydra vulgaris. The sequence goes on from NC_061168.1 coordinate 16,096,560, forward strand.
CTAAAAATCACGATACGGGCCTGCCTTGAGAGTCCAAGTTAATGGGATTTTACTGTTTATATAGTCATTAAATGTATGTTACTACAGTGATTGCATTGTACATTGTGTAGGTTGCTATGGAAACTTTGTCCAAAATTTCCCAGCAAGCGAACTATTCAGTGTCTAATGAACATAAGATGGCTGCTACAAAATCTGACTCAACATTATGTAAGTCTAGGAAAAAATCTAGCGGTGCCAAAAGAAGATAAGAAAAAGAAGAACCGTAATTGGGTTTAATCATGCCGTTATCCTAAACAACGCAAACTGCTATTTAATAATGAACATTTTATCAATGTTGTTGAAGAAGCATCTGTTCCCGCGTCAAACCCAGTGTTAATTAAGAAAAATGCTTTTTTGTGGAATATAACGCCTAACGTAATCATTGAAACAAGTACCGTGTCAAATACAGTGTCTTCCAGTCCTCAACAAGATAAGCAATCAGATTTTATCATTAGCAAATCGCCCGTAAAAACTATAACAGACTTTAAGTCAGAACTTGGTGCAGTTGTTACCAAAGAAAGTATATATGATGTGTATATAGAACTAACAAAAGATGATGCTAACTCAAGTATTCTCAACCATAAACATCAGTGTATCGAAACAACAAAATTGATTTATAAACGGCTTCCTGACTGTGCACAGATTTAAAGCATTTACTGTATGATCCAAAAAGAGTGTACCAAAGATTGATATCAGATAATAAGAATGTAAAAAATCTAAATCACATAATGCTGCTGTAATTTTACTATTAAGTTGTACAACAGAGAAAGATATAAGCTTTTTAATCAACAAAGGTATAGTGAAAAAGCAGAAAGCGCAAGTATTGAAAAATATCGAAGTATTTAGACGAATTTTTGCAGTAGTTATTTTCATTGGGAAGCAAGCTCTTCCATACAAAGGTAATCGGGGTGAATCTCTCTACAGTTTACACGATAAATCTATTGATCACGGAAACCTTTTGGAACTATTATTGCTGATAGCAGAGTTTGACGTTCCTCTTAATAATCATATAGAAAAAGCTATTCAGGCAAGTCAAAAAAGGAAAAATTGTTTGATTCGTAAAGGAAAAAGAAGCTTAAGTGAACATAGAGGCTTGGTAACAATGTTGTCAAAGACTACATTTAACAATATTCTAGCTGCTATTTCAAACTTGATGAAGAATTGTATAATCAAAGAAATTGATGATCAGAAATTCAGTGTTCAAACGGATTATAGCCAAGATATGTCGGTGATTGATTAGGAGACAATAATCTTACGGTGTGTACTTGGAGAGGACGTGAAAGAGCGATTATTTGCGGTAAAAAAATTACTGATGAAACAGGTGCAGGACTATACCAATTATTGAAATCAGAACTTGAACGCAATGGTTTAAAAATGGAAAAAATTGTGGGTGAATCCTTTGATGGAGCAGCAAACATGCGTGGTGAATACCATGGAGTTCAACGTTACATTAACGACGTTTCACCAAATGCTGTCTACACGTGGTGCTACGCGCACGTTCTAAATTTGTCTGCAACAGATTTTGTGAAAAATATATTAACTGTCAAAAATTAAATTGGTCTCTTGCAGAGTACAGCAACTTCCTTTGGCGATTCTTGCAAAAGAATGAACGTTCTGACGGATATTCACATTGGACAAGGAGTTAGATCTGCGAAACTGAAAAGACTGCAAGAAATTGGTGAAACACGTTGGTGGTCAAAACAAATGGCGCTTGAACGAATTTTTGGAACTTATGACGCTCTACAAGTGGATTCGTTCTATGCAAATTTTTAACTGTATTAGGTTGTCTTCAAGATTCGATGCAAAATCAACATTCGAAGCCACAGCACTGCATGACAAATGGTGTTGATTCGATGTGCTTCTTGCAGCTTTTCTTCTTCTACGTTTTGCGAAAAGCATCCGAATATTTGCAAGCAAGAGGCCTGGATTATTTAAGTACTTGGAGTATCGTAGATTCAGCAAAACAAGAACTGCTGACAATATCGTTCAAAGATGTCCATTCCAAGACAATTGCATTTGTTAAAGAAATCAACACCTAGATGCTTAACCAACTCCTAGATGCTAGTGAACTTGATTTCATTGAGTTTTTAGTGAGCTTGAGTTCATCGAAAGAAATGTATGGCAGGAGAACTTGCCTTTGATGACATACCAGAGAATCCTCTTGATCGTTTTAGAATGGATGTTTTCCGTAGAGTAATTGATCAGATTACCACTAGTATAGATGAAAATTTCTCAGTTAACAGGAGTATCATTAGAGACACTGCGTGTTTAGATCCCAGACGTTTTAAAGAAATTGTTGAAAATGGTATTCCAGAAAACAGTCTCGCAAAAATTTCTCAACTAACTAATCTTTGTTCTGAAAGATTGAGATCTGAATCGCATAGCTTTGCTATAAACTTTGATAGGCTCTTAAAAACACTACGAGATGAATTTACATTGAGCCCTAGTGACAAAGATTCAGAAGAATTCAGTCTCAGAGTTAGATACTTCAATAAAAGCAACTGAAAATGAGAATGATAGAGATTTTCAGAACTTTGAGCGTTGTGTAGGGTCTTGTAAAAAATGTTTAAAATGTTGCTATAGTATTTTATATAAACATTCGTTGAATGCAGCTGTTCATTCAAATCTCTTTCTGGGTTACGAATATCTATCAACACTTTTATTCTCACAAGTGAGCTGTGAACGGGCATTTAGTAAATTAAAAATTGTCAAGACGAGGTTGCGTTCCTCGTTATGCAACGACAAACATTTATGTTAATGTCGACCGAGAAGGACATTTTAGATTTAATTGCAGTTGAGGCTATTTGTGTAAGGACTCCTTAGAGTTATCAAATAGGTTGCTGCTATAAATTACATTAGGAGATTGTAGTCAGTTACAGTATAAATACCATATATACAACAGGGTCCATTTTTTTTTTTTTTTTTTTTTTTTTAATTACTTAAAAAGAGATTTATTACTTATTTATCATGATAAATTCATCGTGTTATTATTATTGTTGTTGTTATTGCTATTATTATTGTTGTTATTGCTATTATTATTATTATTATTATTATTTTTATTACTATTATTATTATTGTTGTAAGCCTGAATGAACTTTGAACTTTGAAAGTGTGACATTATTTTACCTATTCATATTCAAATTTAAAAGACCTTTGTATAAACACTAGCCTATTTCTACCCCTATTCCGACCTTGTAGCGCCCCTCCCTCTTCCATTCCCGGTAGGATTTGAAGCTCCAGTCTGCGTTTGATTTTTTTTTATGTCTGTTGCAGCTCTATATCTGCCATTCATGTTTGAATTAAAATTTTTTGTAAATTTTACTTAGGACCCTTGTCCAACTATTTAGCTATATGCTTAGAAAATTTGAAGGTTAAATCTCAAATATTACTCAAGTTATTTATGTTCTTGTAACTGCACGTTTTTTGCTTTTTTATGCTGACTCAGCATCTTTTGACAACCTTTTTTTTTTAATTATGTTTTTTATATTGAGTTTGTTAACTAAAAAGGTTTCTAATTTTAAGAAAAGTATTAGGTTTTTAATAATAAAAAATGTAGGGTATTAAATTAGATTGTTTTTCTTTTAAATTAAATATAATTTATGTTTCTGTTAAAAGTCCATAAAATATAGAGTTAACAATTTAACGATATATATAATACATAACGATATATATAATATAGAATAAACAATTTAACCGTAAACGGAAAATAAAAAATATTAACAACCAATAAACTACGGTTCTCAAAACCGCGAACCGGTTCGCGGTTTTATGAACCGCGTTTTTTCAAACGTTTTTTCTCAGTTGCAACTCTATATCTGCCATTTACGTTTAAATTAAATTTTTATAAATTTTACTTAGGACCCTTGTCCAACTATTTAGCTATATGCTTAGAAAATTTGAAGGTTAAATCTCAAATATTACTCAAGTTATTTATGTTCTTGTAACTGCACGTTTTTTGCTTTTTTATGCTGACTCAGCATCTTTTAAAAACCTTTTCTTCAAAACAAAAAATTTGAAAATTTGGGAAAAGTTCCAAACAAAAAATTTGAAAATTTGGGAGTTCCTCTGTTCATTATTATTTTAATGATTTTCCACCAATATTTATTTTTCTCTTTTTTATTATTATTTGATTTTTTTTTAATTTTTGTTTGTTTATTTGATCGCTACAGGATGTCACTATTTTGATTAGTTTTCTAAATAAATGGCTCCAAAAAATTTAAGAAGTTTATGATTTGTTTGTTGAAGGTTTTTTTTCTTAAATTCATTGTTTTGCTATACAAACTCAGTACGTCTTAACTTACTTAAACAAAACTTGATACCTAATAATAATTTATTGGTCACATGACCATTTTTTGTTTGAAATGTTTTGAGCATTACTCGCCGCCAAATAAATTTTTTATATTTCTACGCAGCTACGTACCTTGATAGATTCATTAACAAAATATATCATTCAAAGAAAGGTTGACCAGGGTCGTAGCAACAATATTCTTCACTTAAGTGTAATTTTTGTACACAATTCAAATTTTTTTAGATGAATTTGATAATTAAACGCATGACTTTAGATTTATCGTTTGTTGTTGATATAACAAAAAGTAGATATTTATATTTTTTAGAAAAAAGAAATGTTCCATTTTAAAAACTCCTCTATAGTTATGTATTAAAATGGCTGTTGACATCCTAAAACCTAATGATTGCATAGATAATACTGTTAAAAATGTGACATTAAGTAACGAGAAAAATAATAATGTTAGTCAAAACCTAAATGAATTACCGCCATACCAGAAACTCGTTCAAGAACTTTCTGAAGACGAAAGGTGCTGTAAAGAATTGCAACTTGGTAGAAGAATTGGTTTTTATAAAATTCGAGGAGATCTTGGCAGCGGTAACTTCGCTCAAGTCAAATTATCTTACCACTGTTTAACAAAAGGTTTGTTAATTTATAAAGAAATTACCCAGTTTATTAATTAAAAGGCATAATAAACAACTTATCTACATTATTGAAGAATTTTTTATGTCAAGTGATGAATATATATATATATATATATATATATATATATATATATATATATATATATATATATATATATATATATATATAATATATATATATATATATATATATATATATATATATATATATATATATATATATATATATATATATATATATATATATATATATATATATATATATATATAGGGTGTCCCAAAAAACAACCTTTTTAAAAAATATATGCTGCCACCCCCTTAATGTTTTTTAATTGATAAAAAAAAAAAAAAAAAACTGGTTTAAAAAATTTTTTGAATTAAAAATATTTTTAGGGGTCCCCCAAGACCTTTTAAGATCCTAAAATTATCACAAAAAAAAAGTTTGCATCAGTTTTTACCTGTTGCATCAGTTTTCTTCAAAAATATATAATGTAAAGGTCTCAAATGAAGTGTATGAAATCATGAAATGAAATGATATGAAAATTTAAAAAATGATAATTATATTATAAAAAAACTGCATTTAAAAAAAAAAATATTGTAAAAAAAACTTATTAAGATGCACTTTTTTCTTTTTTAGTTAATAAACTTCATTTTTAATGCTGTTAAGTCTAAATGTTTCCATATACAGTTGTCATTTTTAAAAATTTAATATAACTTCGCTTCATTTGAGACCCAACATGATACACTTTTGAAGAATTTTTTTTCTGATAATTTTAGGAACTTGTTACATGTTCAAAGGTCTTAAGGGACCCCTAAAAATATTTTTAATTCAAATATATTTACAAACATTGTTTTTTTATTATATAGAACACATTAAGGGGTGGCAGCATATATATATATATATATATATATATATATATATATATATATATATATATATATATATATATATATATATATATATATATATATTTATATATATATATATATATATATATATATATATATATATATATATATATATATATATATATATATATATATATATATATATATTTATGTTGTTTTTGTATGCAGTGGTAGAGCACTGCTTTAATAAGCAATAGGTTCCGAGTTTGATCCCTAACATGCTATTTTTGTTTTTGGAGGTCTTTTTATGGGCCAGAACCTAAAAAGTTTTTTTTAAGGTTTTAAGTTGTTAAAAGTTCTACATTTTCATTGCCAATGTTTCACATAATATATAATAAGAAATTTCTCAGAACTTAGTCCAAATGAAATTAATGATTAGATTTTTTTGTTATTGTTGTTTATTTACCTCCTCAAGGTCATGAAGACCACTACAGACAAGGAGGCTACTTAGTTGTGGTTATAACCCTCTCTTAACTCTATATCTCCAAAACATGAACCTTGACAAATAAGGCCGCTGTGTGGAGGAACAAGTTGAGTGCAATACTGTCAGGGACATGTTAGGGATCAAACTCGGAACCTCTTGCTTATGAAGGTAGTGCTCTACCACTGCATACAAAAACAACAGATAGCTGTTAGTCTTACAAAAACAACATAAAAATAATGATTTAAAAAATATTAATCCTCATTTAAGCCACACTTGTATGGCTTAAATGAGTTTCCATAGTGTCATTAAATCTAGCATTATGGAAGAGTTGAAGCAACTGAGCTTTTAATTTGAAATTTTATAGTGAAAATAAAATTAAAAAAAAATTAAACTAGAACTTTCTGTAACTCTTTCTGTTAAAATAAAGTAGATTATTTAATGATACTATGCAGTTATTATAATATATCTTCCTTGTTAAAATCTGTGTTTATAATTATATAATCCTTGTTAAAATCTGTGTTTATAAACTGTTTAGCATATAACATATATACATATATAATATATGTATATATATATATATATATATATATATATATATATATATATATATATATATATATATATAAACTAAAATTCACCCGACTGATATGTATAACATATATACATATATAACATATATACATATATAATATATGTATATATATATATATATATATATATATATATATATATATATATATATATATATATATATATATATATATATATATATATGTATATATATACATATATGTATATATATACACATGTTGTTATTAGTTATATGTTGCAGATGCAATGTAGTGTTTAATAGAAATAATGTTAGATAATGCAACAATTTAATACTTATCTTTTTAAAATATATAATAATGTAATAGCAAAAATTTTAAACTTTCAATTACACATAATTTTAATTAAATTTTAAATATATTTTCAATATTTAAAAAAATTTCTTTTTATACGAAAAAAAAAATGTGTCAGATATAATACATTTTTATTTAGATATGTAAAGATACATGTCATCTGTTACTTGTGTTATTTAAACTTTTTTTTTTATTTTAAAATTAAAAAAATCTGATGATTTGTTTTAATTATCAAGTAAACCTTTTTTTAAAGTTAATTAGCATTGTGCCAGGTATTTGAATATTTATTATAACTTTTTTCACCTGATAAATAATGCTTTTACTGTTACTTTTTGTTGTTGTTGAAACCATTGAAAAGTTTTTTTTTTTTTTTCTTGTTAAAAAAAAAAAAACTTTAATGTTGTAATATATATGTTTTTAAATGTTATTAAAATGCTGTTTTTAAATGCATTTTTTAAAATATATATGAAAAAAAAAAAAGAATATAAATATAAAAAAAATAAATTAAAAAAAAAAACTGTTTTTAACAAACAAATATTTTTTTATTTTAATAAAACATGAATTGAATTAAAAATAGTTTTCTATACTCAATGAAAAGATAAAACAGAAACACTGTTGCTATGTTGTCATTTTAGTTTTATATAGTTATCATACATTTCTCAAGGTTTCAAATCTCAACATTATCTTTGGTAATGTTTAAAAAGTTTTAAGTGCCACTTAATTAAATTATTGCATTTTTAACAAGCAATGAAGAAAACTATAATCATTTTAAATTATTTTCATTTTAGTTTATATAATCAGGGTTCCCACACCTCCTTAAAAACCTTAAATATCCTTAAAAAATAAAAACCTCCTTAAATGTCCTTAAATAATCTTAAAAAAAGTTAAAATTTGACTGCTCTCCTTAATTTCTCCTTATTTTTTTTTTTTTTTTCATTTATTTAGAAAAAATTTTTTAAGTGAATGGATTATACTTGTTAATAAAGAAGATAATATATAGATTTTTGATAGTTTTCAAATCTATTTTTGTTACTATATATATATATATATATATATATATATATATATTATATATATATATATATATATATATATATATTATATATATATATATATATATATATATATATATATATATATATATATATATATATATATATATATATATATATATATATATATAAAGTAATAATAATTTCTCTGTTTATATTTAAAATTTATTGAAAAAAATAAGATTATGTTTTTAATGTAATTGTTTTCTCCTTAATTATCCTTACTTTTTCTTTCAAAAAAATGTTGTTGGCGACCAAATCTCCTTAAATATTAGGAAAATATCTCCTTAAATCTCCTTAAAATCCTTAATTTTAGCCTTAGTTTTAATAGTGGGAACCCTGATATTGGCGTTTAATTGTGTTTCTTTTTTTTTAAATTGTAAATATTTAATTTACTGTAATAAATTGTTGTTTGATTATGCTGTAACCAAGGCCGGTCCTAAACCTTTGCTGGTACCAGCAAAAATTGAGAATCTGTAATAATGTAATGTATACAGACTTCTCCGAAATGTTACCTCTCCTCTCTCTCCTGATTCTGTTTCTGTTGACTCCATGGTCACCTTAAATTTGCTCCTCAGCAAAACCATTGCGCTTCACTTTTTGGTGGATTGGAAGTATAGAATTGATTTTTAAAGTACCTACAGCTAATTTGGCTTCTTTCAATTTTATTGACCACTTCTCCCGAAGAGATTTGCTGTGAATAATCAATGCTTCAATATTTTTCACTTAAATATCAATAGTTATCTTTCTTGCTTAAATGACCTGGTTGTAGCAAACAATCAATATGACTTTTATTCAATTACCAGACATGAGAACACATTTAAAGGAGCATATATATTTATAACCAACTAACTACTAGTGGGGGCACCTGTAGGGGCCAAGGCCCCGAGCAATTTGCTTGGGTGATTTGCCCTCTGCATGGATATATGAAAAATTATCACTGGTACCCAATGATGTTGCCACTAAAGATATATTAAATAATATATCTTTATAAAAAAGGTAATAAATAAATAAATCTAAAAAAATTTTATCATAATAGTTTTGAAAAAATATGATATTTAATTTATTTAAAACTTTATTTTCAGTTAATTGTTTACAATAGTTTTATAATCAACAAAAACTAAATAAAATTAACACACTAAACTGTACACTAAGAAAATACAAACAAACATACATAGCGTGAATAAAAAATAAATAAAATAAAATAAAAATAGCTTACATAGTAAATAATATAAATGTCAATAAATACAACAAGTTGATTATTTTCGATGTAAAAAATAAAAATTAAAAAAAGTTATTTTTGACAGATTTTACAAAAACAAGAATTTCCGTGACATTTTAAAATACTTTTTTTGAACATCTTTAGACAATTTATTGACATAGTTTCATTGTCTAAGGAGTTCCATAGTGAGGTTGCTCTATATAAGTTACTTTTTATAAACTTATGTTTAGAGACTATTGGTGGGAGTACTAATTTTTTACTACATTGAAGACTCAACGGCAGGGATTTTTTGATAAAAAGATCTAACATAAAATCTGGATTTAAATAATATTATTATTGGTAACAAATGTTGCTCCCACTAAAGAGCACAAAATAAAAAGGTATACAAAAGATTGATTATGACAAAGATGTAAACTGGAGATTGCTAATACATTACAATAAAAGATTAAAAAAAAAAAAAAAAAAAAGAAAGATAATGATTAAAAAACATCTTTAAATTTATATCTGGTATATAATATATAATCTTATAATTAGTCATAATTATTTTGAAGACTCAATCATTACTATCTTTGCTATCAGATATTAATCAGACATTAAAAGAAAAAAATATTTGTTCAAACTTTATGTCATTTATTATCATTTTTTAAATGATACATTTAAATTACCATTGCTACAAGATGTACAACTGAAAATTACACATTTTATTCAATTTATATTTATATCAATACAATGCAAGGTGTGTAGTTAAATTTCAATAAAAAATTCCATCTTCAGAGTTGTAAATTACGTAACGTCAAGGTAACGTGGGGTTACTTTGACATGTGTTTAAATGTTTTTACTCGTCACCTGTTAGCTATTGTTTAAATTATTTTAACAGATGCTGTAGCCAGATGTTGAATAAACAAATATAACTATTTATCGACATAATACTAAGTATAAATAACACAATACAGTGGGTGTAAATTAAACTAATTTTTACTTTTTGTTGTTGCTGAAAATTTTTGTTAAAAGATAAGTAAAACCATACTATAACATCATTTTACATGTGTTTTTATAATGTTGTTTATAAATACTAAGCATTTAAGGTTTCTTTGTAGCATTATTTTTTAAATGCATATTTCAATTTTGCAGTAACATTGACAGGAATGCTTAAGTCATCAAGAATCAAGCAAAAAGTTGGTGGAATATCTTATATCTGATGAATATTTTACGGTTGCATGAAATGGAATCAAACAAAGGAAATCCTAAATTAAAAGAGTTTAAAAATGTACCAATACATCATGTTAACAGATCTAAAAACCGACATTTACAGAAAGTTAAAATCCACACCTAATTATGATGCATAATAGTGGTAAGAACAAAACCTTAAGATGTAAAAATTTCATTGAATTTATACTCAATATTTATAAAAGTATATATGGAAATTTTTACAAAAGTATAATTGAAGAGCTTAGTGTTAAAAGTACTTAAGTTACAAAATAAATTTTTTGAGAAAATCTACTTATATTAGATTTAAAATTTCATTGTCTCAGGTATTAAACCAAACATCAAAAAATATGTTACAATAAAATCTAGCAAAAAACAATTCTGCAAGATTTTGTTGAAGTCAAAGTCATTGATGTATTGTAGAGCTTAAGAGTTTGATCATTTTTAGAAAAAAAGTTTTTAATCATAAGTTAACATTTTTTAATCATAAATTAATATAATTAATTAATTATAAATCATAAACGTTTTCTCTGTTTTGTTTATCAAAACTACAATGATAATTTCACTTCTCACAATGTAAATATACATAGAGATTTTTTTTCATTGTTTGGAACACGAAGAGCCTTTGAACAAAATAATATAACACATAATATAATGGATGAATAAAACGGTTAAGGTTCATCATTTGACAGGAATTGATTAAGCGTATTTCATTTATTACTGTAGAATTGTAAGGATTCATTTATGCTGGCAGGAGATATTGGATTTATGTGTTTTTTAGACAAAAACGTAACTTTTGGTACATAGCTCCCATTTTTAGTTTACAAAGAAAATAGTAGGTCGTATGTAGAAAAAATGTATATTATTTTAGCTATTCCAGTCATTATTATTTCTTACCAGCTTAATTATACTAACTATTATTTGTTACCAGCTTAATTATACTAACTATTATTTGTTAACACCTTAAAGGAAATTTAAATACTTGGCTTAAAATTGACGATAAAATAGTAAAAAATTTTATAAATTTTGCACTTGATAATACATAGACAACTAGCGCCAGACTATTGGCATTAATTTTTTTAGAGTGTAGACGAAAATTTCAGGTGATCGCAAGTATGGGTTTCTAACTATTCTCAGCAATATTGTGTCAAATAATGTTCATTATATTATTATAAATAATACAAAAAATATTTAAAAAATCATTTTACAGGGTAATATTAAATGTAACAAAAAAAGTCAATATTATATATTTAGTAACTGTGTGCAAAAAGAAAATATACAGAGCATAGCTTAGCTAGACTTTAACACCCGATTTATGTTAAAAATCTAACTTCGATTTGAAATTTGTAATTGACTTTGATTCTACAAACCCCAAATTCAAAAATCCCAAATCTGTGCATTTAGAAATTGTTTTGAATGAAATCAAAGCCCTTTGTACAAGTAAATTACTTTTTACAATAATAATTATGATGATAAAGATTTATATAATATCTTGTATTTTTAGAAAAAGTTGCTTTAAAAATTCTTGACAAAACAAAGCTTGACGAGAAGACGAAGAGGTTGCTCTCACGTGAAATTAAATCTATGGAAAAGTTAAATCATCCAAACATCATTCGCATTTTTGAAGTTCTTGAAACACCCTCTAAAATATACATTGCTCTTGAGTACGCTTGCCATGGGGAACTCTTTCATAAGATTTTAAGTAACGGCAAGTTTTTAGAATCAGAGGCAAAAGTTTACTTTGGTCAGCTCACTTCAGCAGTTGCATATATGGTACTTATCTTTCTATGTCATTTAAAATTTTAGTTTAAATGTAATATATTGTAACTCGTTTCGAACTATATGTCACGTCACCTTTGTTAGTATTATTTCATTAATAACGCTAATAGCTTTTGTTTTGATAAACGATAAATATTTTATTTTATTTACTAGCACCAGTGCAACATTATTCATCGTGATATTAAAGCAGAAAACGTATTTCTTGCCTTAAATGGTGTTTGTAAAATAGGTGACTTAGGTTTTAGTACAGTAGCCAATCCAGAGGATAAACTTAATACATTTTGTGGTAGTCCCCCGTACGCTGCGCCCGAACTTTTTAAAGACGATTATTACATCGGCAGATATGTGGACATTTGGGCACTTGGGGTTTTACTGTATTTTATGGTAACAGGCTTCATGCCCTTCCGCGCTGATACCGTCGGAAAATTAAAAAGAAAAATTTTAGAAGGATCTTTTACTATACCCGATCATGTTTCTGCGACTTGTCGTTTTTTATTAACGCAAATTATTCGAATGGTACCTTCTGATCGGTATAGTTTAAGTGAAATTATGCGAAGTCTTTGGATGGAAGGTGTAGAATTTCCAAAGCCTTCTAAGTCTCTATCACTTAAACCAGTAATTAATTCGATTGATAATTCTCTAGCCGAAAAAGAAGCTTTAAAGCAATTATTAGGCTTTGGAATTACAGAAGATATGATAGAAAACTGTACAGACGATTCGAACAATTGTATAAATGGTACCTACCGAATAGCCGTATATCAAGAACAGCGAAAAGATCTAGAATTTCAAATTGAAAGAGAAGCGATGATTCGTAAAGATATCGAAGAAATTCGATTGAACAAACGAAAATCTGTCTCTAAATCAAGTTCAAGCAATACACCTAAATCAGAATTTTGTACAATACTTTGAAAAAATCTCGACATCGTATAATTGTGTTCTAAAGCCACCTAATGTATTTAAACTGTACAAAACTATTTTTTAATTTTTATCTTGTATAATAGAAAAAAGCTGTACATATATTTATGGAAATATTTAAGCGTTATTTATATATTTAATTTTTTTTTTTTTTTTTTTTGATTTAAAAACAAATAAATCAGTAAAACCAAAAATAACATCCTTTTAACCAAAAATAACATCTCCTTTTATTTAATATAGTTGCAATAGTGTTGAATTAAATTCTTCAACCAGGGCTAACGTCACTTTGTTGTTTCTAAACCATATATATAACCCTGTCGAAAATATAAAAAATACCTTATACCGATGTTTATCCGGTTATTCTTGATTCATTTTTTTTTACTACACTGCAGTGTTGCCGAAAATCAAAACAGTGACTTACTTCAAACATTATGTCTGATAGTGGGTTTTGTTACTAATTACCCTGACTAAGAATTTTCCAATTTATGAAATTCTAAATGTGACAGGGTAAATGGTAGTGGCTTCTTGAAGTTAAGTTTTTAAAGAATTTTTGATAAAAATTTTCAAGATGCTAGGGGTGGAATGCAAGAGGCGAACTTGAGTCAAGCTCGACTTGAACTTTACATTGTAACCAATAGCGATAGAGTATGGGTTTTCCCCTCAAAATATATTCTGCCGCTATTGGTTACAAAGTAAAGTTCAAGTCGAACTTGACTCAAGTTTGCTTCTTGCATTCCACCCTAGATTTTAGTAATTATTATTGTTTTGATATATAGATCTATGAAAAATTAACAATATATAAATCTTTGGAAAGGTTATAATTTAGACTTAAAAATAAAAATAAAAAAATTTCCTGAAAAAGTTGGTTCTACAGTTTTTAACATTGAAAGAATTCATCACAAAAGTACTAAATTTTAACTTCGATGAAAAATTAAAAAATTGTTACAACTTGTACCTTTTCGATATTTTTTAGCCTCTAGTGTCTATTAACTATCCTGAGAAGTGTGGCTACGATCATCCGCGATCTTGAGCGCTAAATAATTTTGAAAAATTGATGTTTTTTTAAACAAATAAAAAACATATACGAATAAAAACAATTTTTTTTATTCATTATTAAAAGTAAAAAAAAAAATACTTTAGGTCATAAAAGACTTAAGTAAATTTGTTTTCGTGTTCTTGAAAGAAAAAAAGTTTTTTTTTAATTTTAAATTTGTGTTTATGGCTTTAAAATACATAATTAGTTTAAATGTCCCACTTATCAAAAACCACATCAATTTCTAAATGTTGTTAAAAAGTTTCTTTTTACTTTGTAAGTTTATTGTTGCAAACTAAGATAAAAGAGGAAATCACACCTACCAGGTGTTTTTGTTTTAAAAAAGTGCACACGCCCAAAGTAAGTTTTTCTAGCAAGGTATGATTATAGTGTAACAAAAAAGTATTTCACAAAATTTGAAAAGTATTTCCCATCAATTAACAGTGTTTTTTTCATTTTTAATTTAAATAAATAATTTTTTTTTTTTTTAATGTTTTTTTTTTAATGTTGATTTAAGGTGCCCCAAGAAGTCCTTACGGTCTTATCACAGAGCACCGCGGAAGAGCATTTAATAGGAAGTTCACGCCTCCTTCCCAACTGATATCGCAAAACTTGCCCAGAGATGGGGTTCGAACCAAGGGTTTTATGTTTCTGAGACAAGTGTGCTACCACTGCGCCACGGCTGCTTAAATAATTTTAAAAGAAGTAGACAATTTATAATTCAGTTGTATATATATATATATATATATATATATATATATATATATATATATATATATATATATATATATATATTATATATATATATATATATATATATATATATATATATATATATATATGTATATATATATATGTATATATATATATGTATATATATGTATATATATATATATATATATATATATATATATATTATATATATATATATATATATATATATATATATATATATATATATATATATATATATATATAAGATTGCTACAAATTAGTAAAATAAGTAGCGGTTGAATCAGAAACCTTTTAAAGATATTAATAAATTATAAATTATTTATAAATTCATAAAATTAGCTATATTACTAACATTTATTTTTTTGGTTGCTTTAATTTTATTACTTTAATTATCAGTGCTTTATTATATAAGAATATATATTATATAATTTAATTATCTATCCTTTCTAATCAACGGTGGTTTTTAATTTTAAGCATTTGCAGACATTTATTATGCTTTTTAAAACGTTACTTTAAAAACAACAACAACATCGTAATTTTGATTTTTTTTTTTGTCATGGTTTTTTCAGTAACCTAATAAAAAAGGTTATATCATTGCTTTGAAGATGTTTATACCAGATATATATTCATAAACTAATAAATATATGGCCAAGGAAAACACATTTAATTTGAAATACTTTAATTTGTTAATTTTTATGTAATAAAAAACGCGGGAAAGTCGGAAATTATTTTATGGTCATCCTTACTACTAAAACATAATAATTAAGCATTTGTTAGAATTTTTATGCTTTAAAGCTGTATATATTTTAAAAGAAGAAGGTTTTAACTTTATAATAATAAAAAAAATCAGAGTCTGGTTACTTTTTTAAGTTTAAAAATTTTGTATATCAAATCTTATATTTTAGCAATAAAAAAAAACATATAAAAATAACTGAGTCTCATGAAACAAAACTAAAAACATTATGCAGAATATGTGGAGAAAGTGTAGATAATGATAGTGTTCTTTTAACAAAACATATTGTAAGAATAGAATTTTGTTTTTTTATCCGAATCGATAAGGACCACCCAAATATGCATCCTCAAAAAATGTGTTATAGATGCTTTTCAATATTAAGAAATATTGAAAAAGCTTCAAACACTGAACTAAAATTAAGATCATGGCCTGAAAATTGCAATCTAACTGAATGTGTTTGCTTTAAATCCAATAAAGGAAGAAAAAAAAAAGAAAAAGATAAGTGGAAGACCTTTGAGTATTAGTTATAGTGAAAATATTTGGACTAGACACAAAATAAAATAACATACAATCTAAACTTTCACCTCAAACAAAACTTAATCTTAAACTGCAAGATATTAACTGCATCTTAAACCCTCATGTGCATCTTTGTGTTTGTACTATTTGCAATGACATTATGCATAAACCAATTATTATAAAAAACTGTTTTCATTCATTTTGCGCATCATGTCTATTACCACTTATCATTGGCAAACAAATAGCAAAAAACAAAATGCCCTAAATATTCCTTTTCAATTCCAAGTGATGGGTTAATTTCATCAACGAATGTCATTGAAATGATAGAAAATTTACAAGAAGTATGCAAGCAAGGTTGTTGTAGATTGTTTAAAATCACACAACTGTCAGAACGAAAGAAACATCAAAAAACTTGTCAGAAAACTCAAATATCAAGTTGAACAACATTATCATTTTAGAAATTTAGAAATATCTACAAATAAATCTAATTTAAAGTTTAGACAACTTAATTAGTTGTTCTCTGTTTACTTGCGAACATTATTGTTTACCAACATTTGAACAAAATATAGCGCATACGCATAATAAATGTCTATTACTAAACCACCGTGAACCGCTGAGAAGTACTCCACTAAAGACCAATTGTTATCTACTATGAATTCTTTAAACCCAAATTTTATTAATTTTCGTCTGTGCTTAACCCGAGTTGTTTTTGATATTGCAACCATATCAGAATAATTTTTACTTCTGGTTAACCTTTTTTTTTTTTTTTTTTTTTTTTTTTCGTTCTTTTTATTACATGTAAAATAAGCATTTCGTTACAATATTTCAAATACAAATATATAATAATAAATTTATATATAAATATAATGGTCGTTATTAGGAAATAAAATAACGCGGGGACTCGAAGAAGACCATACGGTCTTGTCGTCGAGTACCGCTAAGAAATGTTCGTGTTAAAATTTAAAAGATAATTACAAGATTAAAAAATAAAAATAAGTTAACAAAAGTAAGAAACTTAAAATACTCCATAATAAATACAAGATGCGTTATATTTATTATATATGTAAATTATAGTTGTTAAGGATACACATATACTTTTTTATAAGTTCATGTTTAAATAAATGGTAAAAATAAAGATCACAAAAAATATCAGAAGTATATTGTTAAATCATCGATTGTAAAAATGAGTTCTTTAAGCTTTTGTTTAAAAGAAAAGTAGTTACTTTGATTAATAAAATCCTCAGTAAAATTTTTTAAAACTATTTTATTCCATAAGAATGGTCCGCGATAATCAATACAAAATTTTAAAAAGATTTGTTTTGAAAAACGGGCTGCTTATTATTGCGTAAAATGTATTTTATTTTTATCTTTTGATGAAATACAAATTATGGAAAGAAAATCGGGGATGAATTGGTTTACATTTAAACATAAAACAAAGAATATTAAAAATATTAATCTCATATATATTAAAAACTTTCATTTCAAATAAAAGAGGCTTGGCATGACGTGCCATATATAAGACGTGCTACATGCTTCTGCTGACAATTTTAAGTTTGTTTTTATTTGCACTACCCCAAGCAATGTTTTGCATAGTTTATGTGGCAATGAATAAATGAGTGATATAATTGTACTAAAGTTTGTTTATTCAAGACATTTCTCGCTTTGTACAATATTTCCTACACTTTTTGAAATTTTACTTGATAAGTTTTTAATTTGATTTTTCCATGTAAGATTTTCATCTAAACAAACGCCTAGAAAATTAGTTACTGTTACTTTTTTTTAATTTGTATATTGTCAATAACAAGTGGAGGCATGTTAATTGGCAGTTTATGTTTTTTGGTAAGAGGATGGAAAAGAATCCAT
The DNA here is from genome assembly GCF_022113875.1 of Hydra vulgaris. Lineage (NCBI taxonomy): Eukaryota > Metazoa > Cnidaria > Hydrozoa > Anthoathecata > Hydridae > Hydra > Hydra vulgaris. The sequence goes on from NC_061168.1 coordinate 16,114,817, forward strand.
TTAGTTTTATCAATGTTAAGGGATAGTTTGTTTGTCTTAAACCAGCCAGATATTTTGATTAACTCGATGTTCGCGTTAAGAAATAAAGTAGGAATGCTTTTTGTAAGACATAAATAAATTAGTGTCATCAGCAAACATAATTGTTATTAAATTCGAGGCTTTGTATAGATCATTAATATAAATAAGGAAGAGGAGAGGTCCTAATATGGATCCTTGAGGAACTCCACATGTAATATTTAACAAATTTGATGAAAATGATTTATCAGCATAAACAAATTGTTTATGATTGGTTAAATAACTTTTTCAACCATTTTAAAACACTGCCTATTATACCATAATATTCTAATTTTTTTAATAAGAATTTTTATAATCAACTGTATCAAACGCTTTCGCTAAATCAATGAATATTCCCAAATGTAATTTTAGAATTGTTAAATGAGTCTGATATACTTCTTGTAAGCTGAGTAATTGCATGCTCTGTTGAATTATTTTTTTTTGAATCCATATTGCATGTTATATAATAATTTGTTTTGTTAAAATGTGATTGTATATTCTGTTGTACAAAATTCATTCTAAAATTTTTAGAAAAAACACCCAGTAAACACAGGACGTTTTTAAAACGTTTTAATTCCGTTCAATTTACGGTCGGACGTTAAAAGAACCAATACAATCGTTTTTAAAACGTTTTTTTGCAAGCGTTTTTTTTAATGTTAATTTAAACGTTTTTTTAGCGTTTTTTAAACGTTAATTTTTTTTTTATTAACTTACGAAATTTCTCAGTTAGCTTATGAACGTTTTTAAAAAGTGATAAAAAAACATTTTTTAAACGTACAGCACGGCAATATTTAAAAGAGTATGTTTACTCCAAGGCCTTCTTAAACAGGCCGCGACAGCTCATTTTCCGTAAAATTAGCGAAGGCCGACTTTTTTACTGTTAAAATTATTTTTTATCTTTGCTTTTGTAAACAAACTTCAGAAACAAATAAAGAGCTTTATTAGGACAAAACATATTGATTGAATTTCGAAAGCAAATATTGTAGGAATTTTTTTTACGTTTAGAAATAAATTAATTACAATAAAAATTTAAGGAGTTTAGCTAAAAATGACTAAATCTCGTTTTTATAACTATATGTTTATTTTAGCTGTTTAACACTTGTAATACAAATAATAAATTTTTTGATAAAAACAAACAAATATATTAACTTTATTTTATTAAAATTATTTTGACTTTTTTGACTCAAAGTGTTTTATTTTGAAGTTGAAAGTTTTGCTTGTTTTATTAAACATTCCTTCCCAAAATCTTTAGAGTGTTTTTTACAATAATTGTTTAAAAAAATGTTTGCCAAAATGTAGCAAACTTTTTTAACACTTTGAACAAGCAATTGAAATTTACTATCGCAGTTAATAAAAATGTCAATTAATCCTTTCTTGCACAGCAATGGTGAAACTTTTATATTTGAAGTGACACTTGTGAATAAGTGTCACTTCAAATATAAAAAAACAATAAAAAACAAAGTAGACTAAATTGTCAGAAGGCTTCCCCTGTTCAAAGAACTGATCAAAGTTCCATATTTTTGAAACATATCAAAGGTGTCTGTTTCTTCTAAAGTTGAGTGTAATTCTGGAAGTTTGTAAGCAATAAAACCTGCAATATATAAAAGCCCTTGTTTGCATTCATTTGGCAAGTGATCCTCACAATTTTCACATATTGACATATTAAACTCAACATAAAATTCACACTTATCACAGTGGTGGTGAGCAGGAGGAAATATTGTAAAATCTGTATGTTTGTCTAGCAACTTTCTAGTTTTGTCGATTCTAAATTTTTGAATATCATTTTGCACAGTTATCAGATATGTGCTACCTGACCCTTGCCGATATTTCCCAAACTGTTTTTCTAGTGCATCTGATTGCATATGTCCTAACAATACATAAGATACACCGCAATTCAACAAATACTTGGCACAGCTTGCTAATCTTTTAGAAGTTTTTTGCAAAGCACTTGCAGTATCCATTGTTAACTTTTTCTCTCTTAATTTTGAATTTACACATTTCAAACTTTCAGCAAAATACGAAATATAGTTCTCTAAGAAATCTATTTGCCAATCATTGACTGAAGAAATAGGCTTTTTTCGAATATCATTTAATCTAATATCTAGACCTTTTGCTTTACTGTTGACAATAAGCCACCACTTAACAACTGTTTCAATAAAAAGTGCAGTATCTTCAGCTTCAGGAAATTATACATGTAATGCTGCAACTGTTTCATCACAAAAAACTTTAAGAACTAATCCAACATTTTGTTGCTCAATCGGTTTTGGTGACACAGCTTTTTGTGTTAAGGGTGACAACTTAACTATTCGACTATCTGCAGCATGAAGTTGAATTATAAATTTCCATTCTGCAAGTCGCACAGTATTGTTATCATTTAGCAATCTATATTTTAAACATTGTAATTGTTCAGTGATCCAATTATTTCGAATACATTTTAAAATATGCACAGTGTCATTTAAAAGATAGTATGCTGGAACTTTTTTTGCATTAAAATATTGAAATGTTTTTTGGTTTACTCAACAGTTATCCATTATTGACCCAAGAGGCTTTCCACCTGCAATTATGATTTGTTGATTTATCTTTTCTATCACGCTTGTTTGAAAATTTGTTGTAGAATTTGTAGCAAAACAAGCTTTTCAACGAGATCAAAATATACTAAACGAGATTTTGAATAAAGATGCAATGCTTCAGAAATGTCTTCTAAAGAAAATGGTGTATTGTTTGTTTTACTTAATAAAGCTACTTGATGCCTAATATAACTTGCTCGCTTAGAATCTGTTTCATTATTAATAACATAACTAACAGCATTCTCCAGTTGAGAATAATATTTATTAACTCCTTTTTTTAAAAAAGACAGTTTAATTTGTAAAAGTTGGCTTTATACAGTAAAATAAATATCTCCAGAATCTTCTAAAGTTATATATATTGAAAACTTAGGTACTGGTCCACAATGTTCATATGATATTAAAGATATATTTTTTTCTTTTTCAACAAAATAAAATTTTTCTTCACAGTTATTTATTATTGACTTTAACAATTAAATTTTTAACAATTAAATTAAATTTAATAACGTTCATTTTTTTGAAGTTTTCGAACTCATCAGGTAAATTATTTCTTTCAGAGCATATTAACCCAGTGATATCTCGTTTTCTAGACACTATTGGAATACAAGACACTGGTATACCTTTAAAGACTGATGGAGGATGCACTGGAACAAAACTACCACCTTTGACTTTTTTTAATTCTGCATCTTTAGGCCAGTGCTGAGCACAAATTAGCTTATAATCTGTAAACACAAAGTTTGCATTTGGAAGTTTTTTAATCCATAACTTATAGTTTAAATCAAACAACCAAAATCCTCATTGAAACTTTAATTCTCCGTAAAAAAGTCGGCCTTCGCTAATTTTACGGAAATTTAGCTGTCGCGGCCTGTTTAAGAAGGCCTTGGTTTACTCAAATAATGGCGTGACCTTCGATTAGGCGAATTGATTTATTTAAGTAAAAATTATATAAATTAGTATATATTTAAATCAACCAAGTGTTTGTATTGTTTTTTTGTAGAATTAAATTTGAAAATATATTGGAATATTTTTAGTTTAAAGTTGTATGCCTTCGTTGAAACTAGGTTGTGTTTGTATTTCTACTTGAATCAAGTAGATATGATTAATAAAGTTTTAATGGTGTGGTTAGCTAGATTATTTTACTCTAATAAGTAACTTAATTGTTGAGTAAACTTGAATGCTTAAAAAAACTAGATTAAGTTTTTAATTCTACTTAATTTTCAACTGCTTTTAACGCAAAAAAATCTATTTGGATTTGAGAAAAGGGAACAACATTCTCAGAATTTTTCTTCTTTAACTCTAAAAATTAAAAATAATATCAGTGGTTTTTATAAAGGAATTACTATAGTTAAAAAAGGCTGAAAGGAAAAAAATATGATGATTTGTTTCAAGAAAGGGAGTGACTTACTTCAAAATGTCATTTTAAAATTTTTATTCTTTAATGATATTCTGGTGTTATTACCAAATGTTTAGCAGTATGAAACCTATAATATTATATACCATACTATATACCCTATTTTACTTATAAAGTTAATAATATTTAAAGTAATTTGTAAAAATTTTTTAATTGTAAAATTGCTACATTAGAAGACAAGTTGTTAGATGAAATTCAAATATTCTCTATGTTTGTATTGTGTAGGTCAAAAAATAATAAACAAAGATGATATTGATTGTGATGACCAAGAGATTCATTTTAAGACACATCAATCTTCATCATCTTTAAATAAAAAGGATAAACATGGATTTCCATTATCTCAAGCAAGTAAGTCTTTAGTTAAAATTAATAGTGTAATGTTTGTTGTAAAATGCTAACATGACTGTCAATATTAAAAAATATCATTAAAATGATGAGGTTCCAATTTTAACTTTAAATAATCACCTTCATGAAATCCATTATTTCAATATTATCAAAACTATAAATCTATGGAACAATTTTTCTTGTCTAATCCCAAACCTGAGAAAAATGCTAATATATATAATATAGCATTGCCACTATTAGGTATTTTAATGTCTATTAGTTTTTCTCTGATTTAGGCTTAGACCAATAAAGTTGTTAAATTGTTAAATTTATGTATTTTAAATTTATTTACGTAGTTTAGTTAAGACAATGTAAAATTTAATTAGTGTAAATTTGTTTAGACTTTCAATATTATGTGTTGCTTCTCTTAAATGAGATAAAAACCCAAGGATGCAAAAAACTTTATATAAAATAGTGTGAAGAAGAAGTAGTAACTGAAATGAACAGCATAATAGAATTTGATAAGTTTGACTCAGCACTTGACAATGTTTCATCTAGTAACTCAGTAGTATCTCTGCAGTTGTAAATTGCTAAATACTGATTTGACAGGTTTTTCTTTTTTTTTTTAATTTTCTTTACAATATATAATTTTTACTACTTAATTAGGAATTGCCAGATTTCCATTATTTCTTTCTATTAGAAACAAAGAGTTCAAAATATTAGTGGTAAGAACTGTCAAAAACTTGTGATAGCTATGAAGAAGAGGTTAGTAAATTAAAAGTGCATTCCTATAAATACTCTGTTTAATTTTATAATGATATTACTCCCATCTTACAATCCATTATACAATTCCCATGCATGGCTCTACGTTAGCCGTTTTACCATAATGGGATGACTGAATAACCGTGAATTTCATACGCGCAAACTAGCACATGTGCAAAGCAGTTACAAAAACTGGCACAATGCCAAATGGCATAAGTGCAAATGGGCATAACTGCACAAAAAGAATTTCAAACATTGGCATAATTGCAAACTGGCATATGTGTAAATTGGCATAAGTGCGCTAAATAGATTTACAAACATTCGCATAAGTGTGAATTGCCATAAGTGGGAACTGGTATAAGTGTGAAGCAGTTGCAAAAACTCGCAAAAGTGCAAACAACATAAATGCAAACTGGCATAAGTGTGCCAAATAAATTTGCAAAATTTAGCATAATTCCAAACTGCGAATTTATTACACGCATTTATGTCAGTTCGCACTTCTGCCAGTTTTTGTAACTGTTTTGTACGTAATCAAATTTTGCACTTATGCCTATTCGTATTGTTTGCTAACCTGTTTGGCGCACTAATGCCAATTTACACTTTTACCAGTTTGCAAGTTTATAGCTATAGGTTATCCTATAGCTTTAAACTTTAGTCCAGATAATTCTTTTAACCCAGATAATATTCATATATATGACTACACTAATGGTTAGTGTACACTTATGATCTGGACTATATTAATGGTGAGTGTGCTATTTTTTAAATAATAGATTAGATTTAATTAATAGATAAACTGTATCGTTAAATTAAAATCTAAATGTTTAATTACATTTAGATTTTATGGAAAAAAAGAAAAAAATTTTAAATACAGTAGTTAATTATAATTTCATAAATTATAAGATATAATATTATTAAAATATATTATTTTTAGATTTATGACAAATTCGCTCATGGCCAAATCTAATATGGCAGCTGGAAAAGGCAAAGGATCTTTTTAGCCTAACTAAGCTATACAACTTAATAAAAGGTACGTTTATATATATATATATATATATATATATATTATATATATATATATATATATATATATATATATATATATATATATATATATATAATCTATATATATATATATTATTAGGCGGGATTGTATTTCTAATTTACCGAATACTAACCTGTTTCCTTTTTTTCTCCTCTTCAAGCACTGTGTAAATATATATATATATATATATATATATATATATATATATATATATATATATATATATATATATATATATATATATATATATATATATATATATATATATATATATATGAATATATATATCCAATGTGATACAAAATACAAAAATATTTAAACCTCAATTTTATATATATATATATATATATATATATACATATATATATATATATATATATATATATATATATATATATATATATATATATATATATATATATATATATATATATATATATAAATATATATATATATATATACATATATATATATATATGTATATATATATATATATATATATGTATATATATATATATATATATATATATATATATATATATATGTGTGTATATATATATATATATATATATATATATATATATGTGTGTGTGTGTATATATATATATATATATATATGCAATGTGAAGTTATATATATATATATTTTTAAAACATATATTTGTAATTTAAAAACTTATTACTATTATTATTATACTATATATTATTATTAAACTATAATACTATTATTACTGTTCAAATTGTCTGTTTTAAATATATAGTTTTTTCTTTTAGTTTGTGCATCGACTTCTCACGAATCATACACAGAGTCGATTGTCGATGCAATAATTGCTGATTCGTGAAAACGGGCAACTTTTGCTTGTCTTAAAGTGCCTTAAGGTGGTAGTATCGTCAGAAATTTCAAATTTTTTTTGATTTTTTGAATATAACTTTTCCTGGCATTTTCATTCATGCTGAAAACGATGGAACTATTATTTTTTCAATATAATCTATATAAAGCCTTCTATTTTTCATTTTAAAAAAGGTACTATGAATTATTGCTCCTTAGCAACTCCATAGCAACAAAAGTAAACAAAACAGTATTGGTTCTTATTAATAAGAACCAATACTGTTTTGTTTACTCAATATATTGAGCTGCCTTAAACAAGTATTTTCTTCAGTAAGTGTTTAGAAAATACTAAGTGATATTTGGCTTCTTTTTTTCCCTTAAAAATTAATTATAATCACTTTATTTCTTGGCGTGATTGTAAAGTGGCTTCAAAGCAAATATTATTTCAGTTATTAATGTTGAATATAGCCTGAGTTTAATTGCTTAGCATTGTTATTTTTAGTTATTTAGTGTATATTAAAATAAATAAATTACTTCTAATCGTTAAAATGAAAACTGATGCTTTGAGGAGAAGAAGTATTGGTGCTTCCAGAGTTTTTTAAAAAAGAAGAAGAACTTCAAGAACATCAAGTTCGTCTATTTTTCCCCAAACTGAAAATACTTTTGCAAGCAGAGAATTGCCATTAATTGAGAGTAATGATTTAAGCATTTTACCTAACTTTACAAGATTAACCAGCAATGTTGTTGCTAATAATGGAGCTGTTCCACAACCTCAAAGTAATAAAAACGAGTCTAACTATATTTTAATTGATCTTGATATTATTGTACAAATTATTACCTTAGTTGGAACATGCCCTGACTGTGAGAGCAAGTCTATCAACTTAAATATAGATCATAAAAATAAAAAAGGTTTAAGTTCATTGTTGATATTGAACTGCAGTGAGTGTTTATGGAAAACAAAGTTCTATACCAGTAAAAAAGTTTCAGATAAAACTTTTGAAAAATCTTTTGACATAAATTTACGTTCTGTAATTGCAATGCGTGAAGTTGGAAAAGGACACAGTGCATTAGAAAAATTATGTGGTTTTTTAAACTTACCACCTCCATTTCAAAAAACTAATTTTAATGATATTCAAAATAAAATATTGCTGTCATATAAATATATTGCAACACAATCAATGATCAATGCAGCTCTTGAGTTTACATTAAGAGATGATACTGGGATTTCAGATATTACTGTTTCTTGTGATGGTACATGGCAGAAACAAGGACATAACTCTTTAAATGGTATAGTAACTGTTGTTGCGGTTGATACAGGCAAATGCCTTGACTATCGTGTTCGCACAAAAAAATGTAAAGCTTATGAACTCTGGGAGGATAAATTTAACTCTGATGAGTATGAAGAGTTTTTGCAAAAACATAACAATAACTGCTGCCTCAATCATATTGGATCTGCTGGATCTATGGAAGCAGCAGGACTTGTTGAGTGTTTTAATGCTTCTGTTTTAGAAAGAAAATTAAGATATATAAATTATCTTGGAGACGGTGACTCTAAAGCATTTTCAGATGTTCAAAAACAGAATCCATATGATGGAAAAGAAATAACCAAGCTTGAATGTGTAAGTCATATTCAAAAACGAGTTGGATCAAGACTAAGAAAGTTAAAAACAACTAATAAAAGCTTATTAAGTGATGGTAAAAAATTAGGGGGAGTTGGTCGTCTAACAGACAAAAAAATTAACAAGTTACAAAATTATTTTGGAATTGCGATTCGTCAATGCTGTGGTAAATCTGTATATGAACTAAAAAAGGCTATTGGAGCTGTATTATTTCATTGCTTTGAGGCTTCATCATTTGATCTAAGACATGCAATGTGTCCTCGAACTATTGATACTTGGTGCAAATATCAAGCAGACAGAATAAATAAAACAAACGTTTATAAAGAAAAACCAGGTCTGCCTACTGTTATTAGGGACATAATCAAACCAATATTTATTGACTTATCTGATGAAAACCTGTTAAAAAGGTGCTTTCATGGAAAAACTCAAAACAACAATGAATAGCTTATGGTCCTGGAAGTTTTTAGTTGTTTTGCTTTATTTCAATTGATATAACTATTTTAAAATTATAAATTTGGTTGTCATAATTTTTACTTTTATATATATTTTTTTTATTTTATATTTTTCATTTTTTAATTACAAGGATATAACCTTCTATATGGTACTTAAAAAAGTAATTAAAATTAAAGATAAACTTAGTTTATTGCTTTTAATACATTGAGGAGTGATTACAAAGTATTTAGAAATATAACGAGAACTTATTTGATATTTTAACTTGTTTTTTCGATGTTAATTTTATTAAATTGCTGTTTTCTCAGATTGCCATTTTTTAGCACGGGGCAATAAATAACTTGGGAACCACTTGTTATGGTGCTTTAAAATTTTATACAGTTGTAATAACATATATGATGAGCTCATTGAAGCAGTATTTTTTTTTAATATTATTTTTTTGCAGAGTTATGGGCTCCTAAAGGGGGCTGTTTTGGGGTAAATTTTGACCCACTAGTTATATATGCTGTATCTCCTTATTGATTTAAGCTAACTTTACAATTTTGCTTCCATGAGTTTAATAATATATTATAAGTAAGCACTGAAAGTTTGAGTTTTATAGCATCTACCATTGTCTCATTATTTATCGCAGCATCTTTTGACTTTTTTAGGTTTCGCGACCTAAAACTTGGGTCCAAATATAAAATTAAATTTTTTTTTTATTACTTCATTATTTATGCAATTTTTTTAATACTATCCAAAAAAATCAATAGTCTTTGTTCAAAATTAAAGGTTTTAGAATTCTGAGGATACTACCACCTTAAATCCATCGTTATAATATTACTTTGTTTGTAAATTGTTTTAAAAAATAAATTTAAAAATAACTTTTAAATAAATTTTTTATTTTTCTTATTTTTTAAACCAACAGGTTCTTTTAAAAACAATTTAATAATAGTACCTATGGATTTGGAAATATTTTCCAAAAAATAAAGTCTTTTAAAAGTTTAAAAGACGCCTAAATTATGGTTTTATTTAGGTTATTTGAGATTGATTTTTAAACGTTTTTTTTAGAACGTTTTTTAAACGACTTTTTCAGAACGTTTTTTAAACGCTTTTTTAAAAACGTTTTTTAGGTATTGCCATTCAGAACGTTTAAAAAACGTTTTTTTTCTTAGTTAAAAAAACGTTTTAAAAACGTTCATGTGCTTACTGGGCAGAGAGGATGGAAATTGGACGATAGTGTTTTACATTAGTTTTTTTCTCCTTCTTTAAAAATAGGAATAAATTTTTGCTCTTTTTAAATCATCAGGAAAAACTCCCTGATTAATAGAGCATTTTTAAAAAATTGAAAAAGTATGTCTTTTAAAACGTCAAAACAGCTTATAATAATATTTCCGTTGACATCATCAGGACCAACTGCTTTATTTGACTTAAACAATTTAAAAGCACTTTCAAACTCTTCAAAAGACAAATCAAAAGAATTTAGATACGAGTTTAGAGGTTCATACATTGCTTTTATTAATTTTTTAGGGTTCGGAATTTTTTTTCGGCTAGGTTTGGTCCTACAGATACAAAATATTCATTAAATTCAGAAGCAATTGATTTTTGATCAAGAAGAAGATTGTTATCTACTTTAATAACTGAGGGCAAAGATTGCGACATTTTTTTTAGTGTTACCAGTAATTTCGTTTATTAGTTGCCAAGTGCGTTTTTGAGTTTAATTTGTATTTTTCAAGTAAATTAGTGAAATATTTTTTTTTTTGAATTTTTCCTTAGGCGTTCAAATAATCTTACGTAATTTTTATAAATAGTCTTACTTTCAGTTGTTTTTTTGATTTTAAATATTTAATATAAAGTTTTTTGAAGATTTTAGAATACTTTTAGTAATCCATAGCGATACAATTTTTTTATATTTGTCATTTACTTCTACTTTGGGAAAATCGATGTCATAAATTTCATAAAAAATTTTAAAAAAGGATTTGTATATTAAATTGTCTTTTATTAAATATATTTTATTAAGTATATTAAATATTAAATTTTATTAAGTATATTAAAATGTCTTCAGAAAAGTTTATAATGTCCCAATTAATTAACGATAGTTGATATTTAAAAGATTCTAGGTTTTTATTATGAAAAATTCGTTTATTAAATGATTTTTTTTCATAACATATAATTTTTGAATAAATATCAATTGAAAAAATTTAGGGAAGTGACCTGATATATCACTTTTAATAATGCCTTTTTTAAGCGAATTATTAAAAATATCGTTGGTTATAATGTTATCAATTAAGGAAGTTGTTGTTTGAGTAATTCTAGTTAGTTTGTTTATTAGAGAAATTGCTCCATTTTCAAATAGGTCATTATAAAACCCATTAATGTCTTTTTTGACATGATACTCAAAGCAATTTAAATTCAGATCCTAATATGTAAAGTAATTTTTTTTCATAGTTGCTTTTACTTATAACATCATCTTGTAAAAATGTACTAGAAGTTTTAATTTCGCCTGTAGGTGGGCGATAACAACAGCTAATCACAATGTTTTTAGTTTTATTGTTCAATACTTCAATTGTTAAAACCTCTTTATTGACATCAGAAATACTCATGTCATGCCTAATATAATACTGAAGGTTTTCTTTTACATAAATAATTAAACCACCGCCGCGTTTATTTGTTTTCCGCCCTAATGAAATCAAATTATAGCCCGGTATTTTAAATTTATTATCTAAACTTGAGTCATTAGAACTACACCAAGTTTCAGTTATGCATATTACACTAAAAAGAGTTAAATTTTCCTCAAAACTATTGCAAAGATTTTCAAAATTTTTTTTTTAAACTTCTTTTTATATGAACTGCATTAAATATATCATGCTCAAGAAATTCTTTTATTTCATAACTATAGAAACAGCTGCAGTTGCTTTGTAAAGCACCTGTTTCGCTTAAAAAACTTTGATCCGGATCGGACTCTTTGTTGAGTATAAAATCATTGAATTGAAAAATATCACAAAAAAGAGTGATTTGAATCCATTTTAGTATTTAAAAACAATAAAAATTTAAGATAAAATAATAACTCTAATATAAAAGAATTTCTTAATTGTTGCGCGTTACAAGTTTATTATATACAACTTTAGCATATTTACCTTTAGTTTTAGTTTATTTAGTTTATTATTTATTTCGCCGTTAAAAATATTTACAAAGTACAACAATATAAAAAGTACAATTGGCTGGAGCAAGAAGAAGGCATAAAATAGCCTTATCACCGAGCCCCAATAGTAACGCAAATAACTATCCGTAATATACAATAATCCGTAATATATAAGCAAAAGTATTTAAAAAAAGACAATTCGAAATGTTAAGAAACAAAGTTAAAAAGAAGAAAAAAAAAAAATAGTATTAAAATAATTGAAGAAAAATAAAAAAAAATAAAAAGAAATGATTAAAATACAGTAATAAAAATGACAAAAATTTTCTGTTTTTGGTTATAAATTGGATGTGATTCGACATATATATTTGTATATATTATTTTCTTTCAAAATAATTCAAAATTCAAATAAAAATTTTGTTCCAATATTATAAAATGTATCAAGAAAATTGTAGGTAACTTTAAGAGAATATATATATTCAATGAAAGTATGATAAAGACATTGTAATTCTTAGTATTGTTAAATGGTCTACACCATTTCAAGATGTAAATGAGAACATGAAAGTTGTAATTAGGAAGTCGTAATATGTAATTACGAAACACAACATGTAATTGAGAATACGTTATATGTAATTGAGAAACACAACATGTAAATAAGAAGTCATAACATATAATTAAGAAACACAACATGTAATTGAGAAAACGTAAGATATAATTGAGAAATCATAATATGTAATTGAGAAATCGTAACTTGTAATTGAGAACACATAAATTAAAATAGCAAATTCACAGTCTAAGTTTGTAGGTTGTTACAAAAGGTCTTTTTGGACATGAATTTAAGTTATAATCTTAAATTTTGCTTTTGTATGCACAAGTAATAATAATGGAATTGAAAGATCGTTGTGTTATATGCCAATACACTATGACCCGAAAGTCTGGGATTAAGCTAAATCCGTGTCAACATTTATGTCACCAAATTTGTTTACGTCCAGTTCTGGAACAACCAGATTCAAGTTGTCCGATTTGTCGGCATGAAATACACACAACTGAACAAGTTGAAAGGAAACGTTACGTTTTATCTTCTCCAAATGACAGGAGAAGAGTTGTTAAATGTGCGGAGCGATTTGAAGATTGGGTGAATCTCGCGCAAACGCTAGGTATCAAATATAAGACAGCATACAATTGGGTTCGCAGCGGAAATTCAAATTTCATCGGAAAAGGAGGTCTTAAACCGAAAAAGTTGACCGAAGATCAAATCGAAGAAACATTAACATGGATTGAAAATGATTGTCAATTAACATTGGTGGTCATCAAAACAAAGATATTAAGACAATTTAACATAAACGTTAGCACAACAACAATAGCAAATTACCTCGAAGGCAGATTGTTCTCATTAAAAAAAGTGCACAAGGAGCCTTCTACAATGAACAGTTATGAAAACAAACAAAAAAGAGCTGAATATGTTAGAAACATCAACAAACATATCACAAATGGTCGTCAGATAGTTTGGTTGGATGAAACAAATTTTAACCTTTTTTGTAGAAAAACGCAAGGACGCGCGAGACAAGGAAAAAGAGCAATTATGAAAGTACCGGCTTCAAAAGGTTTAAACATACACTTGATCGCAGCTATTTCAACTACAAATGTCGTCATGATAGAAACTCGCAGGGGATCATTTAAAGCAGATTCCTGTAACGAGTGGATGTTGGCTATGTTTCACCAGTGGGTTACATCCGGGAATCGTTTGGAGGATTTGGTCGTCGTAACAGATAATGCTCCTTGTCACGCTCGTTTGCAAAGGGTGTTTAATAATTCACCAGCTCAGTTGTTACGTTTGGGATCATACAGTCCAATGTTGAACCCAGTGGAAACGATCTGGTCCAAAATTAAAAGTAACGTTAAAAATGCAATTCGCATTCCACCTGTATTAGGTGACGGGATTGCGGAACAGCGCATGCAGTACTTAGAACGAATTGTAATTGAGGCGAAAAATACTATAATGGGAGGAGATTGTGCACGTGCGGTACAACACACAACCACGCACTATGCAACTATTTTAAATATGGAAGACGTACAAGTTGGTGCTTAAATGATCAATGAAGTGATTTTTAATTATATAATTTTTAATTATAATTTTTAATTGAATTATAAATTTTTCCCTAAAATGTTTTTAGTGTTTATTATGTTAAATTCATTTGCCCAAAAATTATAAATTTTTCCCTAAATTTTTCCCTAAAAATTAAATTTACGCTACAAATCTTGCGTCATTTTTAAGTGCGTCATTTTATACGCTCCATTTTTTTACGCGCCATTTTTTTTAAGCGCCATTTTACACTTACTCCTTTAAAGCGATATCTAAATTAAAATTTTCACGTTCTCACTTACATCTTTCTATTTCTTAATTACAACTTACATTTTCTCAATTACATGTTACGATTCTTAATTACAATTTTCGTTTTCTAAATTACATCTTATGTTTCTTAATTACAACTTACGTTTTCTCAATTACATCTTACGTTTCTTAATTACAACTTTTGTTTTCTCAATTACATCTTGAAAAGGTGTAGATTTTTAAATTTATGGTGCTAATTTAGTTTAATAAATTTTAAAGCTTTAAAAGTGACATTGAAGATCTGCTATATTAAAATCCGTAATTACTAAATAACGTCTTAATTTAGATTTGAATTGCGGAAGTGTTTTTTCTTTAATATTAACAATATGCTGAAAGTTTTTCCACAAAATTGGACCCCTGTACTGAATAGAATAAGAACATAACTTTAGATTATACTTTTGAGTTACAAAGTTATTTTCTGACAACTTGGTGGGGTATTTATGGCTTACTTCTCTAAAATAAGGATAGAATATATCTGGAGACAGTCCATGTTTTATTTGATACATGAACTGTATGACGAGGAATATGTTAATTTTAAACACATTTAATGCATTGAGTTTACGTAAAAGTAGCTCACAAGGCACAGATCTTTTTACTCCAAATACAATTCTACATGCATGAATTTGTTTAGTATAAATTTTCTTTAACTTAGCGTAGCTGTTGCTTGCCCATACAATATTGCCGTAAGTTAGATAGCTATGTATGAAGGAAAAATATAAACTTTTTAGAGATCTTATATCCAAAAATGGTTTTGCTTTATACATCATTGCAATGTTTATTGAAAGTTTTCTTTCAAGAGTGTTTATATGTTTCCTCCATGTTAAATTTTCTTCTAAAATAATACCTAAAAAGTTTACAGTTGTTTGCCTAGTAATATTTATATTATTAATTTTAAGATTGGGTAATTTTAAAGGAAGGTTTCCTGTTTTGGTTGGTTTGTGAAATAGAATAAATTTAGTTTTGTTAACGTTAAGTGAAAGTTTATTACAAATAAACCATTCATTTACTTTGTTTACTTCTTCATTAACTACTTTAAAGAGGGTTTTAATATCCCTATGAGAATAAAACAGATTGGAGTCATCAGCAAACAAAATAAAGTTTAGTATGTTCGAGGTATAAGATAGATCATTTATATAAAGAGAAAACAGTAACGGTCCTAAGATTGAGCCTTGAGGAACTCCACATTTTATTATACTTTTTGTCGTTTTAACATTTTCATATTGAATGTATTGCTGCCTGTTTGATAAGTAATCTTTAAACCATAGTAAATTATTGTTTTTTATTCCATAATGTTCAAGTTTTTTTAAATGAATGACATGGTTGACTGTCTCAAAGGCTTTAGACAGATCAATAAATACTCCTAATGTAAAACGGTCATCATTAAATGCATTTGGTTACATGAGTTACTAACTCGGTCAAAGCGTGATCAGTTGAATGATTTTTTTTTAAGCCAAATTGCTTGTTGTACAACATGTTATTTACTGTTAAGTAGCTGTTTAGCCTATTATACATTATACGCTCGAGTAACTTAGAAAAGCATGGTAAAACTGATATTGGTCTATAATTTGAAGAATCTGTGTCATCGCCAGACTTAAAAATAGGCAAGACCCGTGCAATTTTTAATTTTTCTGGAACTGTTCCAGATTGAAGAGAAAGATTAAAAATGTGATATAAAGGAGTTTCTATAATATGAAAAACTGATTTAACAACATTTATGCTAATATTATCAAAACCTACACTTGTGTTGTTTTTAAGATTATCTAGAGTATATCGTAACTCATTAATATCTAGTTTAGATTTGTCCATGACCTTATCATATATTTTTAAATAAGAATCAAACGATGATGAACTTGAAGGAATTTTTTCAGCTAAGTTTGGACCAATATTAAGAAAGAAGCTGTTTAGATTTTCAGCTACTATTGACTTGTCATATATAATTTTACCATCTACTAAGAGTTTCTTCGGTTGAATACTTATTCCATTATTTTTTCTGCCAATAATTTCTTTAATTACGCTCCACGTACTTTTGGCATTTCCGTTAGTTTTTTTTAACAACTTTGAATAGTAAATTTTTTTTTGATTGTTGTTTAGTTTTTTCAAATATATTTTTATAAAGTATGTAGTTTGTTTCATTTTCATACGTTTTTTTTTTTTAAGAATTTTTCATACAACTTTTTTTTTTCTTTGAAGATTTTAATAAGCCTTTAATTATAATAATTTAATAAGATTTTAATTAGACATCCATGGAGCTTGATATGACTTGGTATTTATAACAATTTTTTCTCCGGAAAAGTTTTTTCATATTGCTCACAAAAAAATTTAAGAAATAGTTCATAGGCATTATTTGCCTCTACCGATTGCATTATAAGATCCCAATCAACGTTATATTTTAAGAGGTGTTGAAATTTTTGTAAGGAGTATTTATTGATCTGCCGCCTGTATATTATAAATTTAGAAGAATTATTATTAATTGTTATATTATTAGTTATTAAAAAAGTAGGAAAATGATCTGATAAGTCTGTTTTGATTATACCTGTGGAAATATAGTTGTTATAAAAATTGTAAAGTAAAGTAGAAGATTTCTTAGTTATTCTGGTTGGTTTATTTATTGTTGGAATAACATTATGTTGAAGAAGTTTATCGATAAAATGCTTAATTTTGTTTGAAGCTTGTTTTAACAAGTTCAAATTAATAAATATGCTTCCGTTCTTTATTGACTTTAGTTAAAAATGTGTTTAAGTGAGTCTTAAATTTTTTTAAGTTACTAGATGGCTTTCTATAAATAGCATTAACAATTATATTTTTTGTGGTTTTATTATAAAGTTCAATGCACAATGACTCACAATCTGTTTCATTAACGCATAGGTCATTACGAGGGAAAAAATCAATTGAATTGTGGACAAAAATACTAACGCCTCCGCCACCATAACTATCACGTGGTTGATGAATTGACGTGTAATTAATTAAATCAAACTGTGTACTTTGCTTATTGCATTTACACCACGTTTCTGTTAGACAAATAATGCTAAAATCATGTTTTATTTCGTCCAATAGAATTTTTAAATTTTCAAAGTTTTTATTTAGACTTCGGATGTTAATATTTAAAATTGAAAATGCGTTTTTATTATTTTTAAGATATTGTGCAGATTGGTAAACTGAGTAGTATTTGCTTTCAAAATTGAATTTGTCAAAATAGTCTGTTTCATTGTCATTATCATTAATATTTTCATTAGAAAATTGAAATATAGAGTTTTGCTCCATTTTTATGCATGGTTTTATATAAAATTTTGAAACATAAATAAAAAATAAAATTACTTATTTAGCTTTAAGATTAAACTCTCTCACTATTCACTTATCGTACTCAATAATAGCATATTTTCCAGCGTTACGCTCAATCTTCATCTTTTCACTTAATTCGCGTCTTATTTTGTTAGTTTCAAATGAAAAATCTTCATTAATAAAAATACCTGTACCTTTCAGCATCTTTGCGTTTTCCAAAATTTTTTTTTTGTCTTTATAATTTAACAGTTTGAGTATGATTGTTCTGGGTTTATTCTTTATTTTCTCTGGGTTAAAGCGTCTTTCGATACGGTGCGCTCGTTCAATAATAATGTTACTTATTTTTAACTGATCATTAAATATTTGTTGAACTTTTTTTTCAGTTTGATCCCATGTTTCTTTTTCATTTTCTCGTACACCGTCAATTCTAATATTGTTTCTTCTATTCCTATCTTCTAGTTTTCTAATTTTTTCTTGTAGTGCATCATTTAATTTGCTTGCTTCGATCTGCGTTGTTTTTAGCTGTACGGTCTGATTTACAACTTTAGTAATTTCCGTATTCATTAGTTTTTTAAGTTCTTTTTCGACGTGTACGAGGTTTTCATTAATTAAGGTATCTTGAGTAAACTCAATACTTTTTTGTAGATCGTCAATACATTTCTGCAAGCTTTGTTGTTTTTTTTCAATTTTTGAAATACGATTTGTTATATTTTTTATTGAATGTAAAATTTTATCCATTTTGTCGTTTTGTATTGAGGCATTTCCTGATACTATTTTTAAAAGCGAACTTTCTTGCGCTTTGAACTTTTCCTCCATTATAATTTCAATTTCTTTTTTACTTGGCATTTAATAGATTATGTGTTAAGTATTTTCAGATAATTACTATTTACTAATTAATTAACAGTGAATTTCTTCTTTTTTTTATTTATAGATTTATATAAATATTTATATATTTTTCAGATAATTACTATTTTCTTCTTCTTACTATTTTCTTCTTCTTCTTACTGATTTCTTCTTTTTTTATTTATAAAAATACGCTAATTTAAAAATGTGCGTCCGTTCACTATGAAAGCCAGATGTAAAAGTGTACTTTGGCTCTCAGATCTTTTGCTTCTTTAAATAACTGTTTTCGCAATTCCAAAGTTCTTTCACTGTAGTCTTCGTTTACGTAAAGCCGATCGTTCCACAATTTTAACTGAACATAGTTATCCAACGCAGTTTTTTTTATCTTTGTAATTTAAGAATTTTACTATTATGGTTCTGTTTTACTTTTTTCCATCGTTATTTTTTTTCCCCGTCCTGTGCGCACGTTCAATTTCAACATTAACTTTAAAACCAAGTTTTGACTTTAAAACATTTTGAATCTTTTCTTCGCTTAATGCCCACGTTTCATTTTCGTCTTCCTCAATTTCTGTAAACCTTAGATTATTTCTTCTGCTTCTGTCTTCCAACTCAGCAAGTTTGTCTTTGACAACAACATTTGTTATATCATTCTGGCTTGATGTTGAGTTAGGCTTTTTTTTTTATTTCAGAAAGTTCTTGAACAATTGATTCATATTTCTCGCTAAGAAACTCTGCCGATTTCCTTAATTCACTAGTTTCTTTTTTTAGTTTTGAATTTTCTTCTTGAAGATTTAATAGTTTGATTTCCATTTTATCAAACTTCTCGTTAAATATTTTCAATAAAGTATTCTCATGAATATCTAATAGACCTTTAATTTGAGAAACGGTAAATTTAGCCATTTTTAATTTAGTTTACAAAAGCACGTCCGTTCACGTCAAAAGTTTTCGCAAAAAAAAAACAACCAATAACCAGATATGTTGATGTTGTATATGTTGATGACGGTAGATATTTCTCTAATTTCTAACCTCTCTTAACCTAGATATTGTTGATGTGACAAGTTACTTTAGTGGTGATATCACCAAGAGATCAAACTATTCGAAAAGCAAAAAAGAAACATCCATTGATCAGACTTTTCGGAGTCGTCCCAAATATACAGGAGAATTATAAAAACTATAATGTCTTTTTCAAAGATTTGGAAAATATTCAGTATAAAACTTGCGCTCATTTAAAACTACTTAACTTGATTTTAGGACCTCAAAATCATAGTTCAAAGTATCCTTGTTGCTTCTGTAATAAGAGTACTGATTATGTAGATTGGCTTTACTCTACAGGAGATAAACGAACCTTTGGATCAATTAGAGAGCAAAATCTTGCTTGGAAACAAGGATGTAATTCTGAATCATCGCTGAAAGAATTTTATAATTAAAAAAAAATATAATAATTTCGAAAAGTTTAAAAATTCAACCAGAATCTTTAATGGGTAATCTAAAAAGTGGCAATCCACTTGACCTTTTACAACTTTTTCATAAATATTCTTTGAAAGCTGGTTACCCAAACATTGTAAACACGTAGTGCATTTTCACAACAAACATTTGTGAAGCTACTTAAGAAACTTTTAATAACGCTTTTTAAAAAAATTCTTTTTTAATATATTGTTATATTTTATAGGGAAAACGTTATTTTTTTATCGCTAGAGAGAAATCATCCATACAAATTGCAAAATCTTTGAATTAGGACATCTAACATATTTAATAATCTTAGATATTTCTACCAATTAAAAGCTCAATATATATATTGAGCTTTTAATTGTTAGAAATATCTAACTTAATATCTAAAATATCTAAGATAATTTAAAGCAACGCAAACTAAAATTTTATTCAATGAATTAACTTTAATTTGGAAAAAGGGAGTTAAGTAGTGCACAAATTAATTTAAAAAAATTCTGTACGTATACGTACAGGTGGGGGCCAAAGAGGATGTTGCCCCGGGTGCAAAGATTTAATAGGGCGCAAAGTTATAAATTTATCTTTTTTTTTTATTATATTTTTTCTGTTAAAAAACAATATAATATATGGTTTTAGTTTTTTTAACAGAAAAAAAAATAAAGAATTTTATGTAAAAAATTTAAAAAATAATATGTTCATATGTAAGTATATAAAACAATAATTGCTGTTCGTCTTTTTTTCTCGACAAAAGAACGCAACTGCAACTTAGTGGTTTTTTTGTAATCAAATTGCGATGCTCTGTTATAAGACCGTAAGGATTTCTTTGGGAAGCTAAATTAAAAAAATTGTTTATTGTGCGATTCGTTTTAATTATAAAAATCGCATTTATAGTTGCAACTGGATTCATTTCTTTGATAAACTTTACTTTGATAAAAAACTACCTCTCCAAATAGTTCTTATATCTTCTTTTTATCACAACAATAGTGCAACTGTCTTTTACCTTGGTTTCACTTCAGTTTCATTTGCTCTTAAGCAAGGTGAAAGGCAAAGATCAATTTTTCACCCCAATTGTGTAACATAATCACCCAAAACTTACTTGAAACTTTAAAAATAGATAACACATAGAAACTTCACTTGTGTTGTTGCTTATTCTGATGACATCATTCTGCTTAGCTCTACTCTGTCTGGTCTTGGAAGGCTTATTACAAAGTGTAATGATTACAATAACTTAAACGGCATAAAACTCAATGCTGTCAAAATGGAACTTTTGCTGTCCGGAAAACGACAAGTATCTAATTGCAAGATAACTCTGACGACATCAAATAATACCAATCAAAGAATACCAAAACGAAAAACCTAATTACCTGGGTTTCATGTGTGGTACAGAAAAATCCAATTTTGCCTCTATTAATAGATCAAATATTAACAATAAGGAATCAAATTTCCAAACAAAAGTACAAACTCTGGTATCCGATTTGCACATTCATCTTCAATTATCTAATTATATAAATCTTCAGTAGTTCTAACGCTAACGCATGGCTTGGAACTCTGTGAAAATAGAGAGTTAACAATGCATAGACTTGATAAAAATAATAGTCACTTTTGAAATCATTGATTCCCAGCTTAACTATTATAAAGATGATATAAAGAAATTATTTAAGATCCATAAACTAAATATGAAAAGTCTAAATCAGGTTAAGAAAAAAGTCAAAGTTAGAAAATATAAATCCTGAAGATATTTATCAAAATTTCTCTTATTTACACAGTTAATATGTATATATATATATATATATATATATATATATATATATATATATATATATATATATATATATATATATATATATATATATATATATATATATATATATATATATATATATATATATATATATATATATATATATATATATATATATATATATATATATATATATATATATTTACATTGGTAATGTTCTTAGGTATGAATATTTATTTTTCTCAATTATTTGCAATTAGACAGGGATTATTTTGCAAGCAGTCAGGCCACCAAAAATGACTCAATTTAAGGTCCTGAAACCAGACCATCAACTTTATGTACAAAACTAACATTATCTTCATTGTTTAATTTTTTTTAATTTACTTTAGTAGCAATGGGATAAAAAAAGTGACTTATCTCCCCATAAAAATGGGTCAGATTAAGGTTTTCTTGGAGTATACAGAGCGTACTCAATGCCAGATAGGTTTAAATTGTGGGTTGACTCAGAGCATTGTGTCAAGCATAAAAAAAAACATGCAGCATGGCTCAACTGGTACTCTAAAAAGTAAAGGAAAATGCGGAAAAAAATTCGCAACAACATGATTAAGCTTTGGTGAGACTCTCTAAAGGCATATCAACCAAGATAGAAACCAAAATTGACTACTGCAATGATGGAGGACTGGAAAATGGTGAGTTGTCTAAATGTTGGATTACTTCCATACTGTCTAGAAAAATAAATTTGATTAGCAAAAAACTAATTAAATTAAACATAATTTAAGTTACTAGAATAATATTAGTTGTAAAAACTGTAAGCCTACAACTGTAGTCCACTGTTGTAGGCTTACACTGTGTAATCCACTGTATATATGTATGCGTGTGTTTAAGGTATAATTTTCTGATGAATCAACTCTGTAAATATTGATATAAAGATATCACTCATAAACTAAAGTAAGAAAGTTATTTAAAAAGTTAATGACGTATTTTTAAAATAAATTTTGAAAATTGTTTACATCATTTTTGCAATGATAAAAACATTTAAATGATTCGGTTTTTTCGAAAACTAAATTTCTAGTTAGCCTACAGATGAATAAGATAAAAGCCTTAAGATAAACAATAATAAGACAATACCAGCAAAGTTAGTGGATGGAAATGAATGGGATGATGTTTCAATTTACAAACGGGCTCTGTATGGTTGAAACATTAATTATACTTTACCTTTTAATTTTAGCTTTACTTCCTTGTGGCATAAATTCTTGGCAACTTTTGCCAAGAATTTATGCCACAAGGAAGTAAAGCTAAAGTTAAAAGGTAAAGTCTTGCAGAAATCAAGACTGAAAAGAAAAATGGCAAGAAGTAAAAAATCTTCTAGTAGCTCACGATCTTTCTTCTACTGTTTCAATTGAACATATTCGGACAACTGAGTGGCAAAACCTGAGGAGATCAACGATAGATAAGTTTAAAAAACTCAACAAATCTGGTGCTAAAAGTGGCCAACTATCTGACTATGAATGCACTGTGATGGACATCATAGGAAAAGAATCAGCACATATTCTCCCAGTCAAAGTTGATGACATGAGAGTTGGAAAGAAGGTTTTGACCAAAAACCTCGCCGGAAATGGAAAAAGTTATTCTTGAGCAAGAACTTCTCCGAGCTCAGATCCAGTCTTTAACGCCTCAAGGCGCCCAATCATCCGAATCAAATACTCTCAAGCATAAAGAGTCATAGATGATATATACATATACACTTAAAGATCGAAACTTTCATATTCTTTATTAAAGTTTTATTACTAATCTTTATTATTTTTATTATTGTCAAAAATTTGTTGTATAACAAGTTTAAAACTTTTATACGTTTTGTTAAAGAGTATTTTATTTATTAACTTAACATTAAAAAATCTGAAAAGATTCAGAGCTCCTGATGAGTTAAAAAATATTTTAATATAAGTTGTTTACATTAGGGTCAGGTTAAAATCACATTTTTTGAACGAAGCAGAAGATATTAACAAGAGAAAAACTTAAAATTTTTGTTTCACTAAAATTTAATAATTTTTTTTTATTTGATCCCTGCGAGTCCCTAATTAAATTTCAGCTTCAGTTTCATCTCTAGCTTGAAAAGGAAAGGGTGTGGCAGGTAAAACTGGAAGTTCTTCTCCCTCATCACCAACTTTAAGGCACATGTTGTGAATCATGCAAGCACACACAATGAGTTTTGCAGCATTTTCCACTTTAGAAAATCGAATTGGTACTTGCAGAGAGTAAAATCTGTTTTTCAGAACCCCAAAACAGCGCTCTATAACATTTCTGGTTTTTCGGTAAGCATCATTGAACCGACGCTTGGGAGCGGATTGGTTGTCACTTTAAGGTGTGATGAGCCAGTTGTTGCAAGGGTAGCCTTGATCACCTAAGACAACTGCTCCAGGAAAAATTCGCTCACCCCGGACTTCAAAAGCATCCCAAAGTGCTGATCGACGTAACACCTAAAATGTTTGAATAAAAAATCTAAATTTTTCAGACTTGCTGGTTATTAATATACTAAATATGAAAAATGTAAAAAATATAATATTTTGTAGAGTATAAGTTTAATGTTTTTTAAAACAAAAATAATTTTTGATATTTTAACAGACAAAACTTGTATGTCAAAATATCAAAATTGTTTTTGTTTAAACAATATCTCTTTTAAATGTCCAAGAAACTAAAAATTTTACAGAATTGCTTATATGGATTTTACATTAGTTAAAAACTTATTTGCTTACTTTATAAAATGCTGTTATTTAGATAATTGATAAATAAGCTAAAATTCATTTTATACAAATTCAGTAAAACAAAAATCTACCCTAGAATCATGCCATCGCCCAGGGCCATCAGCATAAACATAATAAATGTACAAATCTGGTCCACAAACGCAAAGGACATTCAATGAATGAAACTGGTGGCGATTGAGGAATGCATCTTTATCTTTTGATGGAGGGATGATTGGTATGTGACATCCATCAATGCAACCACATACACTTGGAATCTGTGCCACAGTGTAAAACTTACTGGGTAGGGTGTCAACAAGATCAGGCCAATGAATAATTTTCTCTCGCTGACAAAACAAATTATCCAGAACTGCATGAACTGCTCGATTGCTGGTGTCTTTTCTAACACCATGACAATCTCGCTCAACATGGTAAAATGATGCAGTTCCTAAATTTTAAAAAGTTTTTAACTATTTTAAATACTATTTAGAATAGAGCATACTTGAATTATGCAAATTCAAAATGAGGTAAAAATAATTATATCCAGACAAAACTAAGAATACTACATAAAAACCAGTTATACAGAAGAAAAATAAAAGCTGGTACTTAAAGAATCTTAGCAGCCATTCCAGATATATTAAATTGAATTTATATAAACACCTTGAAATTTACATAACCAGTATAAAAATTTAAACTATGAAAACAATGCCATCATTAAGTTGTAATAACACTTACCCAAAAAATGTAAAAAAATTTTAATTTGATCTCTTGGGGATAAACTTTTATTTCTTTGAGTTGGATGATGTAGATCATCTTTGAGCATTTCTTCAAACTCATCCAAAACTGCAAGCGGCACTCTATACCGTTCACGAAAGACAGCATCAGAGATATTGTCTTGAAACTTGCGTTCCTGAAACTATTTTTCAGAATGTTAAACAAATATATATATATATATATATATATATATATATATATATATATGTATATATATATATATATATATATATATATATATATATATATATATATATATATATATATATATATATATATATATATATATATATAATCACCTTTCTTTAAATAATATAGAATTAAAGGAAATGTTTTAAAGTTACTTCAAAGTTACTTAAGTAACCGCTAACAGTTTGTTTATAGTAATAAAGTTAACCCATCTAATTTATTAAACATAACCTGTGGGGTTCCGCAGGGCTTGATAATAGGACCCCTTCTCTTTCTCATTTATATAAATGATCTTCATAAAGCTTCTAATTTGATGTCAGTCATGTTTGCCGATGACACTAACCTCTTTTTGTCTGATAATAGCATAACTACATTATTTCAAGATATGAAAATGAAATTAACAAAAATATCTGATTGGTTTAAAATGAACAAACTTTCACTAAATGTTGAAAAAACAAAATGGACACTTTTTCATCCAGCGTCTAAAAAAACACTACTTCCTTGTGAACTACCTTTACTTTTTATTGATAAAATAAAAAGAGTAATTAGTGCTAATTTTTTGGGTATCTATGTTGATGAAAACCTTAGTTGGAAATACCAAATTGAATACTTGTGTAATAAAATTGCTAAAAGTATAGGAATATTGTATAAAGCTAGAGGCGTGTTAAATAAACGTAGTGTAATTTAATTATATTTCTCTTTTATCCATTGTCATTTAAACTATGCAAATATTGCTTGGTGCAATGCCAATAAATGTTAACTGGAGCCTCTTTATCGTCAGCAAAAGCATGTTGCTCGTCTTATTAATTTTAAAAACAGATTTACTCATGCCAAGCCTCTTTTATTTGAAATGAAAGTTCTTAATATATATCAGCTGAATGTTTTTAATATTCTTTGTTTTATGTATAAATGTAAAACTAACTCTTCCCCAGTTTCTTTCCATAATTTATACACGCTGAAATATAAAAATAAATACAATTTAGGAAATTATAATTTAATTCGTCAACCATTTTTTCAGACTAATTTTGGAAAGTCTAGTATTTCTTTTCGAGGATCTTTTTTTTGGAACAAAATAGTTTTAAAACATTTTAATTTTTCTCTGCAATGGAAATATTTTTCATTCAGAAATAAACTTAAAGAAATTATTTTCTCACATAATGATATATTGTCATATTTTTAAACGTTATTATTATTTTGATGTATTATTTTAGTTTATGTTTATTCAGTTGAATATTTATAAGAACATGCACTTAAATGTGATTAACTATATATGCACTTGACTTTATTTATATATTGAATTTTATGAAGTTTTAATTTACGAGCGGTTCTTGATGTCAAGACCTAACGGTCTTCTGCGAGTCTCCGCGTTCTTTTTATATTAACAAAAAAGTCTTATTTTTATCTTTTATTTATTTCTCATTGAGTAACGTTTTTAACAATCTAATTATAAATTTTTCTTAACCATCTTTTTGTAAATTTTTCATTACGATCTAATTGTAAATTAATTAATTTTTCTTTGAATATATTGTGATAAAAACGAAATTAAAAAAAAAAAAAAAAATGTTAAACAGTAAAACAAAGTTATAAGAGCTTTTCTGATTTCTCAACTAGAATACTGGTTTCCTGATGGGAACTGCATTTACATGAAAAATGGGGCACCCTACCATACAGCAAACATTATCAAGGGTTACTTTGTTGAAATTGGTATGGAGGTGATGTCCTAGCTGGAAAGTATTCCTAATATGAACCCAATCGATGGGATATGGCACAAAAACAGAGTAAACGAGGTCACCACCACTAATAAACGTGGCCAAATCGAACACATTAATCATGTATGGTTTCACAACCCGGATATTACACAGCTAATTTCCAAATACTATGCAAATATGCCGAATAAAGATGCAGCGCTTATAAAAGCCAAGGGTGGTGCAACTAAAATACTGAAAACATATGCACGATGAGTAAATTATACACAGCATATGTAGGTATGCTAAACTGTGTAAAATAAATATATATTTAAAAAATATTATACATTACTACAAAACACAAGACTTACTGGCAGTGGATTTAAAACATACAAGAAAAACTAATGGAAATAAATGGGCGCAATATTTATTTTTGGCCCCGGGCGCAAAATTCCTCGCTACGCCACTGTATATACTAGTAATGTATATACTGTATATACTAGTATATAGTAGACAAATTACTTAAAACCCGGTATATAATATTATTAACCAAAAAAAATAGAATTATTAATATCTCGATTATATTGTAACTAAGTTTGACGTGTCTTTTTTTTAAAAAAAACGAATTTTAAGTAGTTCTAAATAATTGCTCAACAAAAAAAGTTTTTGTTGAAAACAAAAAAAACGTAAATGGAAAATGGAATTGGAAAAAATTAGGAAAACAAAGTAGACTTACTCAAATTCCGCGAATCTCCAAGACTCGGTATTTAATTAACAAAGTTATGTGAAAAATTCGAAAATTTACCAGCAGTATTACCAGTCTTTGTTTCGTTTTAATATTTCGCCAGTCTGATTTTTCTATATTTAGCTTTTTATAGAAAATGTTTTGTATGATATTTTATAAAAGAAGATAAAAAAGGTTAAGCGATTTTAATGCTGATTTTAAAATAGCATATATCAATAGTTAAAATAAAAAAAAGAACAAAAGACTATGCCAATGATCTTCATTGGCATGATCCATGCTCATCATTATGATGAGAATGAACCATGTCATTCTGGTGGCATGCTAATTTTTGATTGTCATTTTCGATTTTAAATTTAATTTGATCGAAAATCATAATTAAATATAAAAATACTTTTCGTTAAAGTCATTGGTTAAAAAAAATAGCAATCAATCACTGGATACCGTTCTTAATATGTGTAAAGTATTATTGTATTATTATTGTAATATATTTGATGAATGATATATATATATATATATATATATATATATATATATATATATATATATATATATATATATATATATATATATATATATATATATATATATATATATATATATATATATATATATATATATATATATATGTTATAATAAATAAGTTTGATATATCTAAAATAACAAACAAATTGTACTTATTTAATTTATTTTATATATTTATTTAACATACAAGGTTATTATATATCTAATTAAGTTATCAATTGAAAAAAGGTAGATTATAATAATATAAAGTAACAATATCATAAATAATAATAGTAGAAGTAATAATAATACTAGTAATAAAAACTCCAATTATTAATATATTTATTTTGGTAATAATGATAATAGTAATAATAATAGCAATAATAGCAATAATAATAATAATAATAATAATAGCAATAATAGCAATAATAATAATAATAATAATAATAATAATAATAATAATAATAATAATAATAATAATAATAATAATAATAATAATAATAATAATAATAATAATAGCAATAATAATAGCAATAATAATAATAGCAATAATAATATAATAATAATAATAATAATAATAATAATAATAATAATAATAATAATAATAATAATAATAATAATAATAATAATAATAAAATTGTAATATTTTTAATAGTGAGAGTTTGAAATTGAATAGTAATGTAAACTTTACTATTCTATTTCAATTTAATTGAATAATTGTTCAGTTCTATTATGTTCTATTTTGTTTATAATTTTATTATGTTCTATTTTAATTATGTTCAATTCTATTATGTTCTTTTCAGTAAAGAACAATAATAATTTAAAAAAGAACTAGAACTAGTAGTAATACATCAGCATTGAAACATTGTGAGTATTAGATAAAAATTAAGAAAAGAACAAGTAATAGTTGATTTTTTTACTTATAAAAAAAATACTCGTTACTATCTTCAATCTGGTTGAAGATTTTTTTTTAGACAAGTATTATTTTTATAAATATAACTACTTGTTAATGTTTGGTGTTTCGATATAGTTACTTTAAAGTTTTTAGGTGACTTACAATCAGCTAAAAACTTTAAAGTATCTAAACATTAGAAAGTATTAGTAGTTATAAGCCAGCATTGAAGTGAATACAAAGGTTAAGATGAATAAAAGATAGTTAGCAGTAGAAGAGCATAGGAGTTAGAAAGAATTCTTTTTTAATAAAAATATTAAAAAGATTGTTTTTGAATTTGGAAAATATAAGAATAGATTTTAATTATGAGGGGATACTATTCCATGTACAAATGCTCTGATATTTAATAGTTTCATAGCTATAAAAAACAGTTTGATGTTTAGGTATAGATACTATATCACTAGGTTGTTAGGTGATTGAAGATAGTGACAAGTATTTTTTTTTATATGTAAAAAAATCAGTAAATGGATATGTAGTAAAGTATGTTAGGGTTGGAATTAAAATCCTTGAAATAGATTTTTAGAGCTTTTTTTTGGAAGTTAAATAATATTAATACAGTTTGAGACTAGGTTTGTCCCCATATTTAACAAGCTTATCTAAGATGAGATTCTTAAATAAGATTATTAATGTTAAGGATTCTTTATGTTAATTAATTATCAATGTTAAGTGTTTCAAGATTGAGATCATGTCAAATTTTTGCAAGCATGTCATTAGTGCTGCTTAGTTCAGTGTTAAGTTCTAAAGGTGTAATACAAAACTTAAATGGGGAATCAGTTTTGATACCAAGACATTTGATAAAATCGACAGGTTTTAGAAGAAAATATTAGAATATGTGCCTCTGATACCATAGTAATTCATATTTCTAATAAGAATGGAATGGTCAACTACAACTGAAATCAACAAAAGCACCACATGGTAACAGTCTACTGTCCTAAGCTATTCTAATTTTGTAGGTTATTACAATTAGACCATGAGTTGCTAAATGATTGTTTCTCATACTGATTTTTATAAAGATACTTTCTCCAGAAAGTTGTAGAGTCTATTGTGCATAGTTTTTTTCTTTTTTTATATTTGAAAAAAGAAAAAATGGAAGATAATTAGAGTAATTCAGCAGAAAACTCTTTTTATGTATTGGTGAATTTAGAATAAGGTTTAGAATAACAATGGGACGCCTGTTTGGGTTCAGACTTTTTTGTTTTAAATATTCATTTTACTACCTGACACCTCAACTTCAGTCACTGGCTCAAAAAAGAAAGAACTTGTGTTAAAAAGTATTTTTTGATTTTTTTAGTAAGTTACTTTTTTTATTTCTATATAATTTGAATTCGTCAAAGCATAGATTTCTCAAAATGATATTGTAAGATCTAACAAGTTTTTTATAAAGAACAATTTTGGTTCAGCTGGATTTAAGAATACCTGTGGTTATCCATGGTTTAGATTTAAATTTAATTTGTTTTTTATTTGTTTAATTTCACTTTTAAATTAATTTAGAAACTTAGTAATGTCTTGAGTTTTTTCTTATGTTTATAATTTATTTTTTATTTTTATTGATTTGTTAATATCTTTATCTTTTATTTGTTATTCCCAGTTCATATTAAATATATCTTGTATAAAGGTGTCAGTATTAAAGTTTTTGCATCATCTTCTAGAATTTTTTACATTCTTATTTTTTGAGTTATACCAGGAATACATAGGAACTAGGTCATATGGTCTGAAATAAAAATTGCAGGATTGCCAGAAGTTATTTCAGGAGAATGAGAGTTTATAAAAATAATGTCAATAAGATTTTCGGTTTTTGAAGTTATATGTCTTGGAAAAATAATTTTGGTCAATTAAAGTATCGATTTTATGCAGGTAGATAGCTTTAACAAATACTGATTTGAGAAGTTTTGAAGCTTAGACTGTAAGATCATCACAAACTACATAGTTAAGCATAGAGCTTAGATTTAAAAGAGCGCCACATTTTTTAGACTCAGAATAACATTCAGTGTTAATACTATTTATGGTAATATCAGTTATATTTGAGTCTTTTATATATTTTTATATTTATATCATATATTTTTTATATAAAATTAGTATTGTACTGCTTTTGTTTTTAGTTTTTCATTACTTAAAATTAGTATTTGTGCTATATTCAAAGTTCCCATGAAATGTAAAATCTATTTCAGAATAAATTTGATATATATATATATATATATATATATATATATATATATATATATATATATATATATATATATATATATATATATATATATATATATATATATATATATATATATATATATATATATATATATATATATACAGGGGATATTCAATCAATCATATATTCAATCATATATTCTGAAAATAAATTTTCAAGGCTATTTACAAATAGTATTGAAATACTAATCTCAAGTAAATAGCTAAAAAAAAATTATATATGTACAATTAATCTTAGTAATGATAATATTAATAGTTGTAATAATAATAATAACAATAATAATAAAGTAATTATAATAATTTAAATAAATCGGTATTACTTTCCATACAGCAATCATTTTTACATACAAAGCTACAGTACAAACAGTAATAAACTGACAAAACGTAACAACTAACGATGACATAAAAACGACTACTGCTAAAAAAAATATCAAGATTTAGTAAATATATTAATATAATCATAGTTGTTAAAATATAGTAATCAAAATATATTGCAAATATTATGACCAAATAAATAAATAAAATATAAACAGAAAAACACTGAGGAAATCAAAACAAAACAAGTTACAACAAACATCACGAAACAAAACAAAAACTCTGCAAAATAAATAAAACAAACAACAACAACAAAAAAAACTTAAAATTAAAAAAAATAATTATAATACACAGTAGAATTAAACATATATATAATATAAATAGCTAAAATGAAAATAAAAACAAATAATATATAATAGTATAAAAAATTTATATACCACTAAAAATAAATAATAACTAAAAAACAAGCAAATGACTAACAAAAAATAATAAGTAAAACTATATACGCTAAAAAATTGAAGAAAAATAAATAAATAATACTAAGAAATGTATGAAAGAAAACTAAAAAAATGTATGAAAAAATAAATAAAAATCTTGATTTGCCCATCAAAGTTCCGCTCTTTAAATGGTTTTTTTTTTCATTCTTTGCCATTGTTTTTATATATTTCATTCATTAACTTTTTTTTTTTAACTTCTATTTTTGTTACTTTTTCACTTATTTCCTTTCAAACATTTCTTTTTCTTTCTTATATATATATATATATATATATATATATATATATATATATATATATATATATATATATATATATATATATATATATATATATATATATATATAAGAAAGAAAAATATTCTTCTTCTTATATATATATATATATATATATATATATATATATATATATATATATATATATATATATATATATATATATATATATATATATATATATATATATATATATATATATATATATATATATATATATATATATATATATATATATCCTTAATTCTAGGCCATATTTGACAGTGTCAACCATATTTAGGCACAGCCCAAATTAAAATTTAAGGACTTTTTTACATTTTATATGGCATTGTTTTTTCAGTAAAAAACGCAGATTTTCTGCTAAATTACTTTGGGACAGAGGGGCACTGCCGCCCAAATTTATTCCTAGAATAGGCCCTGATATATATATATATATATATATATATATATATATATATATATATATATATATATATATATATATATATATGTATATATATATATATATATATATATATATATATATATATATATATATATATATATATATATATATATATCAAATGGATTTTATTATAATATATGATTAAATGTTTAATTATGGCATTAATTCTATAAAAAAAAGACTACTTAGAAAGTTTTGTGCAAAAATATCTGATCTAAGCATAAACATACTTTAGAATTTGCACAATGACTGAAAGTGTCATATCTGAAGCATTAAAAAATCTAGCAGGTGTTCTTGATATTTAAAGTATTCAAATTTTTTATGTAATAAAAAGTAAATCTGTTTTTTATTATTAACATTTTTGCAGGCCTATATTCTTCAACTTTTTTTTCAATCTATGTTTACTTTAGTTAACTCACTTAATATTGAAAAAATGTATAATATTTTTAGTTTATTAAAAATTTTTCATTATGGAGACTGTTGATAAATTGGAAAAATTTAATTTACATAAATCAGTATTTAACAATGATATTGATACTCTTAAATTACAACTTAAATCAGGAGTATATGATATAAACCAAAAAGATATCTTCGGTGAGTTTTTCTGCATTTTAGTTTTATGTGTCATTTTATTTTAATTCATTGTATAATGATGATTGATTAGATCATCTTTAGGTCCTTCAATAATCATTCATTCGATCATCCAGCAGATCATGCATTATATTATGAATGATTAATAAATCTTCTAATAGATAATTCATTATATATTGATTGCTCATTAATATAACGGACAATTCATTTAGCAGATTATTTACAAGATTATTCAATTGATTTTGATATAAGGTCATTCATTAGATTATTTTTGATATAAGGGTCATTTATTAGATTATTTTTGATATAACATCATTCATTAGATTATTTTTTCTAAAGGCACTTATAAGAGTTTAAAATATTTTATAGTTGGTAATGTTATCTCATAATTTTAAGCCATACCAATAAGTGTTATTTAAATTTGATTTTATTTAATTAGAATGTAATGATTATTTTAGCAAAAGTGATAACAATAATTTATATATATAATATTTTTTTATTTAAAGGTAACACACCTCTTCATTTGGCAGTCATGCTAGGATTTGTTGGTAAAATTTTGTCAAATTAAATGAGGATTTTTTTGTAAAATTAAACCTATATAATATTAGGTGTTTTTTTTATTATTTATTAAATTAACTAAAATAATAATATGTTTTACTTAAAATTTAGTTTCAGACACAAAACCAATATTTTTGTTTTATGTTTTTGAAAAGTTTTTAAAAATATATTTGTTTTAATAAATTTTTTTAAGGTTGGTATTTTGGAGTTAAAGGTTGAGATGGAGTTGTAATAAAATTTATTTATATATTTACCTGGTTTATTTACCTGGTAGGGTCATACCAGTATTGATAAAGCAATCCAGTTATGACCAATTGAGCTATGGAATAATGTAGACATTAGTCCATAGAGTTGTGTGTAACTTATTAAGCCTTATTCAAGTTGGGCGCAACATATTAAACTTATTAGCCCATCCTTGTTGTGCGTAACTTATTAAGTTTTAGTTTGAAACAATTTAGGGAAGTGACTGTTACAGTATCATTATCAATTGAGTTCCAGCGGTTGGCTACATGTTCTGAGAAGAAATATTGTCTGATATATATATATATATATATATATATATATATATATATATATATATATATATATATATATATATATATATATATCCTTAATAATATATATCTTTATATCATAGTGGAAAGAGATTTTTATGGTAAAAAAAAGTCTCTTTCAACAATATTCATGCGACTTCAACAATTAAGCTACATTATAATGTTGCCTAAAAGTACATTAAGTTTAATCGTTTTTTAAAAAACTATAATAATAACAACTAGAAAGTTTTTTTTGAGGGGGAAGTACTCCAAAAATGTTAAAACTTATGTTAGGAGAGTAAAATTAATTTTAAACAACATATCTCTAAATTTTATATTTCAGAATAATTTTGTTACCATGGTAACTGAGGAAATAGTGAAAAATAACCAAAAAACAGTTAATGCCCTAGCTATTTTATCCATAGAACTATATATATTTAAACTGCCATACTACAATACTTTGTAATGAACACTTTGAACTATGATCTGAACCTAAAATTTTATAAAAATATGGCAGGCAAATATATTATTGTTTAACGAGTTTTAGTCAAAATTAGGCAGCTAAAACAGGCGTAGAAGATGTTCTGTCAAGTATTTCATAAAAGTGTGGATTCAAATCACAGAAGCAGAATAGATTTTTTTTATTAATGAGAAAATAAAAACATAAATATATATATATATATATATATATATATATATATATATATATATGTGTATATATATATATATATATATATATAGAGCAATGAGCAATGAGCAATATATATATATATATATATATATATATATATATATATATATATATATATATATATATATATATATATATATATATATATATATATATATATATATATATATATATATATATATATATATATATATGAGCAATTCCATTTTAAATTTATGTTACACACAACATTATCAAATTTTTGCCTATTTAAACTTTAAATTAAACTTTTAGCTATTTTGTATGAAAGCTGTCAGTCTAATAAATAAAATAAGCTAAAAAGTTTTGAGTCTGGCCAAAAGAGGGCACACTTACTGCTAAAAATGCTACTTAACTTACGTTATATGTAAAACAAGGTAAAAAAATTGCTTCAACTTTTAGGTCTGATTTCTGCGAATCAGTAAAGCAGTTTGTATTAGAAACTTTCAAAATGATGTTGAGAATTCCATACCAATTTAAAAAATACATAAAAATTTATCAGAGGTGACTGGCTAAAGAAAATAAACTGATTTTTTTGGTACTTTATATTTAACTTGTTACATTACTTAAGTTACTGAGCAATTATTATCATGGATTTTTTATATCTATTATTAAGAGTTAGAGTTACATGAAAAGTTTTACTTTGAAAATAAAAGCCATTTTTGAGATATAAATATTTTTATTTTTCTGCGATAACCTGCGCACCCCTGTAAGTTCATTTTTCGGACAAGTTCTAGCTGTTTGATATTATGGTATGGTCCATTGGTCCATTTATGTTTTACCTGAACATTAATAATACATTTTTCAAAAATAAATAGAAGATTATCAAACTACATATAAACATTACTTTAATTTCAAACCATAATACAGAATATGCACCAACACAAAACTGTACAAGTTGTTTTAAATTCTCAATATCGTTTTTATTTAGTCCATGCTCGTAACACCAAATTCTGCAAAGTCTACTTGCCAAATTCAACCAGCGTGCGTTATTGTGGGGACCAACTTGAATTTCTTTTAAATTTTTGGGCATTATTTTATTTTCAATAGCCTTTGTTATTCAGTATAGATATTTTTGATCACTCGATAAAGTTTTTAAAATATCTTTATCAATATTTAATAAATTAATTTCAGTATCTATATCTTGAATCACAGTGGAAATTATGAGATCATAGGCAATAGGAACAAGTTTACCAATATTGCCAGAAAACTTGTTATTTGAAGTTGTTTTCCCGTCAATAATTGACATTTAGTGCCTCAAGGGTAGTTTATTTGTGTGCAAAGTGCACTTTTACAGTTGCTGCGATTTAACTCAAATGGTTGATTTTCAGCTAATAATGTTTTCAAAATGGAAGTATTTTGTTCTGGAGATCCAACTAAGGCATTTTTTACTTTTTTCATAAACTCACCTTTGACATAAGGACAAGAAAAAGGACTTGTCTTATTTGTTGATCACGCAGCAGTTTTCCTCTTCTTTCTATACTTCTTTCGCCTTTCGCTATTTTTTGTATTTCTTATTTTCCTTTGCTCATCATTGAGTGAAATCTTTGTTTATAAGTTTTTGAATAACCTGCATTAAGAGTTTTGTTTTGCTCTGGATTCTGTTTCCTCCATTTTTCAAACTTTTCTTTTGGTGTCTTACTATATGATAAAAACAAAATTACTTTTTTTATACTATTTACATATAACTAGAGCGACTTGGTTATAAAACAATTGAAAATAAAGCTCACGGCATGGTAATTTAATTTTTCAAAAGTAAATCTAATGCTTGCAAGTACAATTTTCAAATTATAAAAAAATAAAAATTCTGTGGTAATGTAATTCATTGTTATTTAAAGTTGCGTTATGTCAATAACATTGTTTTTATCACATTTTCAAAGTAATTAATGACATAATGCAACTCTAAGTATAAAATTTGGAATCAATTTTTCTTAGATAGAAAAAATAATAAAATTTTGTTTTAAATTATCAAGAGTTACATTTTACTAAAAAAAAAAATTTTTAAATTTTAAATTTTTACTGTAAGAATCGAGTTTTTATATATTTTTTCTTACTGACATAACACATATTTTTTCACTATTCTTGTCAAATATGTTAATTAATTATTTACTTTTGGTGAAATAGTGCATCTAACTTCTCCCTTTACTTATCCAAAAACTTTTGAAAAATTGCAATCACATATTCCTAAAGTATAACATTATTAAATGTACTTTATTGATTTTAGAAAATGAGAAAATTTTCAAGTTTTGGCAGCGTGAAGGTGTCTCATAGCTAAATTTTGATTTTATATTTGTATTAATTTTAGAACATATAAAGTATATACTATAATAATTCATAGCCATAAACAGTCAAAAAAAGATTTTTTAAATCACAAATTTTTCAAAGTTTCTATGGAATGCACCATATATTTGTTATATAACTTTGAATTGAAACTTTTGAAAGTTGATTATAATTAAATCGCGCTTTCAGTTTAAATTAGAATGCTGTTTTCTTTTTTATCAAAAACAATAAATTGAAAGTTATGAAGTCATTACGGCTACCATATAGAATGGAATGTTTACTATTTTCAAAACATTTTGTCCCAATGAGAATGGAAAATTTAAATAAAAAAATTGAAACTTGATTGAATTTTGAAAAATCAAAAGTTTTAATCCACAAGAATTTGTAGAAATGTAAGATTCTCATGCGTTATTGTTTTTAATTTTTCACAAATCTTTTGTAAATAAAAGAAATGTTCTTAATTTTTATATTTTTATTTTTAACTATTAATTATTTTAAATTAAAAATGTTTCTGTTGTCCGCAAACGTTTAAAATCGTTTCTGAATGTCCGCAATCAAGCATTTTAATTCAACTCCGATAAGAAACAATTACGTTATATCATGTTATGTGGTCAACTTTTAGTAAATGGCAAGATTTTATTGTTTCATTTGATAAGATTTCATTGTTAAGTTTCATAAGATTTTATTGTTTCATTTGATAAGATTTCATTGTTTCATTTGATAAGATTTCATTGTTAAGTTTCATAAGATTTTATTGTTTCATTTGATAAGATTTCATTGTTTCATTTGATAAGATTTCATTGTTAAGTTTCATAAGATTTTATTGTTTCATTTGATAAGATTTCATTGTTAAGTTTCATAAGATTTTATTGTTTCATTTGATAAGATTTCATTGTTTCATTTGATAAGATTTCATTGTTTCATTTGATAAGATTTTATTGTTAAGTTTCATAAGATTTTATTGTTTTTATTTATTATTAAAGCTGTAGTAACATTTTTTCTGGTAGATAGATAAATGCATTAAATAAAAAATCCATGCTTTTTCGTCTGATTTCCCAGACTTTACATGAAAAAAATTCAAACAAAAAATTGTCCACCCTTTCCCTTATATGCACTGGTACGCTTTTTAGTGACCCCCTACCTATACTTGTGTATGTCATTTATGAATGGCCCCATGTACATATATATACATAAATACATATATATATACATATATACATATGTACACATATATTTATATATATACATAAATATATATATATATATATATATATACATATATATATATATATATATATATATATATATATATATATATATATATATATATATATATATATATATATACATATATACATATGTACATATATATACATATACACTGCCACTCACAGAAGTTAGGACAATGGGAATTTTTTAAAAAAGCAATATTAATATGTAATTACGTTATAGAATTTTAAATTTATATTATTAAAAATTATATTTTTTATACATTTTACTAATATAAATTAAAAATTCTATAACATAGTTACATCTTAATATTGCTTTTTTGAAAAATCCCCATAGTCCTATCTTCCATGAGCGGCAGTGTATATATACATATATATATATATATATATATATATATATATATATATATATATATATATATATATATATATATATATATATATATATATATATATATATATATATATATATATATATATATATATATATATATATATATATATATATATATAATATATATATATATATATATATATATATATATATATATATATATATATAACTATATATATATAATAAAAATTTAAATTAAATATATATATATATATATATATATATATATATATATGTATATATATATATATATATATATATATATATATATATATATATATATATATATATATATATATATATATATATATATATATATATATATAGATATAGATATAGGTATATAGTTATATTTTTATTAAGTCATAATTTTTATTATGTTCATCGAATTTCTTAACACAACAAATTTTATGGAATGTCTTGATTGAAACCTCAAAGTAATGGTTTCCTGCTTAATACAAAATAAATAGTTCTTAATAAACAATATCTATAAACATTAAGTATTTTAAGAAATTGAATTATTAATTTATGTCAAATAATAATATATTTTCTTCTATTGAACACACCACTTTAATATCTGATTTAAAGAAAAAGTTGGAAAAAAGAAATACCTTGAATGAACAAAACCCTCTAAATCATAGTGATGTCGAAATCAGTTTAAGTTTTTCAAGGGATTAAAATGAAATTATAATCGATAAACAGTTTATCGAAGAAGCAACTAAAACTAAATTTGAAAATTACTCAATTGAAAAGGAAACATCAAAATAGGTATGCAATGAATGTAATAGTAACATATCTAAAAGGCACTCAATTAAAACATCAAAATGTATACTAGATTAACATATTGATTACCAACATGATTACAAAATTATAACACCTAACAAGAAATGAAACATGGCACAAAAGGAACCATACATGAATGGCTTACTAAAAGAAAATAGCGATAAGATTGATAGAAGTCTTTTAATATTCATTATTGTCTGTTGTCTTCAATTTATGTTGGTAGAAAGTAGAGCCTTTAAAGAATTTGTTTTTTGTTTTAATCTAAAAAAAAATGCCTTGCCGGAAAATGTTAAGATAAATACTGACATGGCAGACGTCAAAACTATAGTTATATATCAGCAATGTCACATTTAATTTCAGACAGTTTCATAAGTTTTTGTTAGGGATTTGGACACTTTAATGGGCACCATGAAGCAAATAATTTGAGGCTTTGTTGAAAATCCCAGAAAAATTCAAAGTGGATGATAAAATAATGAGTGTAGTATCTGACAACGCCAGTAACATATGTCTAAGTTCTTTAAAAGTTAGTTTAAACATTCAACCAATAAAATGCAATTTGTAGTAAAAAATCTCATAGATTTAGTTAAAGAGATCCCCAACTGAGACAAGTTGTGTTCATATTAAAGAATATATATTTAAAAAACATCTGGGCTAACTTTTTATGATTGAAACTAAATAATGAATGCATAGCAACAAAATTGAAATTATCATTTTATTAGAAGCTCGCCTTCTCCATTTTTTTTGGTTCTTGGAGTCTGTATAATGTTAGCCACAATCTGCAGAATTGATAATTTATTCCATGCGCGTTTAAGTCATAACAGTTATGGTATATGGCGTCATTGGAATATCTTTTTAAGATAGCGTTTTTTTTGTTGTTTTTTTAAAGATATAAGTATTTTTTCTACTACAATCAGAAAATCAAATGTTTGTATAATTTTTGACTAAATCAATAAAAATATTTGTGATTTCGTAAGAAATTATACATATATATATATATATATATATATATATATATATATATATATATATATATATATATATATATATATATATATATATATATATATATATATATATATATATATATATATATATATATATATATATATTTATTTATATTTATAATTTTATATATATATATATATATATATATTTATTTATATTTATAATTTTATATATATATATATATATATATATATTTATATTTTTGTTTTATTTGCTTTATTATTACTTTGTTTTAGAAGGCAGCCAAAATCATGACACACATATAGATATTTTATGATTATTAGAGTTTGCAGGCAGTGAAAAAATAAAGGCAGTATGCTGCGGTTTCTTGTTCTATATTTAGATCATATGGTTTAATAGAGATGTTCGTTTTATGTTTGATTTACATTTAGTTATGGTTTACCCCTTTTCACTACCGCAAGCCTCTGGTAACAGCTTTTGAGTATTCTTTACAATTTATCTTGTTTTGTACATAAATTTCCATTCTAGACACATGGAATTTGTTTCTTCTAAAGGTTTAATTAATTCTCTACACAATCAAGAAAAAATAAGAGCTATATTATGTAACTATAAAAAAGTTATCACAAAGTTAAAAAATCTTGAATAATTCTTCATAAAAAAAAACTCCTTTAAATTTAGTTATAAAATAAAACAGCATTAACATTGTAAAATTTAACTTTTTAAAATTTAAGTGTTTTGTATTAAAATTAAGTGTTAAGTATTTAGTTAAGTAATTACCAAAGTCTTATGAAGAAAAAATGTTATTTTTATTCATCAAATGAGTTTTGTTTTGGACCTAATGTTTTGTTTACTATTTATAAAAACAATGGTTTTAAGCACTTTGTATTTCTTATTGTTTAATGATGTGTGCTAAAACTTATTTTATTAAAAAGTACATTTGTTTAGCTTTCTATTGATATATAGTTTGTTATGCTTTTAAAGAGATTTACTATTCGAATTTTAATTAATTGTCAATGTTATGCCATTCAAATTCTATTCAAAAAATGTGCAGTCGCTACAAAAAGATTTTTGTTCTGCTGGTAGTGAAAGAGTTAATGCGATTCTTCATATTAATATTTATCTTATAACTTTTTTTGTATATTTTAGTACAAATATTTATTTTAACTTCAATTTAGTTTGATTTGTACGGTTATTAGTAAAATAATTTATTTAACATTTATTTTCAGTTATTTTCAGAACTTAGTTCAGTTTATATGTTTTATTCAAGTCACTGGTTTTTAATTCATTTTATACTTTTAATTAATTTATGCGCTTTAGTAAAAAAATTTTTTTAGTATCTAGTTTATATTTAGTTTAAACCAGTATGTTTTACTGCAAATATTTGTTATATATTAAATTTTTATTTTTATAAATTTTATAAATTTAACTTTTAATTGCATCATAAACTTTTTTTTGGGATTTAGTAAAAAGTTATACAATTAACATGATTTGGTGATTGTGGCAAAAAAATAATACGATATCTTGATAGAAAAAATTTATCGTTTACCGAAACTGTTATGAATTAAACACACATGGAATAAATTATCAAGTCTGCTAATTGCAGCTAACATTATACAGACTCCGAAAACCAAAATAAAATGGAGACGGTGAGCTTTGCCTAAAACGTGAATTTTAAAATTAATGGTGTGCATTCATTATTTAATTTTAATCAAAATAATTTAGCCGAAATGTTTTTTTTAAACATTTTCTTTAATATGAACACAACTTGGTCATTTAATTATTATTTAAATGACCATTCAAGAAATGACCAAATAATAATTAAATGACTAAATTAAATGACTAAATTTTACATTCCATGCCTATTAGGTGTTTACACAGTTGCAAAAGTTGCATGGGCAGTTGTTTCCAAGCTGGTAAAAAATAAAGCTAATTGAATTTAATTTAATACATTGTTTATTAATAACAATTTGATTTTACTGGGTTTTTGGATTCATAATTAGGACAGTGTTTTGATACAATAAGATAGTATTCAACCACCTTAATAAAGCGTTCTTGTTCTTAAAATTTTTTTGTTAGAGATTATTTTGTCTTTCAAGCACTTAATCTCATTATAGTCAATTTTAGTAAAAAATTAGTCGACTAATTATAGTTAGACTAAAAAGTTAGTGTACTAATTTAAAATGCTTTCTGATTAATTAAAAGATTTTAATCTAGAAACTTGTGAACAAAAATTTCTTAATTTTTGAGTTGTACAAAATAAAGTTTTAATAACTTTTTTTAAGCTAGAAAAATTTATTTAGTATATAATTTTTATTTATAATATAATGATTTGATTTTATAGTATTTTGTGTGATTTGTGCAGTATTTTTGGTTTTTTGATTGTAGTAAGTTCCAAACATTATTATTTTGATTCCAATCATTAATAATTTGATTATAAATTAAATGGTGATTAATTAATTATCTGATAACTTTTTTTTTGTATTTGCTAGAATGCGCGAAAATTATTACTGAGCATAACGCAGATACAAGCATAAAAAACAATGATGGGTGGACACCGTTAGCTGAGGCTGTAAGTTATGGAAATCGTACCTCAAGTAATTTGTATTAAATTTGTAGAATAATTTTTTTTAACAATTAGTAAGTTTTCTACTTTTAGCAAGTTCTTTGTGTTGGGCACAAAACCTTTTTTTTACTTGTTTTTACTTGTTTTTTTTTTACTATTATGCTTGATAGCAGTAAAAACAAATTGAAAAATATTGTAAATATCAACAATAACAAAAAATAAAAAATCGTAGTTATGAGTTTTTGTTGCATAACACTTATATAATTTATAATGGACTCTGCTTTTGTATTTTTAATTACCTTAATAATAAATCTGACTAATTTTTAAAATTGTTTGGTAAGTTTCTCCTTTACAAATTTCATTTATTTATCTTTGTTATGCAAAGATTTTTATAATTTTCTTATTTTGAATAAAGATGCAGTAAAAATGTAGATAAACAGTTTTGTATAATATAGTAAATAAAATTCCCTCTAAGAGACAAATTGATGATCTGAAAAAAAGTTTTCATTATTTTTAAATAACCTTGCTTTGCTAATTTCAACACACGTCTGCTCTCACACTCTAAATGTGTTCTATATAATAAAATAATACTGGAATTAAAAAATTTTTGAAAATTTTTTTTTTAGGTGTAGCTCAAGACCTTTAAACATCAGATGGGTCCCTATTATTATCAAAACAAAAGTTCTTCCAATGTATATTATGTATATCACTAAAAAAACATACAAAAAAAAAAATTTATAGTAAATTTTTTTTGTAAAAATGTATATTTTAGTTTTTAGTTAAAAAATGTTCTAGGCAGTGAAATCTAAAATAATGATTTTTTTATCAAATGATGATTATATTTGAAGTTATAACATAATTTCACTTCTTTTAAGCCTAACATGATATACTTTTGAAGAACTATTTTTTTGATAATTTTATGGGCTCATTTGATGTTTAAATATCTTGAATTACCCCTAAACCTATTTTTTTTTTAAATTTTTTTATTCTAGTATTGTATAGAACACATTTAGAGGGTGAGAACAGACATTTAAAAAAAATTTGTTTTAAGGACCACCCATATATATATATATATATATATATATATATATATATATATATATATATATATATATATATATATATATATATATATATATATATATATATATAT
This sequence comes from Hydra vulgaris, assembly GCF_022113875.1. Taxonomy (NCBI): domain Eukaryota; kingdom Metazoa; phylum Cnidaria; class Hydrozoa; order Anthoathecata; family Hydridae; genus Hydra; species Hydra vulgaris. The sequence continues at coordinate 16,159,767 of NC_061168.1, forward strand.
ATATATATATATATATATATATATATATATATATATTTATATATATATATATATATATATATATATTTATATATATATATATATATATATATATATATATATATATATATATATATATATATATATATATATATATATATATATATATATATATAATTTTTATTATTATTATTATTGCCTCTATGCATTCTACTTCCTTGATAGGTAATGTTTCAAAGTTACCATCAACATCTTTATTCCTAAATATAATTTACTCTTTATTAACTCTAATATATATATTTTTTTATCTTTATTTTTTTATACAGTAAAATAAGTTGGAAAATCATGGTATATGAGACCCCTAAAAATGGACCTGTCTAGAGCACAATTTTAAAAATTTGGTTTGCGTTTTTTATCATGGTTTGTCAACCTTGGAAAGCAGTGTTTTCTATGGGTCATTAACTATGATAAAATTGACCATTGGCAGATTTTTCACTCTTTTATCTCCATAAACATTTTAGAACAAAAACATTTAAATAATCTTATGTAAAGATTATTAATTTCTTTCAAAGATGCTTTTATAATTTATCTGTCCATTTACTCTTTTTGACAAAATCCATAAAAAAACATAATGAACTATTAAAATACCAACAAAATTATTACAACTGTGAAGAGGTCTATTGACATCAGTTTTTATCAGTGATCACAATTTATTCAACTGTGAATAGGTCTATTGACATCAGTTTTTATCAGTCATCACAATTTATTCAAAATTTTTGCCTATGCCTTAAAGAACCCATTTTTTTAAAAATACTTTAAAGTATGAATAAAACACATTTTGACTACTGAAGTTTTTTTTGTGTGTGGAAAAATCAGAAATTTCAAATAAACATATCTCATGAACCACTTAAGGTTTTATGCTAAAATTTTCATAAATTGCTTTTCTCATTGATTTACCCAACCCACCATGCTTCTTTAAAACCTGAGGTGGTCCAGTTAACTCCTTTGGTTTCAAATTAAAAACATGTATTTAGGTAATTTTTTAGACTATTAAATATTTTATCAACATGAATAATGTTTATTTTTAACTATTGATAATGATTTTTTTTAATATAATGGAAATTTTCAATATACTTAAAAGAGATAAACAATGACAGCAACAGAAAATGTACTTTGAGTGAAGAGAAATTTTTTTTAGCTTAGCTTGTAAACCATTATGCATCCCAGTCATTGTGTTAGTTCCATCAAAGCTATGGAAATGTATTTGCAGGATATCTCTCGAATGAGATTTTAAAACTAGTGGTATTTGTTCACATAAGATTTTCGCATCCTTTCTTGCAATAACTTGGACTAAAAAAAGAAATATTTCTTTAATAGTATGAGAATTAGAAACAACATAACAATAAAAACAGAAAAGACAGTCCTATTTGACATGTTACTCATCTCATTAGCAAGAACACTAAAGTCACAGGCCAAAACAATTTTAGTGCAAACCTCATTTTCTAAATTATCACTTACTTTTTTGACAAACCAATCAAAACTAGTTGCTGGTGTGTACGTCGCTCGTTTGCCAGTACTTTATAGTGTGAATCTATCTTTATTGCCATGATCTTAAATAACTTCAATGATATCACTAAAGATCGCCCGGACTGCCCAATTATTTTTAATTACAAAGTAAACTTTTTTATGTTTTGGTTGCATTGTTTACCTGAAATTCTGTATTGTAAGCTGCTATCAACCAAATTTTTTTATACAGTCCCTTTTTTTTATACAGTCCCTTTGCTTAAAAGTATTTGTCGACCTGTTGATGTTTTCTGGCAGTATCCAGTGTTTCTTTGAGTTTACATGTGCAGTAAATATTCTATGTGGATGTTCAAAAAACTTTGCGCTTTAAGTTCTTCGCACCTCCAATATCCTCCTATTCTTTACAAATATTACATAACCGATGCTGATCTGCAGAAAAAAATACCAAATGAAAGGATTGATTCCCTTTTTTACTGAGATTAATGACACATCATGTGCATACGTCCATCTAGTAAAGATTTGTTGCTATTAGGGATAACGCTTTTGCTTGATTCATGCCCGATAAAAATTTTGTATCTGTTTGTTCATATTTCAGGAATCAACTGCTGTCTACCACTTTGCAAATTTGTTCTGTTTTTTGTTTTGGTTAGGTTAATTGAAAATGCTTTAAAAATGGTCCAGAATTTGCACAATTGTTTTAAGTGTGCATGTGGAAGAATGTGGCTTCTACAAGAAGTCTTTAGTTGACCCATATTACATAAGTTAAACGTGTTATATAAACTTTTGCAAACAAATTTTAGTAATTAAAGTTTATAAAAACTTAAAACACAATTATAACATAGTAATGTCATTAATTCATTCATAACAAGGTCATTCATTCATTCAAAAGTTAATAATTTTTTTCTGTTTTTTTAGTTGTTTTTTATTAAAGAAGTGACAAAAAACATGTTGTTGTAAATAAAATCACATTTTGTTGTATATAAAAACACTTTTTGTTGAAAATAAAAACACATTTTGTTGTAAATAAAATCACTTTTTGTTGTAAAAAACACACTTTTTGTTGTAAAAAAAAACACATTTTGATGTAAATAAAAACACATTTTATTGTAAATAAAACACATTTTGTTGTAAATAAAAACACTTTTTAAGTAAATAAATACACATTTTGTTGTAAATAAAAACACATTTTGTTGTAAGTAAAAACACTTTTTAAGTAAATAAATACACATTTTGTTGTAAATAAAAACACATTTTGTTGTAAGTAAAAACACTTTTTAAGTAAATAAATACACATTTTGTTGTAAATAAAAACACATTTTGTTGTAAAAAAAAACACATTTTGATGTAAATTAAAGCACATTTTGTTGTAAATAAAACACATTTTGTTGTAAATAAAAACTCTTGTAATTATATTTACTTATCTGTTTTTCTTTTTTAGTTAAACAAGTTTTAAAGCGCGTGAAACAACAAAGTAGAAATAGTTTCGATGACAGGAAGCCAAAACTAGTTGAAACATTAAATAAGGTATTTTATACAAAGAAAGTTCAAGTAAAAGGTTTTACTCATTTATTTCTATTTTTATAAATTTAATTAAAAATTATTTAAATTCTAATATAATGAATTCTAATATTGAATTATTGATATAATTTTTTTAACCCGTAAAAGTTTGGAGATAAAAAAGTGGGTCACTTAAAATGTTTTCAATCAAATAAAATGTTTTCAAGATAACAGTTAAAAACACTTGAATTGATTTTCTGTAATTCAACCCTTGGAATTTGGGCCGGCATTCGGCAAAGCCGACCTAACTGCCGTTGTTAAAGTGTTTGTGTTCGGCAAAAAATTGCCGACCTCGTTTCTATGTTTTATTGTAACCCCTTTGTATCAGTGTTTTTTTTGCCGACCTATAACAGTTGAGGTCGGCAAAAAATTATTTATTGCCGACCTCATTTTTCCTAATTTCAAGGGTTGGTAATTGTTTGTTTTTCTTTTAGTTATACTCTTATTTTATTTATGTAATAAAAATATATTGTCTGAATGGTTTATGGAAATAATGGGTTTAATAAAAATAAATAAACCTTATGATAGGCTTATAGAAATAATTGATATCTGATAAAGATAAATAAACTGTCTGATTGCTTTATAAAAATGTATAAACTTTCTGATTGATTTATAGAAGTTTTTTTAATATTTTATAAGTTATATTTATAGAAGATTTATAGAATAATTCAACCTATTTAAATTTATTTTACTTAAAATTTTTATTTACTTTTAGTTTGAAGATTTTCAATTAAAAATCAAGTGGGAATTTCACAGTTGGGGTTTGTGATTTAAAAATATTTTTGAGTTTTAATTAATATTCAGAATTATACTATTAGAACTTAAATCCACTCCAAGTTTCTGTTATCTTAATACAGTTATAATCAAAAAGATCCATCCACCCAATTTTTAGTTCATAAAATTGTTTTTGGGTTGTATAGTGTACACATTTATTACTAGAAAACTTTTTTATTCAAAAAACAACATATGAAAGTGTAAGGAAGTCAAAGTAAAACCTGTTTTTGTTTAAATTATTCATTTTTAGGATTGCAATTCCGGTGGTCTTTCTTAATCCCGGGATTCCGGAATGAAAAAGCAGTATAACATCTACATAATATTAATAGAATAAAAACAGTACATTTTTAACCAAAAATATATTTATTAAATGAAGACAGTTTACATTAAATTGTTACATGCATGAGAAACATGTTATTTAAATTGTTACATGCATGAGAAACATGTTATTTAAATTGTTACATGCATGAGAAACATGTTATTTAAATTGTTACATGCATGAGAAACATGTTATTTAAATTGTTAATTAATCTTAAGAAATGATGAAAAAATGAAATATATTACATTTTATGTGCTTTGAAATGCAACTAAAGGAAGCAAATACGTCTAAAGTTTTTTCGCTTAAATGAATATGATTTTTTGTATTGAACAGTTCAGCAGAAAAAAATTAGTCAGCCTTGACACTTGTCGGTTTCGTGGTCATTACATATAAATACGCTCTTCCTAAATAATCGCCACATGTACCAACATTTTCAAGTGGGAGGCTGAATAAGTGCAAATTTCATAAGTATCAACTGGCTAATTTCATAAGTATGAAATGCGCGAATTGGCATAAGTGCATCAAAAGAATTTGCAAACATAAGTGTGAATTAGCATAAGTGCAAACTGGCATAAGTGCAAAACAGTTGCAAAAACTGGCACAAGTGCCAATTGGCATAAGCGTGCCATACAAATTTGAAAACATTGGCATAAGTGCAAGTTAGTATAAGTGCAAGCTGGCATAAGTGAGAAACAGTTGCAAAAACTGGCACAAGTGCGAGTGGCATAAGTGTGAATTGGCATAAGTGTGCCAAATAAAATTGCAAATATTAACATAAGCGCAAATTGACATTTTGCATTTATAGCAGTTCGCGCTTATGCCAATGTTTGCAAATTTGTTTGGCGCACTTATGCCAATTTGCAGTTATGCCAGATAGTACTTCTGCCAGATTGTACTTCTTCCAGTTTGCACTTATGCCAGTTCGTACTTATGCCAGTTCACACTTATGAAATTCGCATTTATTCAGTTGTCCCTTTTCAAATAGTGTTATTTCTTTTTGAATTTTTGATAACAACGTCTCATGTCTAACTGGTTGCATTGGTAGTTGTCCTTTTTTAATAACACAATCAAGATCCTCTTCAATACTTAAAGGATTAATTACAGACTCAGGTGCCATTTCAGGTTCCTCAATCCAATTTAGCATATCGGACTCAACTGATGCTCTTACTAGAGCAGGATCGGAAGCGTTTAATCATTTCAGAAATTCTATCAAAAGTTTTGGACATTCAAATGAAGAAGGTACTGTAATTATTTCTTCATTGACTTCAAAGGAGCTTCAACCGTATTGCAAAAGTCTACTCTTATCAGTTTGGCATTCATGCATACAAACCATTAAAATTGCACGGATTTCCTTGCTTATTTTATTGTTAGCATCTTTTGTAAGCATAAAGTTAATAGCTATGGCTGTAAATAGAATCTTGGCAAAAAAGTGCTTCAACCGTTGGTTTAATGGGAACTAAAGTTGTAATAATCTCTGATATAAATGTCACTTCATTCTGTGACAGAACTATCTTGGACTAGGTAAATATCAATTAATGAATATTGTTTACAATTTTTTACTTTGTAAAATCGCTCCACCCTTTCTTACAGTCTATTATCAAAGCTGTTTTCTAAATTCAACCTTAATATATTTTTCTAAGATGTTCTTGGTTGGTGATCATTTAAATATTTGTATAAATTTGTGTATTTTTTATGACAGACTCATAATTCATTTATTTAAATTTTAGGTCGTACATTTTCATGATTCTAACCTAGCAAATCTTCCTAAATTTCCTCATTTTTGGATGAATCATGGTCACAAAAATTCATTTTTGTGACAATGATTCCTCCAAAAACCTGTTATTCACTCTAAACCTAAAATCCAAAATTAAGAA
>NC_061168.1:16168293-16210793 GCF_022113875.1 Hydra vulgaris
TTTATTTAAATAATTTTAAGATTTTTGCTGCTATAAAAAACTATTATATTGTATTTTAATTATATTGTATTTTAATTATATTGTATTTTAATTATATTGTATTTTAATTATATTGTATTTTAATTATATTGTATTTTAATTATATTGTATTTTAATTATATTGTATTTTAATTATATTGTATTTTAATTATATTGTATTTACTAATTAAAAAGTAATCAGAGTTTTCTTATATATTATATTATTAATTTTTTTATTATATATGTTATATTATTATTATATATATATATATATATATTATATTTTTAATTTTCTTACTATATATGTTTAATATTAATTTTCTTATTATATTAGTAATTTTGTTTAATATTTAAGTTTTTTACCATAGAATATTTTTTTAGGATTTAGAAACCGAGTTAAATGATGAAATAGATTTTTTAATGTCAAGGTAAGTTTTAAGAAAAGTTTTCAAAATTTTCTTTTTTTCCTGTTAAGACAAAATTAATAAATAATATTATATTATAATAATTAGTAATTGAGAGTTGGTTTTTTAAGCAAAAAAACATTGTTCAAGCTCACTACCTAAAGAGCATTTAAATCTTGTGTGTGAAGATTTAAAAATAATAAAAAATTGAAATATATGTAGGTCTAATAATAACAAATAATGATAATAATTGTAATAATAATAATATTGATAAAAATAGTAATAATAATTGTTATCAATATTATTTAATATTTAATAATTTGATAATCATGTAATAATAGTAACTAGCTGATCTGACCCGTAAAAATTCTTTGTAAGTCTACGTAAAAATATGGGTCTTTGTAAGTCTATTCCACACTGACCTTTTCTATACTTTTTCCTTATATATATATCCTAGCTTTCTGGACCCATAAAATATGGGTCTTAACCAAACTTGCCTTTTCTATACTTATCTATTCCACACTCATTTCATTACCTGATCATTCCTATACCTATGATTTGTTTACTTCAACATTTTTACCTAAAATAATTTATTTTAAAAAATTGCTTTAAGAGCAAAAAAAATAGCATGCGCATCCTTTCAGCATATCTAGAGCTTATAAAAGATTTATAATTAGGTTTATTTTTCTCCTTAACACATATCATTGATAGCTCAGTGGTTTAGTGCGCTGTCATCAGTGTTGTTTTGGGGGATTAAAGACCTCCCCTAATAATTTTTGAATATTTTTTAATCTTGCTGTACTTATAGCAACATATATAGCAAAATTTTTATTATATCATAATATTTTTATTTTATCATAATATATATCTATAATAGTTATAGCTATATATAGTTATAGCAATATTTATTTATTTAATCATTTAGCAAAATTAACCATATTTTATTTTTAGTGACATTTTATTTTTAGTGATATTGTTTCAGCACAAATATCGACTAAAACAATTGAGTTTGTTCCAGCTCAAAGTGGATGGATTTTTAAAGAAGATAAAATGGTAATAATATAATAAAATGATGATAAATTATGAATTTTGAATGGTAATACTAAACTTGTTTTGAATTAAAGCATTACATTGGTGTATTCACAAATTTATAATTATTTATAAGTATAATTATTTATAAGTGTAAGTAAATAATAAATAATTATAAATCATAAGTATTTATTAATAATTATTATTTTAATTTTAAATATGTAGGTTGATCAAAGGGTGCATAAATTAACTTGATCATACTTCTATATATACTTGTTCATACTTGATGTAAATTTATTTTGGTTAAAAATTTGGAAAATATATTTAAAAACACTTTTTTATTTAAAGGAGCTTATTGGAGATATGAATTGTGAAGTTTATAATGTTCAGGGGATGACATTAACAACCCGAAAAAGGTATGAATTGTGAAGTTTATAATGTTCTGGGGGTGACATTAACCTATAATCGCTAATTTTCCCTTTTTTTTCAGACGGGAACACTTAACAGAAGATGACTTGCAAAAAAATAAAGTAAGTTTTTTTTTTTTATGCCAGTAACATTTAGTAACAAAATGAAATCCTAAGCTAAAGTGTCCAAACAAACATAAACAAACATAAACAAGTTAAAAATAAATAATCCCACTTAATTAATACATTTTAACAAAATCTTATTTTGTTTAAAATTTGACACAATGCTTAAAGAGATCGCTAAGTTCTAAAGAGTTTCTCTATAAAAATGATGTCATCAAAAAATTTTATTTATATTTTTAATGCAAATTTTGCCAAAATTAGAAAATAAAATAACTAAACATTTTTAGTAATATTCAAAAAAAAAAAAAAAAAAAAAAAAACTAAGAATTTCTATATTTCTTATCAATTTGAATCCGAGTGTTGTTTAACCTCTAAAGGTCAAACCTCCAAAGTTCTCTTTTCTATAAAAATTTTATTGTATTGTGAGATTAAAATGATAATGAATTTTATTGAGTTTTGAGAGATAAGATGGTAATGGATTTTAGTGACATAAGATGGAGATAGATATAAGAATAAAAATGAAAATGCAGTAAGTGCTAGACAAATTTTAAATTGAAAGTTCTTTACTTGTTCTTAATTTAGGCCATGGTTGAAGCAATAAGCAATGGCAGTTCGATAGTAGAAAAATGTGAGGTAGTATGCTTTTATATATTTGTTATTTAATAAAGACGTTGTTTTTATAGTTATTATGAAAAATTACATACATGTTTTAAAAAAAATTCTATTCCAGCAAAGGTGCAAGCAACCACTAAGTTGGAAACAAAAATCATAATACATATGTTTTTAAAAAGTTCACTTCCAGCAAAGCTGCAAGCAATATCTAAGTTGGCAACAAAAATCTTTTTTTTTTTTTTTTTTTTTGTTATTCACCTCCTCAAGGCTGAGAAGGCTACTACAGATGAGGCGGCTACTAAATAGTGGTTATAACCCTCTCTCAACTCTATAACTCCAAAACACAAACCTTAACGAACAAGTTGAGTGTGGTACTACCAGGGACGTGGTGCGGATTAAACTCGAGGCCTCTCGCTTATGAAGTGAGCGCTTTACCAATACACCACTACCGCATACACGTATGTTTTTAAAAAGTTCACTTTCAGCAAAACTGAAAGCAAACACAAAGTTGCTTAGCAACCTCTAAGTTGGGAGCAAAAAAGTAAAAAAAAAAGAATTAAAAAGAACAAACAATTTAAAAATTTTTTTTTTTCTTTTCTTAAATAACAGCTGCAAAAGAAGGAGAAAACAATTTGAAAAATTTTTTTTTTTTTTTAACATCTTCACTTCCAACAAGGCTGCAAGCAATCACTAATTAGTGTTGGAAGTTACTGGAAGAGAAAAGATGAAGATTGTAGAGCAAGATAACGATTGCCAGACGACTTAAAAGATTGCAAATTATATAAATCAGGAAAGCAAGATGAAGGAAGCGAATTCCAAAGAACTGATGTTCGAGGAAAAAAACTAGACGAATAAGAGTTTTTGGAGCACTTAGGAACAGTAACAGAAAAAGGATGAGACTTAATTGAATGACGAGTAACACGAGAATGAATTTTTGTAGATGGCACAAGAGACGCTAGCTCTTTAGAGCAGTGCCCATTATAGTATTTGTAGAAAAGAGAAAGAGAAGCAACATTACGACGATGTGACAGAGGTTGAAGGTTGGCTGCAAGAGCAGGTCCAACTATGTTTACAATTGGGATAAAGTGAGACTTGGTTTAAAACTGACCTAAATGAAATAGTCACAATTTAGAAACAAAACAAATCAAGGAGTGAAGGTAAGATATTGGATTGTTTGTTAAAAACAAGTCACAGTTTGATTGTCTGTTAAAAACAAGTCACAGTTAATTTTCTAAAGAGATTAGAAAGACAAAAGTTTTTAGCTTTGGTCCTGTCAGGGTCGTGAAAGTTTTAAATTGTTATAGATTTGGGCTCGATCATAGATAGTAAAACTGGAGCAATAAGCTTTGCAGTTGCCTTCTTCCTACTAATCAACTTAAAGTTGTAACAAAAGGTCATTTATGTCAAATGCTTACTAAAAGTACTAACAAGCACACCATCCATGCACAATATGTGCATGGATGGTGTGCACAATGACACAATTAATACTCAAATATTTTAAGCTGTTGATGGAATCTCTAAAACCTAAAACAGGGGGAACCTTTATACCAGCCGATCTTAGAACCATTAAATTGAGTTCTAAAGTTGTACCCTCATCAGAAGATAAACAGAGTAGCCACCCTATTAGGACACAGAAAGTTAACTAGAAGTTAAAATACACCCTTATAGATGAATACCCCTCAGATAGGTTTTTTTGTGTCAGGGGCTTCTTTGGTATGATGTCATTTGTAAAGGTCATTCTTAAAATGATTATTTGGAATAATGTTGCAGGCCACACTTTAAATTTTCTTGAAATAAAAAATAATTCTGGATTTTAAAAACTAATATAAAATTTTTATAGGGGTTGCTATTGGCTCTTGATAATTTAAAGGGATCTTATATCATGAAAATTAAGTTCTTCAAAAGCATGTCAACCTGAATCTCAAAAGAAACAGAAGTTTAGTAATTAATAATTTTATTTTCAAGTTTTAAGTATTTTGGTAGAACACATTAGGATTAAATTATGACACTGGAAGTAAATAATCTTAAATGCCTTAAGAGCTTGTTGATATCACCATACATGCATATTGTGAGCTAAAAATTACTCTGTAGAAATACTAGCCAAACTGTCAATTGGCCAGCATGTCCATTGATCTGCTTATTTTCATTGTCAAGCCTTTAAAATTGGATAACAAAAATATTAGAATTAATTTTGGTACTGAAATTTTTGATTGAGTTAATAGGGCTCAGGGCTTTAGTTTTCCAAATATTGGCTCCAGGTTCCTTGTTTTTGATTGAAGTAATTTTTTTTCTTGATAAAACCAAAATAGTGTAGTCACTTGTTTGACTCTCAACACTTGCTTGTGAGACAGGAATGCAAATGACTACTCTGCAAACCTCTTGTATCATTTTTTCTTCAAATTTAATTCAAACCTCTTGTATCTTTTTTTCTTCTAATTCCCTTAAAATTTCACTTTCAAACAATTTCTATTACTTTACAGTTGTCCATAAAATTTATATTAAAAGTATCTATAATATTAATTTTATTTACACTTCTCTCTTTTATTTATTTTTATCAATTTTTTTTTTTAATTTGTTCTCTTCTCCATCAAAATTAGACTCACTTGAAATTTTAAAAAGTTCTGTCAATGTTCCAGCTGTATTTCTTATTTTTTGAGTGATTATATACTGAGTTGAGGTGATCCCAAAGATGCTATAAAGATGTAATCTGGGCTTCGAAAAGCCAATTCAAAACTCTAATTTTTTTTTACAATTTCTATCAACAAAATTTTATTAATATATATATATATATATATATATATATATATATATATATATATATATATATATATATATATATATATATATATATATATATATATATATATATAGATAGATAGGCTTGGACAGGAATGGCGTGCAATCGAGCACTATTGTTGACCACGCAAATGGTTTTATTTTTTGACAACTTGACCACGATTTTTTATATGTTTTGATGATTTAAACATTTCAGAAATGCGCTGAATGTAGAAACGCTAAGCTTAACTTAAACTAGAAAAAAAAGTTTTAAAAAAAAACTATTGAAAAAAAATTCCTAACAAAAAAAGAAAAGAAATAAAATTTATTACGAAAAAGAAATTATATAAGCACTAAAATTAAAAAAAAATTGAACTCGAAGCGAAACTTTTTGTTACGTATTTAATAGAAATAAATGTTATTAAAATTTATTTTTTTAAACGTTTTAATAATGTTATGCAAAACGCTTTTAAATTAAGTAATAAATTACTTCTAATGATAATTTTTGATTATTTATTAAATAATGTTTAATAAATAATCAAATTTTATCAAATTTATTAAAAAGTGTTGTATATAATGTTGTATGTTATTTTTAATAATTTCAAGCTTTAATTAGTAAGTTTAGTTAAAAAAAAGGTTTTTAGTTAAAAAAAACTTTTTTTAAAGGGGAAATAAATAAATAACAAAATGCGCCTGCGATTTAAATAAAATAAACCGCCAACAAGCAATTTAATTTGAGCATTACAACTTTATTAATAAGCACTTCACTTAACGAATTTAAAAGTTATTATAAAAAATTTAAATTCATCCATTCCTATCGTAATTATAAAAAAAAACCCTTTCAAAAAATATAATTTTTTTTTAAAAGATTTTTATTAATACTTTTTATTAATATTTTATTATTAATTTTTTGTATAACATTTTTTATTGATTAACAAATGCCTTTATGTAAACAATCATTGTAATTAATTTTATGGTTTTATTTAAAAGCCTCACGTAAAATAAAAACTTTAGAAAAGATCAGCAATTAAAAGTTTTTAATAACGTAACACTTTCTTTTATTGCATTTAAAGTGTTAAAACATCAAAATTGCCGTGGTCAAATTGTAAAGAAAAAACAAAATTAGCGTGGTCAGTTAAAGAGTGCGATCGCACACCATTTCTGTCCAAGCCTAAATGCTATATACAGAGTTTGCCACAACTTTTGACCGGTTGCTCCGATTGACTCAAAAACATCTCTATGGAATCCTCGATCCCAAATACCCCTAATTAGACACCTAGATAATCACTTTAGCTTGAAAACTTATAATTAAAAGTTTACAAAAATCATTATGTTTGATATAATTTTCTGTAATATCTTCTATAACAATGTTATGTGAATGTTATGCAGCAAAACAGTTTCAAAGGATTTCTTAACCACAACATGAGGCACAACCAATTAGAAACATGAAAAATCATTAATTATTGTTTATAGCAGTTTTTACCAATTTATCATTCACAATGCAAGAGTAAACTTAATTATAAATATACAAAAAATATAAACTAATTGCTTAAAAAAGCTTAAGCAAATTCTGTTTAGATTCTAAAACAGAAAGAAGTTCTGTGTGAGCTATTGTTGCCTTTATAAATCTGTCTCGTCTTTCCTGTCCATAAACTATACTAGAAGCTCTTGTAACTTCTTTCACAATTCTTTTTATGGGTTGCCCATGTACAGGAAATTCTGGAACTTCCATTCGGACTTCTAAAAACTTAATAAGTTCTTTACCAATCTTGCATGTGAGCAAAGGTTCGTAAATATCATTACTCCAATCAATCAATTTGATAATAGTTTCAGCATTAGTATTAATATTTGGGATATTTCTTGGTCTAACAGCAGTAATTCCTAGGGAGCTCGAACTCCTTATTGAAAGTATTTTATTCACTGCAAACTTCCTCTCCTCTTTATCTTTGCTGCATAGTAGTGCTTTTAGAATAGATTCACTGTGAGCATTTCAGGCAGAGGAGCAAACATAAGGCAAAACTGCTTGTTGAATTTTTAAGTTTATTTTTCGGACAAGTTCCAGCTGTTTGATATTATTTTATGGTCCATTGGTCCATTTATGTTTTATCTGAACATTAATAATACATTTTTCAAAAATAAATAGAGGATTATCAAACTAAATATAAACATTACTTACTTTAATTTCAAACCATAATACAGAATATGCACCAACACAAAACTGTACAAGTTGTTTTAAATTCTCAACATCGTTTTTATTTAGTCCATGCTCGTAACACCAAATTCTGCAAAGTCTACTTGCCAAATTCAACCAGCGTGCGTTATTGTGGGGACCAACTTGAATTTCTTTTAAATTTTTGGGCATTATTTTATTTTCAATAGCCTTTGTTATTCCGTATAGATATTTTTGATCACTCGATAAAGTTTTTAAAATATCTTCATCAATATTTAATAAATTAATTTCAGTATCTATATCTTGAATCACAGTGGAAATTATGAGATCATTGGCAATAGGAACAAGTTTACATATTTTGCCAGAAAACTTGTTATTTGAAGTTGTTTTCCCGTCAATAATTCACATTAAGTACCTCAAGGGTAGTTCATTTGTGTGCAAAGCGCAAACTATCCAAATAAGTTTTGTTTAAAGTTTTTTTTCTAAAAAATGAATGATATCTCCTTTCCAACCTAAAAAAAATGTGTTTAAATATATGTATGACATTTATTATTAAATATTTACCTGTATTAAAATTGGTAGAATCACAGCCTACAGCAACTAGAGTTGATTCTACCCCATGTTCAATAATCCATTTAAATATATATGTTCTGCTATGTGCTCTGCTGGGGTATTACACTCATATCAGTCATCTTTATCATTTGTAAAATGGTACATATATAAACCACTTGGCTCTGCACAAACCGAATAATGGTCTTCTTGAACAAGTCTGTGGTGAAATTTTCCATCTTTTCCCATTAATGAATATTTTGTCTCATCCTTTCTTCCATCAAATAAAATGCATTGAACTCCATCTTTTACAACATTATCATTTTCAGATTTTAATTGTTTCATCACCTTCAATTTAGATCTTTCAATTCTCTTATGATCTGTCACTATTTCACTGTAAAACACTTTCTTTTTAAGAAAACCTGCTTCTTTAGCTGCTTTCAGTGCTAATGTTGAAATAGCAGCAGTTGCTCGATTTGATACCCCATATCTTATTGATGCTAATGCAACTTCTTCCATATTCAATGTCTTTTTCGAAACTTGTCTACTAATGTACTCAAAACTATTGTCAGAAACAACATCTTCATTGTCAGTATTCGCAAAATTATCAATTGTTTCTTTGATTTCATTTTCTTGAGAACGAAAAGATAGGTATTCTATTTGTGGCTCCTTTTTTCCAGTGCCCTTTCTTTTATTATTTTTTTCTTGTCTATTGGTTTCTTTAAAATCCGAAGCACCCATTTGCATACTACTTTTTGTTCCAAATTTTTCTCTTTAAAATTTCATAAACTGAAGTTCTATTGAAGGAATTTTGTTTTCTCTATTGCATTGACAAAAAATATGCGCTTTAAAATTACAAGAATTACAACTAGCCTCCTCACAAGAAACAATGTCACACTTGCACTTTGCTATATCAAATAGCTTGTGCAGAGTAAAGTTAAACTTAGAAATAATTTCAGGTTTTTTACACCTGTAGTTAATAATATTGGTAGCTTTTTTCCATACTTTTGTTATTTTATTAACACCCACTTTGTCCATCACTATAGGAATTTCAGGATTCGCTTTCAACCATTGTGTTTTCACTTTAGAGAAAACCTTTTTGCATGTATCTTTAAGTTTTGCATTTGCTTTGCAGTTTTCATCTCTTCTTAGAAGCAGTCCATACTTTATAACATCTCTAAATGTGGGTAACTCAGAATCTAAAAACTCACTTGCAAAACCAATCATAACACTTAGTTTGTAGCTTTGACTATTTTTATGTGTTCGTTTAGCCATCGATAAAGAACTCAAAGTTATCAATAGTTTATAAACAATATTTATTGTAGATTTAATGTGTCAACTCAAATGCAGCATTTAAAATGCAGCAAATTCAGGTGCTAAAGCAACAGTCTAAAATGCGGCAATTCAAATGCAGCAACTTATGAATGATATTTCATAAGTTTTTTCATATAATCTACTAAATAAATTTAGGTTTAACCAAAACATCTTATTGTAACTACGCAAGATATTCCAGCAAAATAAGTTTTTAAGCTAAAACGACTAATTAGGGGTATTTGGGATCGAGGATTCCATAAAAGATGTTTTTGAGTCAATTAGAGCAACCGGTCAAAAGTTGCGACAAGCCGCGTATATTGCGTTTTTTACCCAAAACATCGATTTTTTAGGTCAAAATTTGAAAACCTGAAAATAAATTTTTTTTTTTTGGATTACTTTTATATAAGGGCTAAAACATTTAAAAATCATATGGCCTAAGTATTTACTGGAAAAAGTTGAAAAATGACCCGCCCTAATATATATTCATAGTTTAGTAACAGTTATAAGAAAAAAATTTTCAAACATAAAAAGATTGTTATTTTTATAATAAAGTAAACACAAAATGTGTAACTACTAACAACACCTAAGATCTTTAGATCTACTAACATTGCTACTGTCACACGTATATACACAAGTTTTTTATTTTATATACTATTGCATATATTTTTTAGGTAGATAGAAGAGAGTCATTGCCTCCTCCACCTGCTTGTCCTTTCAGCTGGGAAGAATATATTAAAGCTTCTGGGTGCGTTAGTCTCTTTATAATTTTTAACGTAAAGTTTTTAAATAGATTTTAGGTTAGCTAAACAATGTCTTCATTAAAACACTTGTGATTTTATTTATCATTAAAACACTTGTGATTTCATTTTTCATTAAAACACTTATGATTTCATTTTCATTAAAACACTTGTGATTTCATTTTTTATTAAAACACTGGTGATTTCATTTTTCATTAAAACACTTGTGATTTCATTTTTCATTAAAACACTAATGATTTCATTTTTCATTAAAACACTAGTGATTTCATTTTTCATTAAAACACTGGTGATTTCATTTTTCATTAAAACACTTGTGATTTCATTTTTCATTAAAACACTAATGATTTCATTTTTCATTAAAACACTAGTAATTTCATTTTTCATTAAAACACTTATGATTTCATTTTTCATTAAAACACTGGTGATTTCATTTTTCATTAAAACACTAGTGATTTCATTTTTCATTAAAACACTGGTGATTTTATTTTTCATTAAAACACTGATGAATTAATTTTTCATTAAAACACTGGTGATTTCATTTTTCATTAAAACACTGGTGATTTCATTTTTCATTAAAACACTGGTGATTTCATTTTTCTTTAAAACGCTGGTAATTTTATTTTTCATTTAAATGCTTGTGATTTCACAAACACAGATTCAAAGTTTGAAAAATAAATAAAAATTGAACAGCATTTTTCAGAAAAAGAGTTTTATCAGAAAAAATATCTACTGTATGTCAGTCATTGTGTAATGAATATCTTAGATATAGAGGCTTGTCACCATAAGCCTCTATATCTAAGATATAGAGGCTTATGGTGACAAGCTATCGTTTCTAAGCACAATGGGCCAAACAGTGGACATTGCTCAAAAATCAATGTTACCAAAATAAATTTAAGTTGTTATTGAAAGCCAAATAAATTTCTAGTTTTTAAAAAAAATTAAAAAGCATGATGTTCAGGAAATATACTAGTTCGAAAAACGTAATTTCGTTTCAAAAGATATATAATAGGTATAAATGATACATAAAAATTATTTTTAACATATAAGAAAAAATGTCACTATATTAGCAGTGCTAATGGGATAATTGAATTTAGAAACAATCTTAGACTGCAGTTTATAGAATTGTGGATGTTAACTTTTTACATGTTATACATAATGAAACAACTAAAATTTAGCGAAATTTTAGTGTTTTTTAAATAATTTTTTATTGCTTCGATCATTTTTTATTATTCGATCGTTCCCCTATTTTCTTTTCAATAGATAGTAGATAATGCGAATATTTTATATAATGAAAAAAAAATCATTTAAAAAACGAATTCTTTATTATAAAAACCTAGAATCTTTTAGATATCTTTAATTAATTTGAACTTTTCTAAAGACTTTAATTTAATATACAAATCTTTTTTTTAAATTTGTAATGAAATTTATGACATTCTAAAATCTAAAATCTTGTAAAATTAAAAATAAGCTTTATATTAAATATTTAAAATCAAAAACAACTGAGAGTAAGACCATTTATAAAAACTGCGTAAGATTATTTGAACACGAAAGGTAAAATAAAAAATATATACTACACTGATTTACTTGAAAAATACTACCTAAACTCAAAATGCACTCGACAACTAATAAACAAAATTACTAGTAACACTAAAAAAATGTCACAATTTTTTCCCTCAGTAATTAAAATAGAGGATAATTTTTTTCTTGATCAAAAAACAACAAAAAAAAACAAAAAAAAAAAAAACAAAAAGCTTCTGAATTTATTTTGTATCTGTAGGACTAGTCGAAAAAAACCCTAAAAAATTAATAAAGGCGTTTAGCGTTTTAAAAGACATACTTTTCCAAAATTTTAAATGCTCTATTAATCAGGGAGTTTTTCCTGATGATTTAAATTTAGCAAAAATTATTCCTATATTTAAAGGAGAAAAAACTAATGTAAAGCACTTCCAATTTCTATCCTCTCTGTTTTTTCTAAAATTTCTATCCTCTCTGTTTTTTCTAAAATTTTAGAAAGAATTTTTGTACAACAGATTATACCTTTTATCAAACAAATTATTATAAAACATGAAATATGGATTCAAAAAAAATAATTCAACAGCATGCTATTATTCAACTTACAAGAAGTATATTAGACTCATTTAACAACTCTAAATTCACATTGGGAATATTTATTGATTTAGCAAAAGCATTTGATACAATTGATCATAAAATTCTTGCTAAAAAATTAAAATATTATGGTATAACAGACAATGTTTTAAAATGGTTGAAAAGTTATTTACCACTCTATTTCATTACGTGAAATAGAGTAGTTTCTACTCTATTTCATTATGTGAACATCAAGTTAATCAAAATACATGACTGGTTTAAGACTAACAACATATCTCTTAATATTGATAAAACCAAATGGATTCTTTTCCAACCTCTTATCACAAAACATAAACTGACAATTAACCTCAATTTGTTATTGACAATATACAAATTAAAAAAGTAACAGTAAGTAACCAACTTTCTAAGTGTTTGTATAAATGAAAATCTTACATGGAAAAATCACATTAAAAACTTATCAAGTAAAATTTCAAAAAGTATAGTAATATTGTACAAAGCAAGAAAAGTTATAAATAAATTGTATTTTGATATAATTATATCACTCATTCATTCATTGTTGCAAACTTTGCTTGGGGTAGTACAAATAAAAATAAACTTAAACCTTTTTATTGTCAGAAAAAGCATATAGCATGTCTTTTATATTTTAAAGACTGTTAATCTTATGCCAAGCCTCTATTATTTGAAATGAAAGTTTATAATATGTATGAGCCTAATATCTTTATTATTCTTTGTTTTATGTTTAAATGTAAAACCAATTCATCCCCGATTTCTTTCCATAATTTATATTCATCAAAAGATAAAAATAAATACATTTTACGCAAGATAATTTTATTAAGCAGCCTGTTTTTCAAACAAATCTTTTTAAATTTTGTTATTATCGCAGACCATTCTTATGGTATAAAATAGTTTTTAAAAATTTTACTGAGGATTTTATTCATCTTTTCTTTTAAAGGAAAGCTTAAAGAACTCATTTTTACAATCAAAGATTTAACAATATACTTTTGATATTTTTTATTGACCTTCATTTTTACCCTCTATTTAAACATTTTATAAACAGTTTATTATGAAAAATCATCTATGTATCATTAACAACTGTAATCTACATATATAATCAGTATAACACATCTTGTATTTGTAACAGAATATTTTAAGTTCCTTACTTCGTTAAGTCATTTTTTATCATGTAAATATCTTATAAATTTTAACACATTTCTTAGCGGTACTCGACAATAAGACCTCGGTCTTCTACGAGTTGCAGAGTTCTTTTATTTCTCAATAACGATCATTATATTTATATTATTATATATTTGTATCTTAAAATTGTAATGAAATGCTTATTTAAAATGTAATAAAAAGAATTTTGAAAAAAAAAAAAAAAACTGAGCGCTTTGTGGTGTATATAGTGATAATATAACATTTTTACATGTCACGTAAACTTGTTTATATTTTGAATTATATTATTTTAAGTTTAAATCATTTTGTTTAAAAAGTTATTAGATAATGAATCAGCAAAAATATTTATATCTTTAGTTTAATAATAATGAAGCTCACTGAATTTGACTTATTTGAAATTTTTATTGCTGAGGAAAATAAACAACCAAAATTTTTTTTCTGTAAGTACAACAAGTTGTATACTGGTAATTGCTAAGGCTCTTGGTTCACATTTGCACAAAAAGCAATAGTTCAAAATAGCTAGCAAAGATCTGCGTCTGAAGAAAAACAAACTCAAAAAAATGGGCTATGCTGGCATCCATTTTAAGGCTGGTGAAGAAACCTTGCTGTTAAATAATAACTCTTTCAATAAATTTCCAAGAGAAACAATGTCAATTTAAACAGTTTGTGCTTTTGGTAAGTTATAATATACAAACCAAAAAAAAGCTTTTTCAACTGCTGGTTTTAATATACTGCCTAGTTGGAAACATCTTAGAAGAAAACAATTTGAAGTAACACCAATTATTATGAATTATCTTGAACTTTATTCTGGTGTTTACTTCAGTCTATTTTAGGCTATTAAACTGACGATGCAAAGGATATTGGAGAACATTTTTTTAGATATAATGATTATAACTTTAATGAAAATAAAGTTTGGATTTAATGGTAGTGGAAGCCATGTAATATTAAAAAGATAATGTTAACATTGGCAATATCATACTGACAATGTTTTGTCCATTTTCACTTAAAACAGGAGCAGGTTTGTTAATATGGTTGCAAAAGTCACAAAATGTCCCACTGAGTCAAAAAGCTCTGAGTCTTTAAATGGGAAAGAATCAAGAGAAACTCTTCAATCATTGTCTGTCTTTAACTCTGACATAAGAGTTAAAAAAATAAAGGTTTTCTTATGTATAAAGAGGTAAAACAGTTTAATGTACAGGTGATAGTGCAGTCACATATGATGGGTATAAAAACAGCGAATCTTTTTTCAGGAGTTGGAGGTGCATAATGTGATCTTAGCACATGCTCAAAAGATCAGTTTAATGAATATTGAAAGAGTTGAAAATGGTTTTGTAATCAATCAAGACACTATAACTATGAATGAAATATTTAATCAACTTAAACAAGAAGATGTTTTTTTACTTTAAAAAAACAACCCAATAATATCACAAGGGCTGGACAAACCTTCAAACCAATTCCAACCTGTGATGTAAAGCCAATACAAGTAAATTGGTATCTTGTAATAGTGTTCATATTATTTTATATCTTTAATATGAACATACTTGATATTAAAAATTATTGCATTTAAAAATTATTGATATTTATATAGGTTCTTCATACTTTACTGGGTACATTTGACCATTTCATGAAAACTGTTGTTCATGTGAAAGCTGGTGTTTTCGATTGGTCTGAGTCCTCTTTCAGTGCTTCAAATATATTTTTGAAGCAAGCAGAGACTTCATTACAAACAAAGATATTACAAAAAAATAGGTATAAAATGGGAATACCCTGATACAATTGGAAAAAGATGAACAATAACAACAGGTTATATAGCTAAATAACTTTTGAACAAAAAATCAAAAAGGGATTTAATTATTGCACTAATGCCTATTTAATATCATGCAACATTTTAAAAGTTCGAATTGGTGCTCTCAGTAATTCTTTGTTTTGTTCTTTGAGTATTTTCCTCAAAAAAAAAAATTTTGTGGATCAATATTAAGACTATTGTAAAAATTTTTATTTCTAATTAATGAATTTCCTACTGTTGCAAAAATAATTAATGAGTTTCCTTCTGTTTCAAAAATAATTAATGAGTTTCCTCCTGTTGCAAAAATAATTAATGAGTTTCCTCCTGTTGCAAAAATAATTAATGAGTTTCCTCCTGTTGCAAAAATAATTAATGAGTTTCCTCCTATTGCAAAAATAAATTTACAGTATAACACCATCAGTTCACAAACTGGTTGGTCATTCTTGGAAGCTAATTTTGAATAATGAAGAAAGTAGCTCTGAATCTTTATGATTCAGGGTTAAAAGGTAGTAATAAAATATTAAGGTTAGTACATACTAGATTCTTAATTTTTATTGTTTTTGCCATTGATGTACCTATGTTATCTTTGTATTACAAAATTTACATATGTATTTGTAAGCATTTATTTGTATTTTTGTTATAATCTATAAAAAAGCAATTTTTATGAAATTTTTAATATTTTTAATTATGACCTAAATATCCGGTATCAAAATTTTTTTTTAGTTTTTCCAAAATTTACACATAAAAAACTTTCCAAAAAAGTCTTGAATCAACCCCATAGCACTATCTGTTCAAATGTTATGAATCCATGTCCATGAAAACAACTGTTTGACCCACTGTGTTATGGTGACAAGCTATCGTTATTGACAAGACTTTTAATCTGATAGTTTGAATGTTTCTAATAATTTTTTGAAACTAAGTTTTTTTCAAAGATTTTTTTAACAAAAAACAAAAATAACAAATGTTCAATAAAAGTTTTTAGTTTTATAATTTAATTTTGTTTTGCTGTAACAATTTTTTAAATGTGTAAAAACAGTTATTTTTAAATATGCACATCTAGAATGCCCTGTATAGGACGAAGCCCTAAAGTTGTAGAAAATAAAAGGACTATGAAAGTAAATGTCTGTATGGTAAGTTTTTTATTATTTTATTGTTATTTTTGTTTCTTGATTTTTTTTATTGTTTTAAAATATTTACAAGTTTTATAGTATCTGCATAATAATTTTTTTTGTCATAGTTTCATTTTTTTACTTTACTTCTTTGATTTTTTACAGAATCAGAATTTTCCACTTACCACAGATTTGTAAGATAATATTTCATTATTATTTTTTATTTAAATAATATTTTAAAAAAGTTTTAGAAATTTACAATTTTTAAAATAATTTTCAAAAAAGTATGATTAATAGTAGTTTTGTTTTATATATGTTGTTTTGTTGTATTATGTTATATATATATTGCTATTGTCACTATGGTGACTAAATTTTTCATGATATTTATTGTATTTGAAGAATACTAGGTGTTCTAAATGTGGTTGCACCTTCTAAACATTTTGAAAAAATCAAAGAGTTTGTCTCATTGAAGTTACCTACTGGTTTTCCTGTAAAAATTGGTAAAATTTAAATTATAAAATAATTACCTATGTTTGTTATAAAGATGTCTCTTTACAATCAAATAACTGGTTTCTAATCTTACTGATGTAACTGACTTTTTTTTCATCAATGCAGCTAGATTTTTTTTGTTGTATTTTGTTAAAGGTTGTATTATGTTACTTATATTAAAAACAAGGTTTTAAACGAAAAGAAGTAAAAATTTTTGTTTTTAAAATTATTAATAAATTAAATTATTTTAAATTAAAATGTTATTTAAAACCTTATAATTTTCATTCTATGAGAAAATTCTTTAACCTAACTGTTATAAGACAGCACTGAAGAATTTTTTTGTATTTTATTATACCATTAATTTTTGAATTCATAGTTAGCCTCTGCCAATCACTTTCTGGTAGCACTTTTGTTGCTTTGATGAGCATAAAAAAACTCTTTGTTTCCTGTCGCATAGTATCGCTCTGATATCTTCAGCTTGGTTGAATATTTTTTGATTGTTGATTAATGATAAAATAGTTTATAATTAAGTTGTTACCAATAAAGTTAAGTCCATAAAAACTTTAGGACTCCTTTTTTTTTTTTTATATAGATATTAATATGCTTAAGAAATACCTGATAGTCTTGTCACAAAACACATGTAGAAGAGCATTTGACCGGAAAGCTCACCTCCTTCCATACCAATTTTGTTCATTTGGTCAGATTGAGTATCAGTTTGAATGTTATGCCTTGTTAAGAGGCGTTACCAAGCTCACATTTTATGTGCAAAAAGGCCATATGCCTATGTATTCAGTAGTTTTACGTTAAGCAAAAACTTATATTCTTTAGAATATATAAATTATAATTCAATAACATTTATGTGATATTTATTCAGAAAATATAATGTTAAAAATGTATTTAACCCTGATTGTGATCTAATAGATTTTTTGTTAAACAGTTTGTTCAATAAATTTTTTTTTGTTTTATTTTTTTTTAATTAGTTTAAGAAATTTTCTTAAAAATTAGTTAAGAAAATAAAGCATTTTAAGTTTAAAACTTTCATTGTATTAAATGTTAAGTTTTATATTTCTTAAGTTTATAAACTTTTATTCGCAAATAATGTTCATTATAAATGTAACAATTTTTGTTTATTTATTTATAATTTTAAAACAGTTAATTTTTTTATCCCATTAAGACAGTACTTATGATTAACTATTTATTAAAGTATTTCCTCATCATCAAATTTCGAGACTCAAGGGTTGTATGAGAAGAGGGTTGTTGCCCCCCTCCCCAAAAAAGAGAGGAAGTTAACATTTGACTTACACTTGAATATTTTTTATAAACTCTTTTTTGAATACTAAATTAATCAATCAAAAATAATACCCATTGTTTATATGTTACATACCGATGTATCCAAATACATTCTTTAATTACAAAAGAAATGCATATAACACTTTAATATGATAAGTTGTAGTATGTACTTATCGGCTCACATGAAGTAGCCCATTTGTGGATAAGCCACTGTAGCAACTATGCTGGAGGTTGTGCAGCCCATCTTTGAATGTGTTGACTGTTTCTGTATTCACGGAATCGTTGGATAGCACACTCCAATAATTATTGATTCTGTTAGTAAAGAAATTGCTTTGTAGTGCGCTGTTGCCGACTCCTTTGCTGAGTTTTTTTAAAATTTTATGTTATTCACCTCCTTAAGGTCGAGAAGGCCATTACAGTTTAGAAGGCTATTTTATTGTGGTTACAACCCTTTTTCAATTCTTTAACTCCAAAACATGAACCTTGAAGAACAAGGCTGCTATGCTGAGAAACAAGTTAAGCGTGATACTACCAGGGAAATGATATGCACCAAACTTGGACTTCCACTTACAAGGTGACCGCTCTACCTTACACCACTACTGTATAAAGTTGTCCTCTATGACCAGCTCTTTGCTCTTTTGTGATTGTTGGTCGACATCATTTCACTCTGTTGATTTCTTTTATGGTTTTGAATTTTTGAATAAATACTTTTTGATCCTTTTTCTTCGATGGTGACTAAGTGCATACTTTGTTTTCTCTTCGATGGTGACTAAGTGCATACTTTGTTTTTTCTTCGGTGGTGACTAAGTGCATACTTTGTTTTCTAAATGTAAAAATATGGTCTGACATATGTTGTATAGAGTTTCTTCCATAGTGTTCAGGGTTCATGGTACTCAGGGTAAACCTGGAAAACCAGAGAAAAGTTTTGAAAATTTGGAAAATCAAAGAGTACCTTGAAAAGTCAGGGAATTTTTTTTGAAAATCTTTAAAATCAGAGAAAACTCAGAGAATATTAAGTTTGAAGTTTTTTTTTTTCAAATTTTAATTCACCTCCTCAAGGCCGGGAAGGCCACTATAAACGAGGAGGCTACTTATTTGTGGTTATAACCCTCTCTCAACTCTATAACTCTGAAACATGAACCTTGACAAACAAGGCCGCTGCGCGGAGAAACGAGTTAAGCGCGGTACTACCAGGGACGTGGTGGGAATCGAACTCGGAACCACTCGTTTATGAAGCGAGCGCTCTACCACTACACCACTACTGCATTTAGTAAATTACTGGAATAATATTAATTACCACAAAACAAGTTAAATGTTATTTAACAGTTTTTTTTATTAAAATATAGAGAATTTTAATGACATCAAATATTGCATTAAGCTAATGCATTAAGCATTTTAATTTTATTTAAGTTTTTTTCATTAGTAAATATTTACTAATGAAAAAAACTTAAAATTAAAAATGTGTTTTTACTTTTTCTTTGCTCGAAGTAAAATATAATTTAATTCTGATAAAAAATATATGATTTAATTTTGATTTAAAAAATGTTAACTGTCAAATGTATTTAAAAATATTACTAAATATTGTTCAATTTTAAAATTTTACTTGTTTTAAAAAAAAAATCAGCTTATTTTTATCGCAATTGTTTTTTTGGTTTTCTTTCTTAAACATTTTTTTTTATTGTACTCAAAATTAAATTTTAAATAAACAGCTGCATCAAAAGTTGTCACAAAATGTAGGTTAAACTTTTTTTTTAATAATGCAAGTTAAATTTTAATAATAAAATCATAAACTAATAAACCTTAAATAAAAAAAGTAAATAAATTAATGTAATATTTTTATTTGTTACTTGCTAAATTTTTTAAAATAAAAAATTGTTTGTAGTTGCAAAGTTGCAATTAGAAATTTAAGTAATAATCATTTTAAAAACTCAAAAATTTAACATTTTTTAATTTATGCAAATGTTGAGAAAAGAAAGAAATTTGTTAATACTAAACATCTATAAAAATGCAATATTAAATTTAATTAATTAATATTAAAAAAAAAGAAAAAAGAAAATAAACATTCCTTTATAGTAATAATAAAAAAAGCTGTTAAATAACATTTAACTTGTTTTGTGGTAATTAATATTATTCCAGTAATTTAAAAAAGTCAATGTCTTTAAAAAATATAGAGAATTTTATGA
Organism: Hydra vulgaris; assembly: GCF_022113875.1. Classification (NCBI taxonomy): domain Eukaryota; kingdom Metazoa; phylum Cnidaria; class Hydrozoa; order Anthoathecata; family Hydridae; genus Hydra; species Hydra vulgaris. Next base: position 16,188,589 of record NC_061168.1, read on the forward strand.
CATAAAATATTGCGTTAAGCTAATGCATTAAGCATTTTTTATTTAAAAAAGGCCTGTATAACTATTATAGTATATAGCAACTATATATTATAAATCTTATAATATCTTTCTGTTATTAGCAATGTCTTTGAGTCTTTGATCAGCAAATATTAACATCCCACCTGAGTCAAAAAACTTACTGTCAGATAATTCAATTTTCGATCTTCTCATTCTACACTAACTGCTTCATATCCAGAAACTTTTCGGTACCCCAAATTTCTATCTAGGGCCATGCGACTCAGCATTTTGAGTTTCGAATCGAAGCGGGTCTTGATTTATGAATCACTGTAAAAATTTTATATTGATGAATGGCAACTATCTCAATGAGCCTTTTTCTATACATCCTCTTGGATTTCAATTTACTGCTGAGGTTGCTTCTCTTTATCGTACTTGCCATTTTCTTACTACTGATTCCATTCTCTATCTCTACAAATCTCATATGCGTCCCTGTATGGAAACAATGTTGTTGTTTTTTTATGTAAATTCACCTCCTTAACGCCTAGAAGGCACTACATATAAGGAGGCTACTTAGTAGTGGTTATAACCCTCTCAATTCTATCCAAAATATGAACCTTGACAAACAAAGCTGCTGCGCGGAAAAACAAGTTGAGCGCAGTACTACCAGGGGTGTGGTGGGAATCAAACTCAGAACCTTTTGCCTATGAAGCAAGTGCTTTACCACTACACCACTACTGCATGGCTGTTGTCATATTTGGGCTGGTTCTTTTAATGGTGCTCCCTCTCTTCTAAACAAGGTCCAAAAATGCATTATAAACATACTGAAACCTGCTCTATCTGCCAACTTGAGCCTTTCTCCCTTCGTCATATTGCCATCTGTTGCGTCTCTTTCTTTTTTCTACAAATACTATCATGGTTGCTGCTCAAAAGAGCTATCATCTCTAGTTCCATCTACTGAAACTCACTCTCGCTTGACTTATCATTTAGCAAAGTCTCATTCTTTTACTGTATCTGTCCTTGCATGCTCTAAAAACTTTTATTTGTCTATAACCTACAACTTTTTAAGTCTTCTTTCAAGTGTTTTCTTGCTCCTAAACTTTCAACTTAATAGTGGTTGCTTGCTTCCATGTGGGAGTGAATCAGAATTAAAGAAATATATATTTAGATAAATGTTTAATTAAATATAATAATTTAAGACATGAAAGAAAAGATCTAATTTTAAAAAGTTAAATGAAAAATAATAACTGCAAGATTTTTAGTCAAAGATCACATGCTATCAAGTAATCTTCAGCCACATAATTTCAAAATTATAATCAAAATGGTCATCAATGTAAAATCTGCCCATAATAGATATAGGAGTTACCTAAGTTCAATCACAAACATTAATAAAAAAAGAACCAAAATAACTGGCAAAGAAAGTTGTCAGCAGCAAAAAAGACAAGATTAACCGAAGAAAAATGTTGCAGTTTCATTTGTAAAATTTGCCGAGGAGAAGCAAGATCTAGGTTAATTCGAACCTAATGCTATAAAACGAAAGGGTTAGTTTCGTCAAGTTGAGGAAGCCAAGGAGAAGCAAGATCTAGGGTTAATTTTTGAAGCTAATGCTATAAGACAAATAAGAAAAACAAAGAAATTAAGAAATTAGAGCTTTACTGAACTCAGGGAAAAAGTACTTGAAAACAGGGGAAAATCAGGGAATGCTCAGGGAAAAGTGGATTTCTAAAACTGTTATGAACCCTGATGTTAGCTCTTGCGATATAAATTTATTTTTCAATAGAATTTTATTTGCAGATGATGCAACTTTATTTACTTATTTTTTGGCTTCAAATGTGCATCACTTTCAATTTGCTAATATTTATTTGCATTGGTCCAAGCACAAATCCTTGGATAATACCATTAGACACTGGTGCCCATTCTGATGATGTGTCACCTAGGACAATTTGCTGTTGTCAATTTGTTAAAAATGAGCAAATATATAAATATAGTTGTAACCTATTATGCAATGTTTTCTCGCTTTTTCAATAAAGCTTGCCTACATACAACTATTTATATATTGACACATTGTGATACATGCAAAAATGAATAGATTTTAGAACCTATATAATATTAATGTAAATATGTGTATCTTATTAATTTGATACTAATTTATTCAAGTTGATACAAAAGTGGTTTGATTGATTGTTGCTAATTATTTGTAATATATTATATATAATATAATACAAGGTACTAAATAAACTAAGATAAAACGTAAAGCAACTTTAAAAAGCTTAACTGCAATTAATATTTTATTTTACATTTTTATTTTTAATTTGTAGTTCAAATTTTACCTTTTTTTAGTGTTTTTTTTATTACTTGTTGAATTTCATAGGTTTTACTAATGATTTTTATTGTAGAGATACCTGTTTTGCCAACAGTTGTTGCAAGAGTTACTTTTCAAGATTTTAAATGGAAAAATGATTTTCCTGATGATCTTTTCAGTATTCCTTCTGATTATACGGTAAAATTTAAAAATTCAAAGTTGTTGCTATGGTTCTAGGATTTATATATATATATATATATATATATATATATATATATATATATATATATATATATATATATATATATATATTACTTTTAAAAATAAGACAAATTTTTTAATTTTATTTAAAATCATTTTATTTATCAAGACATGTTTCGACTATATATAGTCATCATCAGTGAAAATATATTTGTAAAAAACGGTATAAAATATAGTATATAATTGTAAAAATAAATATAATAAAAGCCATAAAATTGTAAACAAACTTCTTAAATATACAAAAAGATTTATTAAAAATTATTTTAACTAATGTCAAATTTAACAAAAGAAACCGGTAAATCATATTTAAATTATAAGAGTCACTTTAATATGGTTTAATATGGTTTACTTGTTTAACATGATTTACTCATATCGAGTTTTTCCCATCCTTTATGAATGCTTTCTTTAATTTTTAATTCAATTTTGTTTTTAGCACAATCCAAGATCGAAAAGCATTCACTATTATAATTTTTAAAACATTTTTCTTTTGAATGAATAAAAACTCTCTTATTTATAAGCTTCTTCCTTCTGTAGTGTTCAATCACTTGCGTCTTTAGGTGGCGAGAGGTTTTGCCAATATAACAGGATTTACATCCTGTACAAACAAATTTGTAGACGACGAATGATTTAAAATCTACAGGAAGGTGATCCTTAGATGAAAAAAAATTAGACAATTTTAACAAAGTGAATACTAATTTTACGATAACCGACTTACAATGTCTCTTTATAATTGTGTGTAATCTTTGTTTCGTTTGCTAAGATATTCGACCAATATAAGGGAGTTTGAAATAGCGATAGTTTGTAAGGTCTTCATTCGGTAATAGAAAGACATAATTATCTTTATTTAAGTAAGAGTTGTGGATTTTTTCTATTAGCCAAGATGGGTACATATTACGTTTGAAAATTTTGAAAAGATTTTTAATATCATAGCGGAGAAATATATTAAGTTTGATTGAAAGTTCAATCAAACTTAATATATACCCATTTTGGCTAATAGAAAAAATCCACAACTCTTACTTAAATAAAGATAATTATGTTGTTCTATTACCATCTGAAGACCTATATGCACCTAATCGGTTGTAAGATAAATAAGAAAAAAAATATTTTTAAAGGTTTCTGAGATGGTCTCTCAAAAAAAAAAAAATTAAAAAAAGAAATTTTTTCGATTTATTGTAGGAAGAGGGAGGGAGGGAGGGAGGAGAAACGCACCAATCAATTGACATTATATAGTCCATGTATGCTACAAAAACCTTTTCTTAGTTTAATTAATTTAATTAGTTAAATAATTTAATTTAATTAGTTTTTATAAGATATAAAAAATTTTTGTTACCAGCACAACTAAAAATAAGTGTCAAGTTATTTTTCCTTTTATTTTTATTTTTTTCAACTATTTTGCCTTTTTTTTCAACTTTTATTTAACTAAAAATTATGATAAATATTGTATATTGATACTTGTATCATTGTAACATCCTATAACATCCTGCAACAAGCACTACTTTCCGCATCAGCAACACAACCACAAAAATCATTAGTCTCTGAAGTACATACTTCTTGTTCAACTTTAACAAAATAAATAGTGTTGACATAATGGGATGATGTATTAAATTTTTTAAATTTTTTTTCTTGGTGGCTCTCTTATAGTCAGTGGTTTAGGTTTAACTCTATCTTTTGTTTTGTTGTATCTTTGCATGTTAGTACGTTGCATTCTGTATTGTAATAACCTGCAGCAAAAAGAACAGACTTTAGTAGATCCTACAAGATCTACTAAAATCTTATCCTACAGGATGTTATTATGATACAAGTTGCTAAAATTGATACTATTTGGATAAATAAACTCAAGCTGATAAAGTGTAGAAATATATATAAAATTATAAAACCAACAAAACCATACAACGTTTAATGCCACCATAGATACCTAAATTGAACATTGCTAAGCAATTAAAAAACAGGTTTTAAATAAAACATAGTAATAATGATGAAAACAGTAAACGAAACCATTACAAAGTAAAACGTCAAAATTTAGGTAGGTGGGAAAAAAACCATATATGTATAAAAAATGACAACCCAAAAACCAACATTTTTGCATTTATATACACACATACGCATAAACACATATATGTAAAAGTATGCCCACGTGACGATGCAGTCATAGCTCCCTAGTCTAACACTAATTATTATCACATAATATTCTCAACAGAAAAATAATATGATACTTATATACATACATATTCATATGTGTTTGTATGTAGTTAAGTTTTCCAGTGTTGCTGTCTGTCTTTTTTCGCAAGAGTAATTAATTAGGAATTTTCTTAAATAACTTTTTTAATATCTCTAAATTGAAACTTTTTGTGAGAATTTTTTGTAATACCATTAGTCGAAAATAATTTTTATTCGTTTTGTGAGAATTTTTTGCAATATCATTTTTGTTTAGGTGATTCGATTAGGTGATTCAAAAAAATTTTTTGGCTTTTTAATTGATAATCATAACAAACAATATTGAATACGTGATAATATCATAACAAACAATATTTTTAATAAATCTCTGAAAAAATTATTAAAAGTGACATCTCCGATCATTTTCCTATTTTTTCTCTATAAATAGAAAACCAAAAGAAATAGTAAATCACAAACAATTTATGATTGTTTTAGGAGCAACTGCCATTGCTTCATTGGAAAGATATACCCACTTTATCTGACAATAACTTAACTTTCAACAATTCCTTAAATTTTCTAATGAGATATATGATGCAAATTTTCTGCAAAATAAATTTAAAGCTGAAAAACGTAAAATCAATTACAGTCTAAGGAAATTTTACTGAATATCTTGTCACCTTAAATATATATTGACACTAAGAACATGGAAATACATTTCTATAGGGCAATATTTTATTAAATATAGTTTCATTACATGTTGCTTAACAATTTTTACCTATAATTATATATAATTGTATGTAATTTCTATAAACAAGGTTGATAAGTTTAAATAACATTTTGGATTTCTTTTAATTTTAAATTAAATTCATTAATTTTAAAAGCTAAAAATTAAAAATCTTTTTCTTTTAATTTTAAATTAAATTTATCAAAATTAAATATAGAATTAAAAATCAATATCCATAACTATAAATTAAAAAAACACAACAAAAACAGGTCTTCAAAAAATTAGTGGGGAAGATATTTGCCTATCCCCCTTCCCTTCCTAAAAGTTTATTTAAAAGGTCAAGTAAATAATTTTTAAGAAAAAATTCTTAAGAAAATGTTTTTTTTTCTTACAGTTTTCGAGTTTTTTGAATATAAAGTTTATATTTATATTTTAATCGTTATTAAATGCGACATTAAAGTTTACATTAAATGCGACATCTACATCTAAATTTAAAGTTTACATCTAAATTATATTAAAATCATCACCGACATGCAACATCTATATTAAAGTTTACATTAAATTGATAAATATCCTTACCTTCATCTCATATGTAAGTACGTATTTTTTATATCTTATACTTAAGTTGAAATTATAATTGAGTCTGATGAGTTCATTGAACATGCAAATGCATTAAACACATTATCTTCCTTGCAAGCATGATGGAACCAATATTTTTTAACAGTCTTCTCCATTTGAAATTTAATGCTAGCATACGAAAATAGAAAAAAAATGCTTTACATAAATTCTAATTAAAATAATGAAATAAAAATGACAAAAAAAGAAGGGTTTTATTTAAGTTCTAAATAATATAATTAAAATAAAAATTGTAATAAAAAAAAAAATTTAAATTCTTAAATTTAAAACTTAAATTCTAAATAGAGTAATTAAAATAAAAATGACAAAATGAATCTTTTATTTAAATTCTAAATAAAATAATTTGTACACAAAAGTGTTATCATGATTTTTTTTTATCAAAGTGTTAGGTGCTCACTAAAACAATGGCAAGCGTTTTTTTAAGTGCTCACCAAAGCAATTGCATGTATGCGGACAAGCTCAAATGGCTTGGTTATAAATATGCATCCCAAACAAAGAAGACAAAATTTTAGTGATTTTGTTGCAAAAATATTGTGCTTCTTTGCACATAGCTGTTATAGGAACAGGAGACTTCAAAGCAGTTTCTCTTCCGTGTGCTAATTTTTAATGTTCTGTTGCAGGAATTTTGAATATGGGTCATTCTATATCAAATCAACAGAAAAACCAAAAGTATCGCACTGTAAAATGAATATAAAGCATGTTGCAAAAAAAATTTTTTTTTGTGTCATGCTTTTTTGCCATTTAAATAGCAATATTAATGAACTAAATAAGGTATCAACCTGAAATTTGGTACACAAAAAATCTTTTTTGTGGCAGATTTAAGTATCATTATTTTAATTTCCTAGTTAATGAATATTATTTTATTGCATTTAAAGTTGCATTTTCAAATTAATAGACTAAAGATATTTTTAAATCTACATATTTTTTTTCAGGGTAGCCATTTTTTAGTCGTATTTATTCTAGGGTAGTCATATTTGAACTTTAATTTTAAGAGATATTTTGAAAAGTTTTTTTTTTGGCTCCATCAAAGTTGACTTGTGTTGTTTTTGTAACAATATTTTTTATTAAATGGATGATTTAATAAAAAATAGCTTTCTAACAACATATTATTAATATGTTGTTTGAAAGCTAATCAAATCTACTTTTCAATGAAAATTAAAAATAATTTTAAATCTCATAAGATTTTAAAAATCATCCATTTAATAAAAAATATTGTTACAAAAACAACACAAGTCAACTTTGATGGAGCCAAAAAAAAAACTTTTCAAAATATCTCTTATATGTATTATATTATCTTATATGTATTATATGTATATTATATGTCATATAATAAACCACTCTTCATTTGAATATATCACCTTAACAGTATTAAATTGTATCAAAAAAACAACTTCAATGAGGCAAAAGGGAATTTTTATCTAAATATGTAACTTTGAATACCCATATCTTTGGGACTACAAATCATACAATGTTTTTAGATTTTCTTATCTATAATGTAAGCTTTTAACCTTGTTTCATGCAAATTTAAGCTAATGTTTTTTTTAATTTTTAACCACCCTGTGTGCTACTATGTATATATATCTAACAATTATGTTTCCACTCTCACTGTGGGGGTAATTATTACTTCTACAGTGATTATCTTTTAACCAGGTTTTTACTGAGTAGTGTTTGGCAACAAAGAAAAAATTTTAACATTAAACCAAAACTTTTTTTTTGGCACTGAATTTTAGATTATGCTGTTGTGGTGTAGTGGTAGAGCACTCTCATCATAAGCGGGAGGTTGTTTTTTAATGTAAATTTACCTCCCCAAGTCTGCGAAGGCCACTACAGACAAAGAGGTTTTTTAATTATGGTTATAACCCTCTTTCAACTCATCTCCGAAACACAGACCTTGACAAACAAGGCTGCTGCAAGGAAAACAAGTTAAGCACTGTACTACCAGGGACGTGATGGCAATCAAACCTCTTGCTTATGAAGCTAGCGCTCTACCACTTCATCACTACTGCATTTTCTGAGTTCAATCTCTGCCACATTCCTGGTAGTACTGTGCTTAACTTAAAAATAGTGGAAGACCTAGTTATTAAATAGATTGTTAAATAGATGTAGATGCAGTTGTTAGATTGATTGTTAAATAGACCTAGACATTGTAAAAAAATTTAGTTTAAAATAGTAAAAATAGAAAGCAAAGTCTTTTTATCATTAATGTGGTAGTAAAGTGCTTTTTTTATTTAATTTTACAGATTGCAATAGTTTTTACAACATGTTTTAACTTCTAATGGAAAATATTTTAGGTGCTCTCTCCACCCAATTATCAACCATAATAATCTCTCGACATACCCAATTCACAACCATAATAAATTCCTTCACCTACCCAATTCACAACCATAATAAATCTCTCCACCTACCCAATTCACAACCATAATAAATCTTTCCACCCAATTCACAACCATAATAAATCTTTGCACCTAATTCACAACCATAAATAAAAAAATGTCATTTCTGTCATTCCTTTAAAATTTGATAAAAATAAAAATTTTATTTTATATTTATATGGTATAGATTTTTTTCTTTTAATGTTTCTTTTTTAAATTTAGGAAGACCCTTTCCATTTTCCTGATCTATAACAATGTAGGTTTATTGAAGTAGTTTTTTTTCGATTCTTGGAAAAAGCAATAAGTTACATTTTTTTGGAAACAACAAATATAGTATTAAAGTCACATAAGTAATCTGGAATCTAATTATCTTCTATTTTCTATTTACCTACATAATAGATATCTGGCAACATTCTACACAACTGATATCTGGTAACATTCTTCACAACTGATATCTGGTAACTAAAGGAACATAGTTTTCAATCTCTGGATCCAGATGAATGTATTTGAACAGTGAATGAAGATCTATTTATGCTATATAAATCATGAACATTTTTCATTGATTCAAATAATATTAGAAAAAATAAATTTTATATTTGTTCAATATGTAAATAAAAATGTTATTGATAAATATTTAGTTGTGTTGTTTGTAAATTTTAGTAGAAAGTTTGTTTACCAAGAGTTTTATCAAGATAGTATGAAAATGACAAAGAAATTGCAAATAGACCAGAAAGGTTTAAATACCTTTTAATAAGAAATCCAATTTTTTTCTTTTATTTGTTTATGTTTTATTACTATAATAAGAAATTTTTTTTAATTTATGAAATTGACCACATATTGTTAACAGGTTTTTTTTAAATCTTACTTAATTTTGACAATGTGTTAAAATTGCAATATAAAATTAAAAAAAAAGAGTTTTTGTTTAAAATTAATATAGTTGTGACATATTTTCTAATTATCATTTTCATATTGATATTTTGAAAATAGTTTTTTTATTATTTTAATTATTAGTTATAATTTTGTTTTGATGGATTTAAAATTATTTTGTTTCCAGCTATCATAGAAAATGTTTCAGTTTTTTGTCTTGTATTTATTTGCCTTATTTAAAGTAATTTTTTTAACTTTTAGTGTTTTATATAATATTATCAATATTTTATGTAATATTATATAATGGTATAAATTATTTTGAAAATATTTAAATGGTTTTTGCAAGTAAATATTTCCATTGATTTATAAAATTTAAGCACATTTTACATGTATGATGTTTTGTATATTTTACATTTTTGAAATAGATTATTTGAAAAAATTTTTAAAATTGTTTTTTATTATCTCAGTGATTGCAAACCTTTTAGTTAAGGATTTTTAATCTTGGTTAAAGTGGTTTTAACCTTGATGACATTGTAAAATGAATTACTGTTTTAGATTATCAAATTAAAAGATTTTAAAAACAATTTTAATAAAAGATTTAATTTTTTTATTGTAAAAAAAAGCAACAAATAATCGATGAATGCTAGCAATCATTGATTTCATAATAAAAGATACTTTGTTTAATGTTCTTTCATTCTCTGAATTATTAGTTATTGTAATCATTTATTATAACCAACCATTAATAACCATAACTAGTGTTTAGTTATTATAGCCAACTTCTAGCTATTATCTATTATTATTACTAGCTATTATTATTAGCTATTACCAATCTTTAGCAACTATAACCAACTATCAGTAGTACACCCTTACAAAAATAATTGTTTAGAGTTGTTCTCTGTATGTCAAGTTACTTAGTTTAAAAACATTTGTTTTTAAACAAATTTAAGAAAATGTTTATTTTAAGTTGTTTATTATAGTATTAATATTATATTATTTTAATGTTAATTTTATTGTGCTTTTGTTTTTTTAATTATTTGAAAAGCATAAACAAACAAAAATAATGAATGATTCTCTTATTGAAGGGATTAGTGACAGTGTGTTGTTTAGTTGGTTACTTTCTTCTGTCATAGTTTTAGCTTTTCTATTATGGTCAAAGTTTCATGTTAGAAATCAAATTATTCATCCTGTTCACCAAGACGCTGTTCAAGCTGTAAGAGAACATGTGATTCATGGTGAATCAAATAGACAATCCAGAAATGGTGATGATCAATGTCCTGTTTGTATTGACCGCCTGCATTTTGCAGTTGAAACAAATTGTGGACATGTTTTCTGTTGTATGTTTTTTTTCCTTTCTATTATAATAAAGTAAAAATGTTTTATAATATGTTGGTGTGCTTATAAAGTTAATGTTTTAAATTGTGGGTGTAAGGGTGTATATTACAGTTTCTTTTGTTGCACTGTTATTTCTTTTCTTGTTAACTTTGAACTGCAAAAAGTATTTAAATTTGAAAAATCTTAACCATTAACTTACTTGCTAATATTAGTAAACATTTTAACTAATAGCTTACTTGCTTATAAACACGTATTATTAGCCATAATAAGTTTGTTGTGAGTGTTTTATAATTAATATAGAGGAATAAAAATTCTATTTTATTTGAGGTCTAGAAAAGCATTTTTGTGGTCACTGGAGTAATACCCATCATTAGATTGTGTAGCTAAATAAGAATTGTTAAAGACTTTTTATACAAGCATATGCATTTAGGTTGTTATAATTTTTTGACACTTGAGTGGTATTTAATATTTGTCGTTGTTATTAACATTATATGATTGTGGTAGATATTTATTATAGACATTTATTATAGTGTTATTATATATGAGTGTGGTAGATATTTTGTTTTCTGCACTTAATTCACTTTCTTATCTTTTAATTTAAAAGTTTTCAGTTGTTTTTGAAACACGTAAAACATTTTCTTGTGTTTTTTGTAAAGTTTTTTTTGCAAACTCTACAAACACGTTTTTACGCAATCAAACACGTTCTACAAAAATGTTTCTATAAACACGTTTCTACAAACACATTTTTACAAACATGTTTCTACAAACACCTTTCTACAAACACGTTTTTACGCTCAGATTTTTACATTTACAGTTTTGTTTATTTTTACAACTTAAGAAATTTTTGATTATACATTTTTTTTTTAATTACATATTTTTCTAGTTTACACGAACACTAAGACAAGTTTTAAATTCATAATTTCTAATTTAAATGAACACAAATTTAAATTACACTAGTTTACATGAAAAAAACTGCAAGCAACATTATAAATTTCTGAAAGCTTATTAAAAATGATTAATTTTGATGTACTTCTTTTTTTTTGTGTCATGTTAGGTTTTTGAGAAAACCACAAATTTGTGTTTACAAATTTTATGCTTATCATAAACAGCTTATATAATCAGTTTATGCTTGAATACAATTTTAATTAAATGTTTTATTGCTGTTGTTTGCGTGTTTCAGATTTTAATTTAAAAAAAAGTTTCACATGCCGAGACATTTAATGAATTCAGCAGACAGTTTTTGTCATGTTTGTGGACGATTTTGCACAGTGGCTGAGAACAAGAAAATATCACATTTAACAAAGAAATATTATCATGCATACTTTGGATAAAAACTGGGAGACCAGGACAAAGCATGGGTGCCTAATTTTATTTGTAAACTTTGCAAAGTAATTCTTGGCAAGTGATTTAATAGTAAAGTGAAAAGTATGTCATTTGGCGTGCTCATGATTTGGTGTGAGCCTTCGAATCATGTGATGGACTGCTATTTTTGTATGACAAATGTTGTTCCACACAAGATTCTATATCCCAATGTACGGTCAGCCCTGAGGCCTGTAGAACACTGTGAAGACATTTCTGTACTCGCTCCTTCTACTCAACTGGATGATATTGAAAGTGATAACAGTTCAAGTTCTGAAGACAGTAGTGATGTTCTTGATCCTGATTTTAATGCAGATGTCACACCAAAACTTTTTGCTCAGGAAGATCTTGACAATCTATTCGAGATCTTAACCTTCCAAAGTCATCAGCTGAACTGCTTACATCCCGCAAGAATGAAACCTTTTCAGCCCTGATACTAGCGTAAGTGTGTACAGATATCGTAAGACAGAAGGTTTTTTCAAGTAAGCAAGAATCGTTATATTGTAATAATATTGAAGGTCTTGTCACATCTATGGGAATTGCTTACGATGCTAATCAGTAAAGATTGTTAATTGACTCATCAAAGTGCAGTATGAAGGCAGTCCTTTTATTTAATGGAAACAAAGTATCATCACATCCAGTGGCACACTTGGTAAAACTAAAAGAGAGATATGAAGCACATTGAGTTCTCCTCCCACCACTCCATATAAAATTGGGGTTAATGAAAGCTTTTGTCAAGAATATGGACCATACTGGCTCTGAATTTCAATATTTGTCAAACAAGTTTCCAGATTTAAGTGAAGTGAAATTGACTGCAGGTATCTTCGTTGAACTGCAGATCAGCGAAGTAATGAATGATTAGGCAGGCCTTGTGATGAATAAAAACTGCGCGACGCATAAGCACAACGTGGTTTTTGACGTCATTAAATTCTTTTTATTTGCTTTTCATATTTATTGACATTAACTGCACCAATTTACTTAATTACCGCAAAACTACTTTAAATCATTAATGTAAAAATGTTATTATTTAAAAATGTTTTGGAATGTTTCGTTTTTTAATATGTAAAAACATTTGTTTATTTTCTCGACGTTTGACACGTTTATACTAAATGAGTAAAAAGCATTATAACTAAACATTTAAAAAAGATTATAAAATACGCTGATATTTGATTTTTTTTTTCTCAAATATGTAATTTAAAGTTTTTAGAATAATTATTTTTTCATTTTAAATAGTCAGTGAGTAATAAACTGGAAATTTTAATATTGTACGATTAAAAACTGTGCAATAGCTAACATTTTTACTAGTGATTTTATATAATATTTATTTTTTTTAATTTATTTTCATAAAGCGGTCGATAAGCACAATCACTGGTATTACTAAAAAATTTTAACGAACGTTTTGAATAGATTTTTAATGTTTACAAGGAATTTTATTTTTGGTAAAATAAAATAAAATAAAATGTTAGAATAAAAATCTAATAGGTATAAACGACATATTTCAGGGAAAAAATTATTCTTAAAAATTATTCAAAAAACTATTGACGTTCTATTTTTCAGCAGCTGTTCTTGAGCACGCTTCATTGAGTTTCGGTAACTTTTAACAAAAAAGCTATTGTTATTATTTAAGAATTTTTTTTTGACTTTTTACAAAAATTTTAATAACTGTATTTTTTTATTGAATCAAGTAGAATACGTTTTAATATTAATCCTTTTATTTATTTTTTTATTTGCGCTTACCAATTTTTAAAATGTTTCCTCGAAATTACTCTTAAATACTTTAAATTCGTCTAACAGTTAATAAATATTTTTAAATCTATAGAATTATTTTAAAACCTAACAAACCCGCATAAAATAATTAAGTTAAAAATCTAAAACTAAAAGAAAGTATTTTTGTTCAATTTTATCGACAACTTTGCTATTGCTGAATAATTTTATTAAAATGTTTGCTTAAAAAGATTTAAACCTTTTTTTTTAATCTGAATTTTTTGTACTTGTAAATAATGAGCATATTAATTTTTTTTGTAATTCAAACTTTTATATCAACTGTGTGCGTTTTTTAAAATACTTTATTAAATGTTAAAATAATCGTAAATTACGTCATTAAAATTCTGCTCAAAAATATCTTTAAATATACTCAAACAAAATTTTTTTTGCTTGACGCAAATAGCCCTAGCTACACGCAAAATCGCTCTTGGACGACGTAAAATTCACATTGCCCGATGCTTTATCGCAAGGCCTGATGAGGAGTTTATCTAAATTGGCCACAGTTGAACTGCAAGCCTAGAATGTCTTCAAAGATCTTGTGAAGAGCAGGGTGAAAGGTTCCATCAGGACATTTGTGCAATTGAGAGTTGATACCAAGGTTGTTGGAATGTGAATATGATGGCCGACTATTGCTGGTCATTAAAATGCCATAATCTTGGTGCTGCTCATAAGCAAAAATTACTTAAAAGACGATTCACACAGTAGAAGACAATACATAAATGTATATCTGCTTTTATATTATGCTTTTGTTATTAATTTTGCAAATACCAATAGTTTTCTGCATAACCAAAGTACATTTTGTTGCTGGTTTTATTGACTTTTTTCAACATTAACAAATGCCTAACTGCAAAAAATCCTCATGTGATACAAAGAATTAGAATACATATTTGGAATCAGCATAAAAAGTTGTGTAAGAAACACCTATCAGCAGTTTTCACAAAATGAAAATTTGTAGACCAGTGTTAATGTACCTTTATGGAATTTGGTTTTTATGAAAATACTGTTTAAATATAACATTATCATTGCTACAAAAGTTAAAGGCAAATTGAAAAAAAGTCAGAAAAAAAATCAGCTTTTTTAAGGCATCGAGATCTTTAATGTGGATGAGTGGTGGTAAAAGCTTTTTTTCCTTCTTATATATACTAACCAAAAATTAAAAAAGGAGGTTTTTTTAAAGTGTTATTTTTTTCATTAAACACTAAATAAATATTTATGTTTTTAATGTCTGAATTTTTTTTTAGACATCTTCGCTTCCAACAAGGCTGCAAGAAACCACTAATTAGTGTTGGAAGTTACTGGAAGAAAAAAGATGAAGATTGTAAAGCAAGGTAATGATTGACAGACGACTTAAAAGATTGCAAATTATATGAATCAGGAAAGCAAGATGAAGGAAGCGAATTCCAAAGAACTGATGTTCGAGGAAAAAAACTAGACAAATAAGAGTTTTTGGAGCACTTAGGAACAGTAACAGAAAAAGGATGAGACTTAATTGAATGACGAATAACACGAGAATGAATTTTAGTAGATGGCACAAGAGACGCTAGCTTTTTATAGCAGTGCCCATTATAGTATTTGTAGAAAAGAGAAAGAGAAGCAACATTACAACGATGTGACAAAGGTTGAAGGTTGGCTGCAATTCAATTCAACAGCAAAAAGTTTTGACAAAAAGTAAATTTTTCAAATTTTTTGGAAGTAGTCTGTTTTTTTATTAGTAAATCCCTAACAGTTAAATAAAATCTTTCAACATCTGTGAATATTTTTGACATTGGGTGTGCAGTGGATGTTGGGAATGATACATTTTTTTAGCCACTTTAATTTATGCTAGTTTGATTTACTAAAAAGATTTTTTGAAAAAAAAAAAAAAAACTCAAGGTGTGAAGCTAATGGATTACAAAAACACTTAATCCTTTTTTAATGATTTTCTTATATGATATCAAAATCATTGCTTTTTTATATAATATCAAAATCATTGCATTTTTTGATGTAATATATTTGAAATAAAGTATATTATATGTTAAAGTTTTGTCAAGTTGTATTTATTATTTTATTATAAAAACTAATGTTATGGCTAGGTGCTTGCATGATGGCCTATTGGGAACAAGGTGCATGGATTGGTGCTATGAACTGTCCGATTTGTAGGCAACAGGTTTAGTTTTTAAATAGAAATAAATTTTCTTTTAATATTTTTTATTACTTGCTTTTGCAAGTAAAAATTTTTTACTTGTTTTTTTTTTTACTTGCAAAAACAAGTGAAATAAGTTTTTTTTATATTAAGTGTTGTGGTTTCAATGTTTTTTAAAAGGAAATTTTTTTTTTTATAGATTAATGTACTTCTTCCTATGTTTACTAATGATGAAGCTGTTTCTAATGAGTTTACAATTTATAATAATAAAATTCATATATATAATCGTCGCTTCTCAGGACAACCAAGATCTGTGAGTTAATCTTTGTTTTATATAGATGTTTGGTTTTGTGTTGCCATATTATATTTTTGGTACTCTTGCTGCAGTTGTTTGATTAAACATTTTAAAATGTCTTCCCCTACCCTTAATGTATTTCATATAATAAAGTGAAACTTGATTTCAAAACTTAGCACAAAATCAAGATTCTTAAACATTTAATAGAAACTTGTCAAATGTTGGCGGATCGGTATTTTTCTTTGTTTATTTTTTGAAACACTTAAAATGTCAAAAGTTATTTTTGTTCTGCTATTTTTTTCTGCAATTTTCTTATTTATAGTTTTAATTTTCCTTATATATTATATTTAGGGCAGAATTTTCCCTCTCCTAGGCAAGTTGCCTTTTTATATATGTGTGTGTGTGTGTAAATGCACACAAATGTTTTTATAAATAATTTATATCATATATATATATATATATTTTGTTGGTGTTATTGCTGTTGCACAAATGTGTAACAAGTAGAAATACAAATATTATAAAGAATAGAAATAAATTTTGAAAATAAACAATATTTATGTTTCTCACCTAATAACACCACTGTGAGTGTGCTGGCACTAAAGTCTATAACTTATGCATTTCTCAATCTCTTACTCAGATATTAAACTTTGTGACACGTTTTCCAGAGGTGTAACATTTTATCTCTCATTTGTGTGACTAATTACCTATCCCAAGAATAAGGCAGAACTGTTTGCAAAGAACTTCTCTTTTAATTTGGCTTTTGAATCTCATTGCCATTTCTTTTTCTTCCATTCCAATTAAGAAAGTTAACCTATTGTTAGACATTCAAAACACTATAGCTTCCATTGCTAAGGTCACATATCTCAATTAAATTCTTCTATAGCTTGTGTTCCAGACAAAATTCCTGTCATAAAATTGTAAATATAATTAAGATAAGCTACCTGCTTAGCTTGAGCCTCTCTCAAATCAAGTTGCATCTTTTTCTATTATCATAACTATTAAATTCAGGGGTGCCATTTTAATCTCATGTATTTTAATGTACACTTTTTTACAGATACAATCTACAGGTTTAATAATTCCTTTCAAGTGTTTAATTTTTAAGAATTTTGATATATAAAACATTGACTTTTGATGTGTTTTTTAATTACCTATGGTCTAAAGAATTTTTTTATGATCTTTTTCCTTTTTTTTATTTTTCATAGATCAAAGTATTTTGTTCACCTACAATCAGCAAAACAAATTTGTTCTATTATTTTTTTTAATTTATTTTTAATAAAAAAATATCCAAAATTAAAAAAGTTTTGGGTTTTTAGATTAAATATTGCATCTTGTTTTTAAATTGTCATGATAATTTTTAAATTTTTTTTTTAAAAACTTGTTTTGTTTTGAAATTAGTTGTTGCATATTCAGAATTATGATGCAATAATTCATGCATAGTTACTGATACATAAAATCAACTTATGCAGTTACATATATATAAAATCAATATATGCTTATTTACTGAAAAACCAATATATGCTTAGTTAACTTTTTGTGAATTGTACAGTTTTAAAATAAATCATTATGTTAAATGAAGTTAACTTTTGTTTTAAAAATCTCCATTATTTATCAATTTTTTGCTTGCATTTACTTTGACCAAGTGCACCATGGAACCCCATTTGCAACACAATATTTCTTGCAACACAATTTTCTGTTTTATTTTCATGTGTTCCATAGTTTGAGTTATAAGTAAATTTTAAAAAGATTTATCTTGAAGACTTTAAAGTTTTATTTCAACTTTTTGTTAAGTAAATTTTATTCAAGATTATTTTCTTGCAAATAAAATATTACTATGTAAAGGATATTTACATTTCTTACTTATTCTAATTTTATTTTTTAATATGCTTTTTGTGACAAATCAACTGAGATCTTCTTTTGAAGATTTTTAACATTTTATATTTTGTTTTTTTATTTTTAATTCTATTTACTATTCTATCTGATTGACTAGGAGAAGCAACTGATTAGTATTAAAAAATTTGCTGTTCTATCTGGTTGACTAGGAGAAGCAACTGATTGGTATAAAAAACAAACAGAAAATAAATTTGACTCTTTGAACTTACTTAACCAGATTTTAATATGCTTTTTTTATTGTTAAGAATAGTAATTCTGAAACTTTCTTTAGTCACGGACCACTTTCAAAAATTTAGCAATCTGGCAGACACCTTCCTGACAATTTGCAATTGCAAATGTATAGAAAAAGTAAAAAAAGGCATTAAAAAAAACAATTTTATTTATTAGTTTTAATTAAAATTAATAGTTGTTTAATGGTTGCTACTGTTTTTTTTTCAATAATACTAAATTGAGGAATTGACTTCAATGTAAGCAGGGTCTTTAGTCGGTTATGATTTTTAGTTTTTATTGATACTAATGCTGAGAACCCTGACTCACAATGATGCATAATAGTAAATTAAATTAACATGGACATTGCTTGTTTAACAAGGCAAATTTGTCTAAAATTACACTAAAAATCACAAACATAAAATTTTGCATGAAATTCAGCTCTATAATAATGCTGAGAACCTTGAATCAAAGTGTACTAAGTGGCTGTTATCTAGTCTCTATGATTTAAGTTGACAATTTAAAATCGTCATTCAGCTATGTCTCATTCATTTAGTGTATCTGTCCCTGCATGATCTAAAAACTTTTATTTGTCTAGTTTTTTTCCCCGCACTTCAATCCTTTGGAACTCTCTCCCATCTTCATGTTTTCCTGACTCATACAACCTTCAACTTTTCAAGTCTTCTGTCAACCGTTTCCTTGCTCTATAACTCTATTCTTTTTTTTCCTAGTAACTCCTAACTTAATAGTGCTTGCTTGCAGCCTTGTTAGGAGTGAATGCAAATAAAAAAAAAAAAGATCACTTCAGTAAAATAAGTTCTTTAATCTTATTTAATTAAATAATTAAATAGAGAAAACTTAGTTTTTTAAAAAACTGCAAAAATTTTATTGATTAGAAACATTTTTTTTTTGTTTTAAGAATGTTTTATTTTATTTTAAGACTGTTTATTTTTATTCTTGATATTTTTGATTTTATCAATTAATCACTGAAACATCTACTGATTCAACCATCAGTGCAGCAGAATGTACATGAAACATCTACTGATTCAACCATCAGTGCAGCAGAATGTACATGAAACATCTACTGATTCAACCATCAATGCAGCAGAATGAAACATCTACTGATTCAACCATCAGTGCAGCAGAATGTACATTAACAGATTTAGCCATTAGAGCAACAAAAAAAGAAAGTGTACATATTTTTTTATAAAAAAAGAAATGTACACTATCTAGAACTTGGTAATTAGGTCTATTATGACCAAATATACCAGAAATTTTTATAAGGGATATCTTTATAAATAATGGTTAATATCTTTATATTTATTTAACTTCTACACAAAATTAGGTTTTTAGCATATGCCAAAACAGCATATGATTATACATATATAGCATATACATATTATGAGGAAAATCAAAGACAATTATATACATATACATTTACACTCTCTTGTATGTGGTTTTTTTTTTTTTAAATTATTTTAAAGACTGGAAAAAGTTAAAAGTTTTTTTATTATCCATTATTATTCAAATCAAACCCTCAGTCAATATAACAGAACTTCCTTGTACAGCTATAAGATAGTCAATGTAGCAACACTCTGTGCATGTTTTACAGTAAAACAAATATAAATAAAAAGATTCAAAATGTTTTTATTTAAAAAAAAAAATCAAAAAAACATTCAGTATGTATTAATACTGAATATTAATACCTTTCTCATAATATCATGTTTAAATAATGCAAATATGGAAACCCATCCAAACCACACAAGTGTGGAACTGTGGGGGTTGAACATCAAAAAAAAAAAAAAAAAACTTTAATATGAATTAAATTTATTTTTAGATATTGGAATACATTTTAGATGCACCTGTCCTTGTTCGACATTTATGGCGAAATTTTTTCACTGCATCTGGTATTGTATTACTTCTTCGTATCAGAATTATTATTTTTTTTTGCATTGTGCTTTTATACCTTTGGATGCCATTTGATATTATACCAGAATCTGTTGTTGGAGTATTGGGATTTATTGATGATGTTCTTTTTACTTTAGCAATAGTTTTATATGTTACTGTATTATTTCGACAAAGTCTTGCACAATAAACAAATATAGTAAAATTTAATTATAAAATGGTTAACTATTTAGATAGTGAATCTTTCCATTAAAAAGTATAAAGTGGAATACTTATTGAATTATTTTTAGTTAATGGAGAAGAAAGTTTTTTCATAAAAGCATTTTTCAATTTCTAAACTTTTGCTTTTTTATAATTTTTTATAGTTAAAGTTCACATGTGTAGACATTATTTTTGTGGTTTTGTGGTATTACTTTTAGCAATGTTTAAACATTAAATTCTGTAATGCATTATAAATAATATTAAATTATTTTTAGGATAAATTTTATTTAAATTTTTTTATTTTTTTAATAATGAATTTACTATTTGAGAAATAAAAATTTCAAAGGTTTTTCAGTTTTGAAAATCGAAGAAAAATAAAACAAATTTCTGATGGTATTATGTATTTTTTTTTGATAACAAGAAATCTCTGATTTAAAAACATTAATGTAAGTAATTTTTATATATTTTTTTTAAATTAATGTAGTCAATGTTGTTTTAAAGCACAAATATATTATAGTTAGTTGGATGGTTGTTGGTCACCAAAATCAAAATAATATTATAAAACAAATTTTTTGTTTTAAATAATTATATTGAAAAAAGTATATTTGATGCAAAACAATTTTATTGAGACTTTTATATAATTTTGTTACATATATATATTTTTTATTTTATTATGTTGAACACACACACACACACACACACACACACACACACACACACACACACACACACACACACACACACACACATATATATTCATTTATTTCATGTTTTTTCAAAGTAAAAAACAACTTACATTGTGAAAAAATATACATAAAATATGACACTTTAAAAAAAGGGAAAATGTGAAAAGGAAATTCAAAACTTTTTATTTATTTCTTTTTTAATTTTATTTATTGAAATAATGTAAATATATTAAGAATTCATTATCTAAAACCAAAAATGAATATTTTGGAAGCTACAATCAATTTTATTTCATTTTTAAAAATGTGGATTTATATATCACTTCTGCTGTTTAATTAAATTTCCATAGTTTAATTTTATTTTACTTTTGATTGTATAAAGGACAGTTGCTATTTTATATTTAATTAGTAAAATCTAAAAATATTTGACACAGTATGGTTTTTATGATTTTAATTAAAATTGATGCGCTGATTTGAAATCATTTTTTCTTCATAGCCAATTTTTTTCTCCACAGCTTACCCTCAAGATAAAGAAAATTAGCCTTCTTTTCATTAATAGAGTTTACAATATAGCTGCTGATTGACACAAACAATTTTAACTCACTCAAATGCCAATTGCTAACAAATTTAACTCTCATTAACCAAGTCAATCCACACTGTCTATGATGGGTAATCACAATTTAGACATTATGGTGAGAAAAATCAATTTGCTGCAATTGTGGTATTTTCACCATTTCAAGTCAAAAGTGAACATAATTCAAAATAGAATGTAGTGGTTAAGAGCCTTAACAACCAATTACAGTTACAGTAGCTGTTTCTCTTTTAAAATAATGAGACCTTGTGTAGTTAGGAGGCTGTAATAATAATGAGACTGTCATGTAGTTAGACGTATTAGGTGTAAAAACACAGTAATGTTTAATAAACATTGTAAACTTTTTATCTTACAAAATTTACTTAACCCTTTATCTGCAGCAAGACACGATCGTGGCTTTTCTGCTGAAGTGCAACAAGCCATGATTGTGGTTTTTAAAATTGATCTTTAAAATTGTGACCTTTTTTGCAAAAATATTGCATTTGGTATAATATAAATGGTACTACTGAGTAGTGCATATTTTTTTTCTTATGATATATTGTTTG